>CM047806.1:103756844-103916664 GCA_026214975.1 Gentiana macrophylla | reverse complement strand
ATATCTTAATGGGGCGAGTAAGGTTGGTTATAAGATTCTTGAGATCAGAAAGTGGCGAGTTGAGCATCAGACCTTACGATAGAATCTATAAATATGACCTTAAACAGATCTGCGATTTACCCAAAGTAGTTACTATCGATTTAATGGACCCGTCCAACATCGATTGTTGGTGAGTACCTTTGATAAATACTACTAAATCAGATATCAATCACCCAAGACACGGTGGGAGTATGGTTTACCATTGACCCATTGTGGTTTAGTGAACTTCTGATCTCTTTGGGGTGATTGATAACTGTACATGGCTCTTGGTGTAGAACAGTATAGGATTACGATCATAGAGGTTGGTTTGAAAACCTTAACCTGTGAATGGAGTTTTGGTACTCATTTCACATTCGACCACTTGTAGAACCACTGGAGTGCCTCGGGGCCCGTGGGAGCAATTGGATCTACGGAAAGAGTGAATGAATAGGAAAGTTTAAACTTTGGTAGCAAAGTTGAGTGGTATAGGGGTGATTCACGACAAGTAGAGAGTTAACCGGACCTTGAACACTCTCGCACTCAATCTTCTTTGGATTTCGTTAAAAAACAAAAAATAGAGGTGATTCACTGAGACTTTCTTGCCGAACAAGCGGAATCTGAATTCATTCGAAGCAGAAGGGTTTTAGCTAAAAATGAATAACGGATTCGTTACAAAGCGAGAAGATAGGGGTGATTCCTAATACCATTTTTGCGAGACTAACGATATCTTAATTTATTCAAAAGAACCATTGGTAGGAAGCTTTGCCATGGCTTATATCCTTTATGGATTTAAGAGAACCTCTCGGTCATTTAAAAGTCACATGTTTTAAAATATGTGGACTTGACCAAAATATTAATAAGTCTTTTGTAGCTTTGGATATCAATATTGGTAAAGTAGTAGTATTAGTGTTCATGAATGATAACACTTGAAGCAGTTGGAAACAACATGGGTGTGCTATCTGAAAGTCGAAAGCCCGACATGCAAGATTCTCTGGATGAAAATTGGACTATATTCTAAGAATATGATTAGGTCAAATTCACGAGAATGAGTCATTGGCTATCCACCTATCTTATTGAATAAGGCGATCATGCATATCATATGCAACATTCATCGAGAGTAGTCCTACACCTACCGGGAATGATTCTCTAAATCTTCGGATAAAGAGAAAATGGGATAGAAGTGCACTCTTGGATAACGGCAAATCGGGTTATAACAAGTCAATAGTAGTCGAATCTAAATATTCGAGCATTGAATAATGGTTTTAGTACATCCTCAAGTATCTTTGAAACGAGGAATCATATGCTTGTATATTAATTGCAAACTTGAATATGGTTGAATCTGCTGATTATGACTTGTAGTCAGTTAAGGATGATCATTAAGTTGATCTTGGGCTCAGTGTTTACTCATAGTGCTTAAATTTCCTTTTTGTTAAGGAGTAATTCCAGAGTGCGATAAGCCGATATCACTTCATTGTGAAAGCGGTGAAGAGATAGCTTAGAAGGATCTTCTCGATCACAAGAAGTCAAAAGCATATTGAGAGAAGTACCGCTGATTGGAAGGACCGACAACGTTTCAATCTAAAGATCGTCTCAAGTCGACAACCTAACAAATCGATGTACCAAGTCAGTGCTTGGAGAATGCGGCATTGATGGATATGTCTCATGCCTTTTAGAGAGCAAGTGGGAGAGTGTTGTGAATAAGATGAGAAAGAAGGTGTGCTCTACAAAACAATCGTTCCTTGTCATTTAAATTGCAAGTGGGAGATTGTTAGGTGTAGTGCCGAAAGACAATTTGTGTAATTGTTTTTAATAATGGATGGCAGAATTTATCTCACCTTAGTTACTTGCTTTGTGCTTGTAAGTAATACAACTATTGCAAACCTAAGTATATCGTATGTAACCACCAACTCGAGTGTATGGATTACATGTGAGGATTGAGTTAGTGGAGATATGCTTAAGCTGTTAGTCCGTGGTGAACTTAATCGAGTTTAGGGTCTCTTGATTAAAAACCAATAATGCGCGAGAAGACCTTAGGGTGTGATAGTCTTATCCGGTATCGGTAGAGGTTTTCGTGGGGCATTTATATATGATGGCATTCATATAGAATTTGGACCGATTTAATCTGAATTTCTCGGTATAATTCATGTAATCGAGGAATCTTATTAAATCATTAGATGATCATATATGGATCAACCTTAATCTGAGCGTGATCACGAGTCTTTGCTTGTCGGGGTAGTGTTTGATGTGTTGAATTCACGGTTCACTTAAATATGTGTGTTCCCAGCTTCTCATTGGCACTATCTCAGGATGGTGAAGTGGTTACGATCTTCACGGACATGGAATCCATTTCCTTCTGCCCGGGAAGTAGAGAGCGATCCACTTTGTTTGTTAGCCTGAAAGTGATCGATCGGGGAGTTCACATTTGACTAATTAGCTACTAGTCGGATATGTGTACTAATTGATCATCGAGGGGTTGATGGTAAATAAGGATAAGATATTACGAAGTCGTGTTCACGGAGACTTCCCACTCAGAATGGAGCTGATCTATGGAGGGTTAATCCGTATGTAGTGATTATATCAATGTAAACTTATTTACTACATGGGTTGAGTATAAGTATACATCTATAATCGGTAGAGTTCGATTTCGGGTTTATGGTGGCGTAATCCGAATTAATAATTAATGTACTTATTACATTTCTATGAATAATTAATTATTAGACTCTTGGTTATAGGTCCATGGTCCCGATGTGAAAGCCTGTAATTCGGACTAATAATCTTGTTATTTGGGCCTCAGTGATAATTAATTGGTGGGCTAATTAATTGATATGCATGGATATTATTTAGTTGGGCTAAATAATATAATACACATAAAGACATTTAATGTGGGCTTTTAACACTAATAAGTGGCGCTATTATTATCTCTTTTAGCACAAAATTAATTTTCTTGTGTTATGGAAAATAAAAGATATTCTTGTTATGTGATTGGTTGGATGACTTGTTATTTGATTTCTATTGGTCAATACATGTCACAATTAGTCATTAATGAAAATATTTTTATTTTGTTTAATTAATTAATTATTTAATTAATTAATACTTGGAGACCAGGATTTACTCTCATAAAAGGAGAGTTATTCCAAGTGTATTGGCACTTGCAAAATTTAAGCCCATTCTGTGATCACCGATCGGCCCGTTACGTCAAATCTTGGGGCGACCGGAGAAACCTCGGGTAGGTTGGCGAAATGGATTGTAGAAGCTGGCGGAATCGACATTGATTTGAGACCATGAAGCTGCGATCAAAGCCACCTGTAGCGGACTTTTGGCGAAGGAATATCTGTTACTTTAGAAGATGATCATCACGAAACAAGAGGTACATCGATGGAACTTATCGTTGATGGAGCATCAAGTAAAGATGGGATAGGGCGGAGTCTCTTACTAGTCGACCCCGAAGGAGGAGTTCCCCATGCACTAAGGTTTGATTTTAAGGCTACAAATAATGGTGAGTATGAAGCTTTAATTCTGAGGGCTTAGTTGGAAGGCGGCTTAGGCGGGGCGATCTGCAGTGAGCAGTGATTCCCGGCTCGTGGTAAATCCTATAAGCGGGAGGTACAAGGCTAAGGAAGAACCTATGAGGAGGTAATAGCAACCGCTAACACTCACGCTTAGAAAAGTTTATTGAGTCAGGTTGACCAAATACCGTGAGCCGAGAATAGGAGGCGGATGCCTTGTCCAAGTTAGCCTCAAACTTTTTTTATCGGAGAAGAAAATCTTGGTGGAGTTGTTGAAAGAGAGAAGCTTCTGAGCAATGGTGTCTGACCAATCAGAGACAAGCCGATACATGGATGTATCAATTTAATTGTATCTTAGAGATAACATCCTCCCCGAAGACAAAGTTAGAGCCAGGAAAAAACAAGGCTTTTAGCGATTAGATACTCGATGTTTGATGGCGTACTTTACGCGAGTTATATATTGCTCATTGGGTGAGATGTGTGGCGAGGAAGAAGGAACTACCTACTCGAGGAAGTGCACTTGGGCATTTCTGCGGAAATCATCAAGAGCACGAACCACTTATGAGAAATGCAGGTTGTTCGGTTATTATTGGCCAACAATGTTTGGCGATGCTAGGGAATGGGTGGAGAAGTGCGGATCATGCCATATCTGAAGACCATTTATCGCATCGGCCGTCCCAACATGATTCGATGGTGTCCCACAGGCCATTCGATCAGTGGGAGTAGATCTGGTAGGACCGCTTCCCGAGAGAATAGTGCAATGATTTACATATCACCCAACAACTTCATACATAGGGTATCCCCAAGCTAATGGGCAAGTCGAGCAGACTAATAGACAGAGATCAAGGCAAGGCCAGAAAAAACTAGAGGAAGAAAAGGAGAATTGGATAGATCACTTGCCCAACATATTGTGGGCGTCTGAACAACTCAAACTACGGCCAGGGAAACCTCTTTCGGCCTAGCATCGGTTGCGAATCCGTGATCCCGGCCGAGATTGGCTTATCATCTCCGTGGGCGAGCGCTCTACTGACGAAGGCCAACGGAAGGCGAGCTCGAGGCATTCAAGGGCGACTGGAAGAAGCTCGTAACATATCGCATAAGAATGGCTAAGTATAAGCAGCAAATTTCTCGTATTACAATTCTCGGTTAAACACTCGTATTTTAGAAGGGGATCGGTGCTCGAGAAAGAATGAGGTCATCAAACAACTACCACAAGCTGGATCCAAATTGGGAAGGGCCTTACAAGGTGGTCAAGTCCAAGGTTAAGGAGCGTATCAAGCGGGTGGCGTGAATGGCGAGAGCGTGCCCGTGGTGGAATGCCTCCAACTTGAGGAAGTTTTACGTCTGGGGCAGTACAGGACTATTTTTGCACTCTTAATTTTGAATTCTCAATAAAGTGTATTGGACATCAAATATTGAATAATAGTTTTATTGCTATATATATGCGTTGTCATTATGTTACTGATCATAACTAAAATGCGAGTCGACTTGAGGAAAGAAATTTTGCCAAGGCAAATCAAGATAAGTCTGTAGGACCAGACTCAGCGATGCTGATCAGCGGTCGGACTCGATGAAGGAACTTTGCCAAGGCAAATCGAGGAAAATGCATGCAGGATAGACTCAACAAAGCTGATCCATGAGTGGGACTCGATAAAGAAATTTGCCAAGGCAAATCGAAACAAGTCTGCGGGGCCAGACTCAATGACACGATCCGCGGTCGGACTCGATAGAAGAAATTTGCCAAGGCAAATCAAGAAAATCTGCAAAGGCAGACTCATGAACCGATCCGCAAGTCGGACTCGGTAGAAGAGAACTTTCAGGCAAATCGAAAAATCTGCGAGGGCGGACTCAGCGAAGCGATCGCGGTCGGACTCGATGAAGAAATTTGCCAAGGAAAATCGAAACAAGTCTGCCAGGCGCGACTGCGAGAAGCGATCCGCCCGGTCGGACTCGGTGGAAGGAGTGACCCGCAGTGCAGCGGCAAAAAAAAAAAAAAAAGCGATCAGCGTTTTCTATAATACTGGAAGGTTGAAGTAATCAAACTTCACAAAAATGCTGCGAGGCCGGATGATCGTAGCGTATGCTAAAGTACATACGTTCGAAAGGCAAAGCTCATAAGCGATGTCCTTGAGGGAGGCAAGGGACTACAGACTATGCATAAAACAAAAGCAAAGGCAAAACCATAGCGATGATAAAGAAGGAAATATTACAACACAAGGGCCAAAAATACAAATTGTCAAGAGCAAAAGTAACAAAAGTTGGGAAATATTGCATAGTTTCAACAAAATAACAAAGTATAGTTCTCAGGATGTGCATTTGTTTCTTATTCTTGATCGAAGGAGTTCGGTGTCTTTGAGGCTGTGAAGTCTTTGATGCAGTGGAGTCGCGGTCGGCCGTATTCTCTGCCAAATCTTCACGGCTTGAAATTCCCAAAGTCGGCACAGTACGACTCGTTGCCACTTTCGGTTTGCAAAGCTTTGCCATGTGGAAGATGCGAGATTACCAACTCGGAGACCTTTGCTCTTTGCTTGGTTGACACCAGAGCATACCTATGGCTTAAAATAGGGCCCGATAAAACCTTGAGGCACCGATAAAGTGGTGAACTTTTATACTCATGAATAGCCTAAGCGATCCGCTCGAGGCATGGCGGCTTCAACATCTCGTGATCGGCTCGAAGTTTACGCGACACCTCCTCATGGCGTTACGAAGCTTCATAACTCATTCGGCTTCGACTGCTGGGCATGCATGACCTTTTCCGGATCGAGAGATCTGGGCATCTTTGAACAAGAATCTTCCTTGTGTTTATTCTGCAATGAAGAAAGGTCGAAGATTCATTTCTCTGGAAAGCCTTACGGGTAGAGAATCATTGGCGATGGAGAACCTCCTTCCCGGCCTTAACAACACATAAATAACAAATGTAAGGCCAACAAAGTCGATCACGGTCCAAATATAGCGAGCAGTCGAAAGAGGCGACACAATGGATGCGGATCCTTATCGGTAGCTCGACTAGGAACTCGGCCGAAGAACACGATGTCCCCTCAAAAGCCTCGTGGCGGATCTGGGCCTCTTTCGACCAGACCGAGAGTGTTGGCGAGCACGATCACCCATGCTCGAAAGCGTCAAGGATAGCTGTACTATCTTCCCTGTTCGATCTGCCGTGTGCCGGAGGCTGGGTGGCCTCTCGATCCTCGGTAAGGAGACCTCGGGGTTAGCCTCGGATCGGCAGTTCGGGCTACAGCTCGATCTCACCCCTTGAATTTCCAGGTTTCTTTGGGGCTCCTCTGTCTGAGCACATCTTCCTCCTCGTTGAGGCTTGATCGAAGATATTAGCAACATCGACCCTTTGAAAGGGCGAAATTGTCGAGCAAACTCAAGATGCGGTAAAATTAAGCAAGTGCAAAAAACAAAAGAAATTAAGGAGACATATCCTCGATGATTGTACTCATCTGAGTAAGCATCAAATAAGGCTCAAGGCGGCGTCGAACAAGTGAGCATCTTGATTCATCGGACCAGTACTCAAAATCGAGGAGAGCATTGGCACCGGCAATATCGTTCAGCAAACCTTCGCCAACAGTAGTGGGGCACACATCGGCAGGAAGCTGGAAATAATTCCAGTTGCTCAGCTCAGGGTGTCCGTCGTTGCGGATGAAGAATAAGTTATTCTTCCACTCATGAATGGAAGATTTCCTGTGGAGAGCATAGTGACCCCTCCGGTGAGTACGTGTAGCGTGGAAAATAATACCACCATTTGTGGTTCCTTACGCTTCTTGTCTTTGGTAAAGGTCTAAAAGGTCCATGTTGAACTCCGTGTCCATCGGCGGGAAGAAGATCGCGAGCCAATGATTTCCCTAACACCGTTAGAGAGCGATCTGGCGATTCGATTAGTAATGCCTCGATGCGGCCAAAAAGCGGGGCGAAAGGAACTGCGAGGCGCGTGAGGTAGGCCCGATCTTTGTATACGGTGCGAGTACCCCTCACGAAGCTGATGCCGCGTAGAGATAGGCACCCCGGCGGTGAGGGCATAGTGGTTCATGTACATGCCATACGATTCTGATTTGCAAGAGGCCGTCTGGGTTAGTTTGGACCTAACGCCCGAAGCAACTGTGGCCGTTCTAGCGATCATATGGGCTCTGAGGCCTTGATTTAATGAGTAAAACCAAAGCGAGAATGATACCTGAACCTAGATGAGGATGATGCGTAACGATCTGCTTTCGGTATTAACGTGAGTAGCAACCTTTGTTTAGCACGAGAAATGTCAATAGGGCCCCTGGCCCGAATAAAAGGTTGAGTGACCTCGGTTTACGATTGAGTGGGACTCGAATTCTCTATCAATGGAGTTCTTTACAAGCGATACTAGCCCTCATAAAAGCGGGAAAAGTAGAAGAAAGAAGAAATGAATAAGAACAAAACAAGAAAAGTTGGATACTTACTTGGGAATGCGGTGGATGCGGAGGAAGTCTTGAATTAATAGCAAATGTGGGAAGAGGAGAGTTTGATATGAAGGGGCGTGTTATAACCTCACGACACTTAGCGGCGTCGATTGTGGAAAAGAGTGGCGCCGCCTCGTAACTTTCTTGCGTGTAATGATGGTATATTAAATAGGGTACAAGGCGGCACTATCATTTTGAAAGCAGCGTGAGCGGGCAAAGAGTCGGCCGAACCGCCAAGCGGAGGCGGTCGACCAACTAAAGTTAAGCTAGATCTGAGGGGCTTATGATGATACCCGACCTGAATTCGCCACGTGTCACCTTTAGGGGTGCTTAATAAATTACCATTCCTTGAGGTTAGGGCTTTAAGGGCCCAAGCGTCCTAAAGGCGAGCAGGCGAATCATCTGCGAGCGTCGATGCGAGCTCCTCCTCCGAGCCACCCGCGGGGACGGTTAAGATGCAGCGAAGAGGCTGCGATTCGGCGTATTGGTTCTGAAATGGCGGGGAACATTCGAAACGACTCCGTTGTTATTCCACGTGAGGATAATCACATATGGAAAGAATCCTCGATCGTAAAGACTCCAATCTTGACATTAAATATGTCCATAATTATCTCGATTTTAGGGATTGAGTCGTATTTATCCTTAGGGATTAATTATTAATTATAATACTTGCTCAACAAGTATTAGAAGTAAATATTGCATATACAAACAACCTGAGGAACTACGGATGACTTGATTCCAATTCAATTTTTGGATCGTCGTAGCAACTCTCGAAATATTACGAGAGCTCGGTCAAACACACCCAACAACTCGTCCCTCATCACGAATTTGGGTTTCTAGGGTTTCGGTCATTATCATATATGAGATTGACCGCGTTGATCACGGACGGTTTCGGCATAAATCAACTATCATAGAGTAATGACGAGCAGATTAAAGTTGAACACAGGATGGAAACCAATTTTTTTCCGTCAGCAGAATTTAGTGTAATACAATTCCACAAGCACCTAACCATGTAATGATATAGTGATCAATGAAAAGCGTAAAATGCAGCAGCATGGGGATTTAAACATGAAGTATCTGAAGTGAATTACTACTTAACCCCTCCTAAACATTACTTTAGCCACACAAAAATTGTCTCTAAATTAATATTAGTTGTATTGTCCTTCAAAAAAATAGTAGTTGTATTGGAAACAACAATACAATCTTGAGAAAAAAGGAAAAAATTTGTATTCTTTTCCCAACTGTTGCATGTTTGGTTTTACCCCGAAAAATAATTGTTTCTTTTCTCAACTTCTCAACTTTTCTATGCATTCATTTTCTCAAATGTCTATTCTCACCTCACCTAATAAAAATTGTGTGAAAAAATGAATGATTTTCTCTTTTTCATACAAAAAAATATTTTTGCTCTACTTTTATTCCGTCAATGTTTTTTTCCTCGAGCTTTTCTTTTCTCGATTCGATTCTAAAATTTTTTCTTAGCTTTTCTCTGTACCAAACATGAGTGTCCTTATATTTAAATTTTAAAAAATAAAAATAAAAACAACTGTTCATTGTCATAAATTTATGACTATTATAAATGCAATTTAAAGTAATGATAATGACACAGCCAAATTGACACAACAAGTGACACAACATAATCTCTCACCCTTGATTTTGTTGAGTCTCAAGTGGTTACAATGTAGATTCATCAAACCAAGGGTAGAGATTAGGTTGTGTCACCCGTTGTGTCAATTTGGTTGTGTCATTATCATTTCTCTAGGCTGTCTGTCTGATAAAAGATGTAAAGTTTCAATCAGTATATTTCGTATATCATTCACAGGTCTTTGAGTATATTATTTATAGCCACAATCAGGGCTTCCCCACATATACACAATTATGTAACTTCCCTCACATAAATAAACAATAAATCACATAGTATAATATATCGTAATACCCCATCAGTGGGAGTCTGAATATCTCGAGCCCAACTTGCGTAACAAAAACTCAAAGCTGTTTCGACCCAGCGCCTAGCCGTAAAGATATCCATGTCCAGTATAGCACAATAGAAAGTATGAAGGAAGGATTAACCCATCTGTCTTTGGCATCACGCACAAAGTGAAAATCTGCCTCGATGTGCCGTGCACTCGTGAAAGACCGGGTTACGTGCAATGTATAGTGCCCGGTGGTTTGTCCTGAAAAATTCGTATGCCAAGGGTGCGAACTCCAAGATCGGCCAATAATTATTTCAACCAATTCAATTTGCTTGTAAGGGAAGCCATAGACCGATATTCCGCTTCAGCTGAGGACCGGGACACTGTGGTTTGTTTCTTGGACTTTCATGAGATCTGTGAAAGATTGAGAAAAATGAACCAACCACTCAATAAACGTTGAGTAGGGGGGCAACTTGCCTAATCAGAATCACACCGACCCTCTAAAATAAGGGAACTACCGGACCCGAGAAGAATACCTTGCCCAAGATGTTCCTTCAAATAACGAAAAGCGATCTCCCGATGATCAACCCGAGGTGCTGCATAAATTGAGATAACACATGGAAGAATATGCCAAATCGGGTCTCGTGACCCCAAGATATATAAGTCGTCAATCAAGCGTCGGTAGGGCCTTGGACGATCAACAAGTCTCTGTAGCAAGGGCTAACTTGTGATTACGCTCAATCGAGGAATCGGTAGGCTTGCTCACAAGTAAGCGGTCTCATGAATAATGTCAAATGCATAATTCATCGACTCAAGAAAATCATGTCCTTGTTTCTGCGCCACATCGATCCTAAGAAAGTATTTTAAAATACCAAGGTCCTTACATCTTAAAGAATTTTCCCAAATATTCTTTAAAAATAGTCATCATAACCTTATCATTGCAAGCAATAATCATATCATCCACATACGAGCACATTGAGTTGAATCCCATCATGTTGGAAAATAAACAATGAATAATCAAAATAGGACCGGCGGAAACCATACTCACATAAAGCAAAAGCTAGCATCGTGAACCCGACATCGTGGTCACTATTTCAATCCATTACAACGACTTGGACAACGGAAAACTAAGTTCGATCCCTCTTCTCAAAACTAGGAGGAACTTTCATGTAAATCTCCCCTCCAAATACCCATACAAAAGAGCATTTGTATGCACATCAATTTGATGAATATCCCACCGTTTCACATGGCGACACTAAGAAAAGTGCGGGCCGGTAACCATCTTCGCTATAGAGGCGAAAGTCTACTGTGTAATCAATGTCCTCTTCACGATGATGCCCAAGCGCCACTAAGCGGGCTTTCAACATTTGTAGGGTCAATGCTCATCATATTTCTCAATATAAACCCACTTACTCCCCACCTTTTCCCGGGAGGAAGAAGTTTGCCAACACCAGTGTACCTTGTTCTTGAGGGCTGAATTTCTTGACCATGGCCTACGTCAACCTTCATATTCAACCCACAATTAAAAGATTTGAAGTGTACCCAACTAGGATAGATCTGCGAGAAAATGCATGTTTATCGAGAAAACATATCATAATTTACAAAGCGCATAAAGGGATCACAGTACTAAGGATGACGAAGTGGAAGAGCGTGTAGTAGGACATTTTAGTGCAACTAGAGTATGTGTCACGTAATCCTAAAAACAAAATTCGGGATCTTCATCATCTACCTCTACTAATTCATCTGCATTGTCACTGGTTGTCGAGGTTATGGTGAGGTGCAATATCATGTGTCGAATTGCACTGTATCATCGGGCTGTAGATCCCCTCACAACCTAGAGACACGGAAATAGTGGATCCCGGGAGGAGAAGGTGAAGCCACAAATCCGTTATCTACTATGTCAAAATTATCAAAAGCTGGGTATGGGATAGAGGAGACACACTACTCTGGGGCTAGTGAGAAAAAGGAAAAGCGTGCTCATAAAATTTTACGTCTCGGGATACAAAAATCTCCTCCAAATCAAGGTCATACGGTTTCCATTCCTTCTTCCCAAAGGATACCTAAGAACACACACTTGTGACTAGGGCTAAAAAAAAATTATGTGAGGGCGATGGTAAGTGGGCATCACACAAACACCCCAAAATTCTAAGCATCGATAAATCCGGTTTCTTGTGAAATAGGGACTCATAAGGTGTTTTGTTAGGAAATCTATGCGGAGAGCAGTGAATTCAAAATTTATTTCCTTTTAACCAGGATCGAAACCGTTTAAGCTAAAGATCAACGCTTTGACCGTCTAAGAAGAGTAGCGATGCAGGGCATGGCGTTCGGCCTCGATCGGTGATCCACACGAATAACTTTGCGGAATCCACCATTGGATTGCTACTAGAAAAATCCGGTTCTTCAGGCGGCATTTTCTCTCTCTCTAGAAAAGCTCTCTATTTTCATAAGAACTATTAAGCTTTTGGAATTGTGTTGTACAAAGATCTAGCCAACCCCTTTCTTATATAGGGTGAGTGGCGCCACTTATATCTCCCAATTTGATTGGGATTAACTTCTAGTAGATTGAGGAGAAAGAAAATATTTTCCTAATAAAATAAGGAAAAATACCTTTGATTGATTTATCTAATTTAATATTCAATATCTTATATTAAATATTTTTCTAAGATATATATATTGACAATATCTCATATTGAATATATCTTTATCTTATTACCATAAATCTATTTTCCAAAAATCAATTAATATCTAATATTAATAATATGGTAATCTTATTAATTAAATTCACAATCAAAGTGTATCTTATACACAACCAAATCTGCGCCTCTATCCAAATTAATTGGCATCAAAATATTCTTTAATTAATATAATACTATGATTAATTAATTTGCAAAATACATGTATATCATATATATATATATATATATATGTATGTAGATACATATATATATATATATATATATATATATATATATATATATATATATATATATATATATATATATATATATATATATATATATATATATATATGTATATATATATATATATATATGTGTGTGTGTGTGTGTGTGTGTGTGTGTGTATATATATATATATATATATATATATATATATATATATATATATATATATATATATATATATATATATATATATATATATTTCGAAATATATATCAATATACATATTTAATTAATCAACATAATTAATATATTGTATTTAATTTATTCATAATAAATAAATACCACCATATTAATTCACCACTATAACCTTTATAGTATGAGATAAAACTTTCCTTATTTGGTTATCAACTATAACCACATTTTAATCCGACTTGATGTTCATATGTGTGTGACCCGATAGACTTCCGAATATGTTGGTGATGAGACAAATTACAAATTACGAAAATGCCCGTCATGCATAACGATCATGGGAAGCGTCGAGCAACACACCGTGACCCCGATCATCGGAAGAGTCAAATGCATTGGCGACTAGCTTTCATGTGAAACTTGATTACCGTGTAAATAGAATCATGTCGTTTTGTAATAATATCAATACGATGCGTTTGTCGAGTGTCAAACTTCAACGACCGTATCTTATAATCTGGATATCATGCTCTCTCAAGTAACTCATTTACATCCACTTTGCAAAGATTCACGAGTAAGACATTCCTTATAAGAAGGCCGCTTTCGGATATTCACCCCTGCTTGATAGAATGCGTGATTTCGGACAACCAAACATGTATTCTCCGCGTGCTTGATATCACACCCAATCACTAATGCATGATCGCCCCATGGATAGAAACCTCAATAGTGTCAAAGCATGACAATCCACACCGTGATGCCATGTAGACAGCGGTCTTAAGATAATTACACAACCGCCACATAGTATGACACTTAACGTTATAAGTGGGTGATCCCAATGTACACATTCTCTAATACCGTCCACATACAAGCCAAGTGTCTCCACACTTCGATAGAGATCTATCCTTGCCGCCAAAGGCAGAAGACATCTAATCAGCGCTAGCTTTGTTTGTACTATCAATGCCATGTTTAATAGTACATAAGCTAGAGATATTTAAGTATCAAACTTATTTAAGTGATTATAGATCTCATCAACCATAATCTCTATCATGGTTTCTCTATCAAAATTTAATACTAAGGGCGTTATCATATAACAATTCATAATTGGTTCTTTAATAGAAACGATATATGACAACGAAAAAGAAATTTAATATATGTATAAACATAAAGAAATAGTAGAAATGATCCATACAGTCGGATCGGTCCAACTTTCGATTGGGTTTAGGACACTATTTCAACAATCTCCCACTTGGCCTAAAACCAATCACTCGTACACAAGACCAAGTTGAAACACAAGAATCTCATGTAATACTAGCAACAAGCCACAGCCATTAACGGATCGCTATCCGTGGGGACTCAGAACTATCTTCATATCATGCTCCAAATGATAAAGTCAAAGGAACCGCCTCAACACACACATGAATCTCGGACGAGACCACAGTCTTTGCCTCAAGCAATGAATCCACTTACTATATCAGTTATATAGAAAAAGGTGAAAAAGCAGTATAAGGTTTAGGAATGAACCTCACAAACTCATGTCTCTTGCTCATTTGCTCCTCCAAGAGGCACTACTCTGCTTTGGCTAAATTGTAGAATTTCTGATGACCCATAGGAAAGAACTTTCGAGATCAACTGTATCACTTAATCAATGTGATTGCAAACCCATGTTGTAGCTCCCACTTGCCTTTATAAGACTCGGGATACACGTCGGTATATCTACGTTTATTTATTTCAAGTTTCAATAAACCGGGGAACTCTTCCTTAACTTGTTTAAGGATATTCTCAAACATTCACCAAATTTACTTTCATACTCGCTCATGACTCTTCATGGACTATGAACATCGGCATTACCTTTATGATGCTTCCTATATCATGATGTGAAGAGCCTTCCATAAGTATCATCTTTCACCTTATCTTTGGGACTAACGTCCTAACATAGATAGATCTTGAGAACACCGGCTATAAGTATCTCTGTCACGATCTATGCTAAGCGCTTTTAGCATCACATCTATATAGGTAAACTATAATCTACAGTGATTAAATCAATCACTATAGATTCTTTTTCCAAAAATAAGAATAGCTAATCCAAGTGATTTCTTAAAGACCTAGAACTACCAAACATTAATTGACTATGACATGGGGTGATTATTCTCAGAGAGAGATATCAATACCTTACTCAAAAATTGTAACACACTCCACTATCCCTCTTGCACATTGGGCATATCCATAACGACTAAATCAAAATCCTTTGATTATCAAACAAAGAAATTGTCTAGAAAACTTGTTTGAGTCCATAAATGGATCTCGTGGGCTCACATATCATTTTATCGTCTATGAACATCGAGTTGTTTGCCCAACGTCTTTTACACTACCATATAGCCATGATACGAAGTTATAACAAGCATAGTCTGAATAGAACTGGGCTCAGCTAATAGCATAAAGATAATTACAAGGTTTACACCCCGTACCCTTTAGCCGTCACTATAGCCTTATAGTAATCATATTAATATCCATATGCGCCTTTGAGGACATTCCTTCTAGGCTAGGCAGGACCAAGTTCACGACTGGTTGTCAGATGGATTCTAATTCGAGATATTATGGCTCTGGCAGCCATATCTCTCAATCTTGCCTTTCAAACATTCCTTCGTAAGTGGTGAGATATTGATTCTTCATGATGAACATACCAGCACCTTTTCGAGGCTTGGGTTATCCATAGACTTACTGAAACTTTTGTGTGCCTTTGGCGATGTTCTACACCTCATCGTTATCACGGTGCTGCTCGTATTCAATGGTTGAATATCTCTTTGTGGTTCTCAAACTCTTTTGAGATCTAAACTTACTCCCATTGTTTCTTTTGGAAGAAACACTTCCTCTAGAAGGCAGCATGTTTGTAGACAAACACATTTTGCTCCGCGGACGAGTAAATAATATCTAGCGTACTTGCTAAGATTTTCCACAAAGTTGCATATGTGGTACTAGGCTCCAAGCCTTTTGACTTAGTCTATGACAACTTCAAATCATCGGTTAAGATAGATTCGACATTATCCCCTTCCATATCTAATATGGAATTTGTTCAACCTTTATTCTTTAGAACTCGGTTAAGTATACGGGCACTATCCCAAAATGGGTAAGGTATACTTCGCATGGATTGCATCACACCTTTATCGTATAAAGTGTTGTTTTCATTTAAAAAGCACAATCGATTGCGTATCCAAAATTGGTATCCTTGAAGGGAATCTTATTCCTTTTGAGACAACCACGAAACACCCTTGGTATTAATTACTTCAATCAATTGAAGATTAATTCCTAAGTAGTTCATCAATCTCATATTTGTACTAGCTCGAACTTTTGGGCTTTCGAATCGCACTTTACTAAGAACACTTGACTATTTATAAAAATAGTCATAGAAAAATAAACAATTACTTGGAATGAAGATTTGGAAAAGCTGAGCGGCGTTTGATCATTCCGTCCAATGGGTGGCGTCGAGAAGAAGTGGGCGGGCGTCGGAGGCTGTTTGATTCGGGAATTGAGATTTTTAGTGGGCGGCGTCTAATAATACATAGGGCGGGCGTCGATCCGGCTCGGCCCGACTCGAAGATTTTCAAGCAACTAGGGCGGGCGTCGGCGCATAGTGAGCGGCGTCAGGTGGCGACTTAGCGAAACCGATTTATTTTTCTATATATATGCGCATTGCTTAAACCACAGAGAGCAGCGATTTACACCATCGTTGAAAACCCTAAACCGAGCAAAGTTAGGCTCGATCGACCGAAACCAGCTCTGGTGCTCGGTCGTTGGAATCGACCGAGGTTGTTTTATTGTTTTATTTATTTTGTTCCGTTCTGGATTGTCTTTGATGGTGAGGGGTGGCGGTTTGTTCAAGTTACGTGAAACCGTTTATTGAGTTCTTTATTTTCAATCTTTGGTTTATTTTGTGATCTTAATTAAAGTCGTATCTTTTCTATGCTTATGTGTTATACAATTTAAATCGAGAAATGTTTTCTTTGTTGATGTTTACTATGTGATGAAAATCGGTGTAAACCTATATCACCATAGGAAAGATTGGATCTTTAACCTATATATAACGAGTTGTTAGGTTAGAAATCTAGGTTGCTAGATTGAATAAATCTTACACCTTGTTTATGAAAGCGTTAATCTTTAAGGATCGAGAGATGGCGAGAGATTAATAGAGGAATTATCTAAGAGATTAGAAATTCATACTTTTGATAGGTGAATCACAATTTCGATTAAATCTTCACAAGATAACCTTAGAGAGGAAATTGAGGGTTGCGGAGGCGGTGGATCGTTGCTTGTTCGTTGTTTAATCACCATGATCATCGTCACAACTTTATAGTTGTTTATTGTTTTCTTTCTAGTTTATAGTTTAGATTTAGGTTTCGCAACTATCTTTCTGGCTTTGGATTGACAACCCATTTCGTCAGTTATTGTTCTTTTTAGTTTTACGTTTCTAGTTATTTCTCGTGACAATTTAGAAAAATTAAGAACTAGACCAACCCGATTCCCAATGATTTGACTCCGATTTTTAATCGCTATACTACAATCCATCACACTTAGGGTAAGCAGTTTATTTTATTACTTGTTTATTTTGCTTAGATAAAATCCGAGACAAGTTTTGGCGCCGTTGCGGGAATCGACGCGGTTGTCTAGTTTATTAATTTTACGATTTCTGTTATAAGTTTGGATAAAGGATCGTTAGGGCACATGGTAGTATTTTGGCCATAACTTTCGGCTCGGTGTCGGTTTGGCGCGTAGGACCCCAATTCGAAAGCTTCGTTCCGGCGCCCGGCGAGAGGCGTTTCACGCCATTTTGAGGTCAAAATCTGCTTATTTTCCCTTCCATTTTGGGCTCGAAGAGACCAACACATTTTCTCCTTTTAGTGTTTTTGTTTTACTGTTTTAAATTTTTAGTAGGTAGGTTTACTGTTTAAGTTTTCCGTATCTTTTCTGTTTCTTTATCTTATTAAAAAAGCGAAAAAAAAGTTGTTGCTAGGGTTTACGAGGTTTTGAATTCTTGGCGTGGTGACTAGGGTGAGAATCAAGCGAGGTCGAGTTTCTCTTTATTGTGCATCATGCTAGGGCCAGACGGCGTTTGTCCTTTCCAAGCGCCCGTCTCTCTATGTGGTTCCAAACATCGTCCATAAGGTGTGGGCGCCCGTCCGATAAGCGCCTTTGTCTTGTATATGTTTGAGAAACACCAGACGGCGTCATCTTGTCGAAACGCCCGTCCGGTGCATCGAGGCTTTAGTGAATAAATTTGATTTTGATACATGCTTCCGTTATTTGACATGGATGTTTTAATGTGAGCCTCTGTGGCCTTTGTATATGCGTAGATGTTACATTCTTTCACCTTTATGGAAATTTCTCCATCTATTGCGGTCCATGTTGAGTGATTGTTTGTGTTTGAGTCTGCTGATGTGGCATGGCTTCTTTATTTTACATCCCATGTATCTCTTGCATACTTTTGGTATGTGGACCCGTCCCATGCAGGTTTTCGTTGTTTTACATTTACATGACTTTGGGTACATGGGATGCGCTTATAAGAGGATGTCACGAAATTTATTCACGAAGTTGATGAGCCCTACTCTGGTGTGACTGGAGCACCCGGTAGAGCGTGATTCTACTATGATTTATGATGTTCCTTTTGTAGTCTATTTAGGGTGTTAGGGTTGTTTAGGGGTTGGCTTTTACGATGTGATTCATCGTGCTTTAGTTGAAGCTCTTGTCGGTTTTCCGTTGCTATTATTTTACGATGGATCTTAAGGCACGTCTACACTTGTGCATCGAGCCTCTGTGGCTTTATTTAGAAGGCGTTTATATTTTTGACCTTCATACCTGTAGTTGACATGTTTCATCGCTTAGTCCGAATTATAGATTAGGGCGACATCTATGAATTAGTTGGGCTAGCATTTTCTTTATTTTCTTTTTGCCTTATTAGTATAGTTGCATATCACTTAGTTGCATTGTGTTATATTCTGTCTTTTTATTTATTTATTTAGTGCACTAGCCACCTGCTACTTTGTAGTGTCCTCTGTTTATACTTTCGATTGGAGTTTAATATTTACTGTATGCACATGTTGGACCTATCACGGATGTCAAGCCTCCGTGTCTTTATAATTGGCGCTTAGATGCCTGTGTTTTCCTGTGTGGTAATTTTTCCATCGAGCAATTATATCACTGTGCTTATCTTATCTATGATTATTTTGCCATGTTATATCCCCTATGTTCCCGAGATGTTGCCATGTTTGTTCAAGTGTGCGAGGATATTTTAGATAGCGATTGTGAGCCTTTAGATGATATCGTTTTCCGGTGGATGGTCCACGATCTCTGATTTCTTCAAGCATTTCGGATCTGGATCATGACCACTTCCCGAGTGCCACCTTGAACTACAATCGGCTATGTACTTTATTTCTTTTTAAATTACTGCACAACTTTGAGGACATGTTGTGGTTTAAGTGTGGGGGAGGAAATGGTTATGTGTATCATCATTTGCTTATATTATGATTCTATCTTTGAAATGAGCTAAAATTTTCAAATTTTTGTTTTGTCCCAGTGAGCAAATGCATATTTTTGTTCGGTTTTAATATTCATGGATCTTTGTATACCGTATATTTAGTAGGTTAGAGGTTTCACCGACATACATTTCACGAGCCATCTTGAGCGATGAGCTAAATTATAAAGCTATACCCGTTTAGATTAGTAATGTTTGATTATCTTATAAGTATCTTGTGCTTAGTGCTAATGTAAATATCGTGAGAATTATAATAGTTTGTGTTTATAGCGAGTATGACATCTTTGTGAATATCTTAGGTTTGAATGTGATAAGTGAAGCGTAACTCATGCTCTGAAGTTGAATTTAAAAGAATTAATTGGGTGTGTCGGAAGTGGTGTCGATGATTTGAGTGCGGTAGGTCATATCTCGAATGTCTATACCACTATGATGACCAAAAGCTCACGAAAGTCGAGAAAAAAGATTTGCTGATGATTTGAGTAAGGTAGGGTATATCTCGAATATCCTATTCTACTATGACGGGGCAATAGCTCATTACGATGTGCGTTTAAATATAAATTAATTAAATCAACTTACATAAGAATCGATATGAATGAGTAAAAGACTTAGTTATCGTCTACCTTATCCCAGTATAAAGCCCGAGCGAGATATGTTGTAGGGATTGTCCTCTGAGTATGTCGAAAAGGTCTAAATACCTTATCATCCTTTTAGGGATATATTACGTTTTGTAGGGTGTATGTTATAAGTATCATTTATTTCTAGTTTGAATGGGGTATTTGCTAGTTGCTTTGAATAAATTTCAAGTTTGGACTTAGTGGAAATTTGCTATGGCTTTGCACACACACGTGGAGTGAACCTCTAATTTATTGACTATCGTTATATTTCTTTGAAGTGTCTATCTTTTTTTCCGAGCATTTATCTTGTCTTGTTTTGCTCGGGATGACAAAAAAGCTAAGTGTGGGGAGTTGTTTAGGGTGATTTTATATGATTTATATTGTTACATTTTGTAACACTTCTCTCCATATTAAGTATAATTAAGCTTAGAAATTAAGTGTTTATTTGGATTTATTGAGCAAAATAAGGGTTGAAGTGGTTTAAGTGCAAAATTGAGTTAATTACGTGATTTTATTAGCGATTTTTCTATCAATATATATGGTTCTACATTTTGCACGTTTCTATTATCTTGTAGGTACATTTGCATGGCATAGGATGAGCTAAAAAAAGAGATATTCAATTGAAGGTTAGATAGAAGGAGAAAGATGCAAGTGAAACTTGGAATGACGATTTGGAAAAGCTGAACGAGCGTTTGATCATTCCGTCCATGGTGGCGTCGAGAAGAAGTGGGCGGGCTTCGGAGGCTGTTTGATTCGAGGATTTGAGATTTTTAGTGGACGGCGTCTAATAATACATAGGGCCAGGCGTCGATCCGGCTCGGCCCGACTTCGAAGATTTTCAAGCAACTAGGGCGGGCGTCGGCATAGTGAAACGAGCATCCAGGTGGCGACTTAGCGAGAACCGACTTATTTTTCTATATATATGCGCATTGCTTAAACCACTAGAGAGCGACAATTACACATATCGTTGAAAACCTAAACCGAGCAAAGTTAGGCTCGGTCAACCGAACTCACTGTGCTCGGTCTACGAGGTTGTTTTATTGTTTTATTTATTTTGTTCCGTTCTGGATTGTCTTGATGGTAGAAATTGGCGGTTTGTTCAAGTTACGTGAAACCGTTTATTGAGTTCTTTATTTTCAATCTTTGGTTTATTTTGTGATCTTAATTAAATTCATTATCTTTTCTATGCTTATGTGTTATGCAATTTAAATCGAGAGATGTTTCTTTGTTGATGTTTACTATGTGATGAAAATCGGTGTAAACCTAGATCACCATAGGAAAGATTGGATCTTTAACCTATATATAACGAGAGTTGTTAGGTTAGAAATCTAGGTTGCTAGATTGAATAAATCTTACACCTTGGTTATGAAAGCGTTAATCTTTAAGGATCGAGAGATGGCGAGATTAATAGGCGAATTATCTAAGAGATTAGAAATTCATACTTTTGATAGGTGAATCACAATTTTAGTTAAATCTTCACAAGATAACCTTAGAGAGAAATTGAGGGTTGCGAGAGCGGTGGATCGTTGCTTGTTCGTTGTTTAATCACCATGATCATCGTCACAACTTTATAGTTGTTTATTGTTTTCTTTCTGGTTTATAGTTTAGATTTAGGTTTAGCAACTATCTTTCTGGCTTTGGATTGACAACTCTCTCCGGTTTATTGTTCTTTTTCTTTTTAGTTTCTAGTTATTTCTCGTGACAATTTAGAAAAATTAAGAACTAGACCAACCCGATTCCACATGATTCGACTCCGGTTTTAATCGCTATAATCGATCCACACACTTGGGGTAAGCAGTTTATTTTATTACTTGTTTATTTTGCTTAGATAAAATCCGAGACATATATCTTAGAGTCGAATTTGAATTTAGAAAGATTTATCTCAACTCACTTGCCTAGAATAGAAACTTCAATCAGTTCTCTATTTAAGCACATGCCCCAACTTTCATTTTTAATCCTTTAAGCTCGTAAATATTTCTTTGTATAGTCTTCATAAGACTTAAGAAAGATCACAAGAGCTATGTCTTTAATTTTCTTTCATAAAGAAAATCTAAAGTTTATTAAATACTTTATTTAACCTTTTGAATCATATTCAAAATATTCACTATCTAATTAAACTTTAAGGAATGAGTAAAGAATTAAGTCAATACTTAAATCTTACAATTTTGAAAACAACATTTCCAAAATTCGATACGGTCATTCTATTCAACGTTTGAATTAATTGTCATCGTATGACAGAATGATCATATTGGATTGTATCCAATATATGATTAATTCGTTGAGAATCATTTCAAGTGATTCAATCTGTTGGACTTATTTCTAAGTTTTAGTGATGAATGCCAGACTAACTGTTATAGTGCAAAGGCAAAAGATGTCTAGATCAAATGTATAGGTTTATTAGAGTTTGATCTTTGTATAGGTTTGATCAAACAAGCCTTTGTAAAGGTCGGTGACTTAGTTAAATGAGACTAGTCTATATCGATGGGGTAGTTAGGTCGATGGGACTAGTCGGGGAACCTCTTTGAAGGCGAAAGGTGAGGCTCAAACTCGATTAATGAAGGCTAAGGGATCAAACTTAGTAATTAATGTCAAGGATATGGAATCGAGAATTTAGGCAAGTCTGTGATGACCTAAAGCGATTACATATACCTTGTGTAATAGAAAGGTCTAAGTTCCTTAAGTTGGATGGAAATTGGAACTTAGTTATTTGCAAAAAGGTGTAATCTAACTTCACAAATAAAAGTTAGATAAAAAAATCTCTTTGCATTGTGTTTTAAACACGACAAATTACATTCAATGATGATAGGTATTTCAATGATGATGAACTTCTGTGATATATATACCTCGATTAATTAAAGATTATATTGGAAGATTACATGGATAAGGACGATAACTACCTCTAATTTATCAAACAAATCAATGGTTTTGAGATTAAAAGACATTAGGATGATTAGAATTTATCCAATGGTTTTAAGTCAAGGGTGGGCCAGGTGCATTACATCAAAAGGATTACGGCGATTATCGATCCTATGAATAGTGACGAAAAGCAAGTCAAATAGGACAAAAACCGAGAGCAGTTATATTTGAATTTCAAATACAAGTCACATGCAATCCTACACATAAATAGAGGACTTTCAGCGAAAAAGATGATGAACTTTAAGAGAAAAATATAAGAGATAATTACGAGGTGCAAGAACACCTCTTGAACTTCTTGAGCTTAAGACTCTTGATCCGGAGAAAATCTTCAAGTGTATTACGTATTCAAAATTGCATCAAGTTTACACACTTGAAGGCGCAAGGCTGCTGATTATATCATCCTAATCAAGGCTGCTTTGCAAGCCCATCATCTACTTGATTCAATCTTTATTTTACAAAGAACCTCTTGAGGGCAGGTGAATGCATATGTTGGGTGTGAAAGGCGGTTGTTTGTGGTGGAGCTGCAGTGAAGAGGCAATCCTACCCTTCAAGGACCAGTGGAAGACTTTGGAGCGACAATCTACTGTTCCAAGTATTCGGTTTGTGAAGCCATAGTTATTGGTGAAGGACAAGCAACTTAGGAATCTTTGTATGAGATACATCAAAGATCTACAGTGAATTACCTCCAACATCACGGGAGAAGAGTGGGTGACAAGATTACACCACACAGGAACCACTATAAAATCACTGCTTACTTTCTGCACTTACATTCTACATTTAGTTTTATACACATCATCCTCTTGAATCTAGCAACTAAACTCACACATATACACTCTGAGTATCTAATACTTTGTATCATATTTAACATCAAGTAATAAGGCTTATTTTTGATATAATTCCATTTGCACAAATTCGATAAACTCAAGCGTCGATGAACTCACGTATATCGGCGAAATGCTTTGAAGTTCTTTGAGTTTGTTAACTCTAAAAGTTTTAAGTGTTAAGTTTATTCACCCCCTCTAAACTTAACTAAAGCCTTTTCAAGAGACCAACAATTGGTATCGGACGATTATACATTACGAAGAAATCCTACTTGTTGTGCTTGTGAAAATACTCACGAAAACTTTTCAAATCAGATTTTCAAAAACTTGCATAATGGATAACACTCATTATGCTAGAACAATCTTGATGTGTTCTCTAGATAGATTTGATGAATATAAGCGTCGAATGCGAGGCTTACCTTGCTTTGCAACTCATGATGGAAGTGCTATGAGATGGACCACTTTGGAGATTACCAAAGCGATAGCGATGGGTGATGTGGTGAGTACATTCCAAAACCAAAGAGAGAATGGAATCTTTGAAGATAGAAAGAGAAAAACCTCAACAATATTGCTATTGATATCATTTATAGAAGCTTGGATAGGAATATGTACATGAAGGTTAAAGATTGCAAAGCGCAAAGGAACTTTGAGACAAAATCTGATTAATCTGTGAAGGCAACGATGCTATCAAGAAGAACAAAATCAAAGTGGCCAATAAGAGGTTTGAAAGTTCAAAATGCTACCAAATGAAACCATTGAGCAAATGGAGTCAAGATTCAATGCTATCTTGGATGAACTTACCTGTGAGTGTAAGTTATTCAAAGAAGAAATAAACACAAAAATCTGGAAGCATTACGACAAAAGTTTGGGAGATGAAAGTCAACTGCAATAGAAGAAATGAAAGCTACATGAAGAGGATACATTCAAATTATTCTCGAGATCTTAAAGCCTATGAATTGACAAAGAGATTGGTTCCTACCACTTTGAAAATGAGGAACCAAAGACTCTGCATTGGGCTGCTAAACATCAAGAGGAGACATCGGGAGCTCGGGATGATCTGCTTTGGATGAAATGCAAGAGAAGATTGCCTATTGAGCAAGAAAATCGGGATGATGAAAGGTGGAAAGGGTTCTCAAGGAATTTCAACAAGAAATTCGATGAAAAGAAAAGGAAGAACCAAAGAAAGACAATGATTATCTATGCTTTCATTGCAGAAACCAGGACACTTCAAACACTGAATGTCACGAGTTAAAACAAAAGTAAGGAACTGATTATACATGCTTCAAGCGCAAAAAGCACTGGACATTTGGACTGATTGTCTAGACCTACTGAAGACCAAAAGCCAACAAAGAAGATATGGCAAGAAGGGTATGGTTGCTGAAGATGAATCAGGGTATGAAGTGGAATCTGAAAAGGGAAATGAATCAGATGACACAACATTGGTTGCTGAAATGGAAGATTATGCATTAATGGCTAATATGGATGAAACAGAGGAGGTATACAACACTGTATCTATCAATACTCCTGCTGGAAGTGATTGTGAATCAACTTGTGGTTCAAATCCTAGAAATTCTGACAATGATGAGACTTTGGATGCCATCCTTAATGAACTGTGGATAATACAATCTGGTTATGAGATTGTGAAGGTAGAAAAAGAAGCTCTTCAATTAGAAGTTAAAAGATTGAATGCTGAATTAAGGATTCTCAAAGGTAAATAAAAGGATGTTGGACCCAGAATCAATTATAAGCCTTACAGACATCCAGGTGGCTTACGAATCTGCTTGAACCATCTGTTCATCTACTACATACAAATCTGGAAAGCCTAATGGTGACGAGCGGGGGCTTGGATTTGGAACTCAACAATACAAAAGAGTGGATCAGTAAGGCTAATGAACTAGTACGAGGTGGTCCTAAGTTTGTACACCTGATCCAACTTCTAGTAAGGTTCTTTGAGGCGATAAAACCTCTTGAGAATGCTTCAAGGAAGCAAAATCATAAGTCAAAGAAGTCAACGACTCTAATAAAAGAACAAATCCAAAAATAGGGTGATGTACCTTACAGACCCTCTTGAAAGCAGGACACTGCTACCAAGTCTGCTTTGGACCACGAAGCAGTAGAAACCAGGATATATTCCAAGGATAAGAATCCTAAACCCAAAAATGTTAATCATTCTAGGGATACCTATCTCAGGGGGAAAGGTAGATTGTTCCTTACTGATGATGATTGGAATATTCCTACATCTAATGCTAGAAACAACAAGTATAACCATACTGCCAGGGTAAAACCTAAGCAATGGAATCGACAAAGACTCGAGTAGAGGACTTATACAAGACCTCGGCGAGGATCTCAATGCCGACTCCATACTACGAAATTTGTATTTCTAACAGACAGCAAACTAATGGTTATGCTAATGCTTCTAACAACAAGAATCACTTCAAACATCATTATAAACCAAAAGGCCAGGAAACATATGTAAATCCTACACAACCAACTGTTAGAACTTATGGATGTGTAGAATATATGTATGAACCAAAGTATGACACTTTTAGGCGAAGACCTTATGTAAACATCCCAGGGGTCATGCTTACCACTGACCATTATGGACCCAAACAGGTTTGGGTACCTAAAATGTATTAACTTTGTTTTGTAGGGTGTGCAGTACTTTGTGGTGGATGTTCGGACATATGACAAAGAATAAGCCTTTGTTTGTCAAATTTTGTGGCAAAAGATGGTCCAGGGTGAATTTTGGCAACAAAAATACACTGGATATACAAGAGGATATGTCACACTTGTGAGGAATGGACTTACAATCAAGAATGTTGCATATGTGGAAGAATGGACTACAACTTGCTGAGCCTTTGAACAATTACGTGACATGGGATACAAGGTCACTTTTGACAAAAACAATTGTATTGTCATTAGTGAAAGAGGTGATCAAGTTGTATTGGGTGGTGAAGACAACAAAACATGTATGTTGTGGATTGGTCTCTTGCAATTCGAAACACATCTAATTGTGCATACCAAGCGAACTCAATTGGTTATGGCACAAAAGCTAAATCACTTAAATTTTGATGACATCAATCGGTTGGTGAAGAAAAGCGGTGATTGGTTTACTGAGATCACATTCAAGAAAGATACTATATGTGATGCATGTCGACAAAGGTAAATACACAAAATCAAGCTTCAAATCAAAGACTAAGCAATCAACTAATAGAGTCTGGAGGCGATGCATATGGATCTATTTGGACCGATTACACCAACAAGTGTTACATGAAAGAAATACACCTTAGTGGTTGTGGATGATTATTCTAGATACACTTGGGTGATATTTATGAACAAGAAAAGTGAAACACTCAAGAAGATGCACGATCTTTTGAAGAGATTACAAAATGAGAAAAGTTTAACGATGGTAAGAATCGGATCAAACAAAGTGCTGAGAGTTTCTTAATAAAGTTATAAGAGAATCTTGTGAGCGAGAATGGTGTACTACATCAACTTGTTCTTTCTTTGGTACACCTCGGCAAAATAGGGTTCTTTGAAAGAAGAAGCGAGGACTTTAAAAGAGGCGGGAAGGCCAATGATTTGTGAAGCATGACTACGAAAGGTGCTGAAGGTTGAAAGCGATTAATACGACATGCTATACACAAAAGCAGAACCTCGATGAACAAGAAGGCTGCTTGAAGGCGACATATGAGATTTGGAAAGGAAGGAAACCAAATATATCCTATTTCCATCCATTTGGAAGTTAATGTTTTATCTTAAATCATAAGGAACATTTGAAGACATTCCAACCAAAGTCAGGATGAAGGAATTTTCTTGGGATATTCTTGATCGACAAGGCATTCAAGTCTTGAACAAAGGTCAACTTGAAACATGAAGAAACTATCCATGTTGTGTTTGATGAACCTAAGTTCACTGGTATGGAAGATGAAGGTTGTGAACCTGCTTGAGAACCTACAAGTCAGATCAGTTGTATTGAAGTTTTGGAAAGGTTTAATGACTTAAAAGTTTACGATTACGCCTGTTTGAACACCTGCTTTGGTGATACTCTTGATGCAACAAGCCCAGGCGGTTCAAGGATCTGCTTTGAACCCCTGTTGAAGAAACAGCAGTGAGACCTCTTTGAAGATGAGGTTCACGAGAATCAATCTAACGAGAATCCACAATGGTTAAGGAATCACCCTCTTGAACAAGTTATTGGCAATGTACGACAAGGTGTGAGGACTATAAGACAATTAGAAGCGATTTTTACTTGTTTTCTATCTCAAGTTGAACCTAAAGTTGTTGAAGAAGCAATTTGAGATCCAGTTGGATAATTGCTATGCAAGAAGAATTAAATGAATTTGAAAGAAATCAAGTTTGGACACTAGTTGAAAGGCTAGTCATGCAAATATCATTGGTACTAAATGGGTATACAGAAACAAACTTGATGAATGTGGTACCATTGTGAGGAATAAGGCTAGACTAGTTGCTAAAGGCTATTCTCAAGCTGACGGAATAGATTTTGGTGAAACATATGCACCTGTTGCAAGATTGGAAGCTATCAAATTATTCTTGGCACATGCTGCATATAAGAACTTCAAAGTATATCAAATGGATGTCAAAAGTGCATTTTGAATGGCATTCTAGAGGAGGAAGTGTATGTTCGACAACCTCCTGGATTTGAAGTTAAAGATCAAGAAGATAAAGTGTATAGACTCAACAAAGCACTTTATGGTTTGAAACAAGCACCAAGAGCATGGTATGAGACTCTATCTCAATTCTTGGTGGACAATGGTTTTACAAAGGCACCATTGATAAGACTCTTTTCGAATCAATGAGAAGAGACGACACCTGTTGGTATAGATTTATGTTGATGACATAATTTTTGGTTACGAAAATGAATTGCTATGTGAAAAGTTTTCAAATCTAATGAAGAGCAAATTCCAAATGAGTATGATGGGAGAAATGAACTACTTTTTGGGATTGCAAGTTAAGCAGATGAAAGATGGAATCTTCGTTCATCAAACCAAGTACACCAAGGAGGCTGCTTTGAAGAAGTTTGGTATGGAAAATAGTACCAGGATATCAACTCCTATGAGTACAAATATCAGATTGGATGAAGATAAAGAAGGTAAAGATGTTGATCGGACCTTATCTGAAGGATGATAGGCGATCTGTTGTACCTTCTTGCCAGTGGACTGATATATTCTTTGATGTAGGTGTTTGTGCAAGATTTCAATCTAAACCTAAAGAAATTCACTTAGAGTGCAGATCAAGAGAGTTCTCAAGTACCTAAAGAGACTTTGGGAGTATGGATATGGTATTCCAAAGATGGAAGCTTCAAAGTTATATCCTACTCAGTTACGATTATCTTTGGATGCAAGATTGATAGAAAAAGCACCACGAGAACACAATCGGTTAATGGGAAATAAGTGGTTTCTGGTTTAGCAAGCAATTTAATATCAACTTCCACTGCTGAAGTGAATACATTCTTCTTTGGAAGTTCTTTGTGCACAAATACTTTGGCTAAGACAACAATTAAGGGATTATGGAATTGAGGAGAAAGAAATTCCAATAATGTGTGACAACACAAGTGCAATTGCTATCCACGAGAAAATCTATCTTGCACTCAAGAACCAAACACATTGATATGAGACATCATTTTATAAGAGATCATGTTGAAAAGAAGGATGTGGTGGTTCTGTATATCCCTACTGAAGATCAACTTGCTGACATCTTCACTAAACCACTTGATAGTGAAAGATTTGCTAAACTAAGGACTGAACTTGGAATTATAAGGGTTGACTAATAATCGCGATGTCTTTGGAATTCACCAAGAGTTAGTCTTTGCTATGTTGGGTGAGCTCACTTAGCGAGATTAGTCATTGGTATCAACAATTCCATGTACTTATGTTTGGACAATTGAGCAAATGAGGTTGCCAAGGGATTGGTCTTTGTCATGTTGGGTGAGCTCACTTGCCGGATCGATCATTGGTATTAACCTTCATATTGTATTATCAATTGAACAAAACAAGAAGGAATCAAGGATCGTGAGAGTTACCTGTCGTGAGCCAGGCTGCTTTGAAGCATCTTTCTCGGCGAGGCTCTTGAGCCAACCTCTTGATGCCAAATCTGCTTTGAATAATCGTTACACGTCAAACTTATTAAAGTCAAAAAAGCGATTAGCGGGATATTTATTTTATCCTTTATAACCCATGATTAACACGATCCAACGATTTACAAGCGTTATGGAGAAAGTAATGGGACACGTGTCAACTTAGCGATCCTCAAATTAATCATGGTTAATGTGGATGTCGTGCAGCGCTTGTGATTACAACCACACTTTGTCTATATATCTGAGACCTATACACAAAAGATACACTCTCTTGCAAATCTATTTATATCTCTGTTTTTACACTGTGTGAACATAGATTTACAAGCTATCTTCTTCAACTTTTTCTTTTTACAATGGCGGAAAATATTGATGCTCAAATTGGAACAAGCCAAAGTGTGAGAGGTTTTGTTGTTGATGCTAATAAAACATAGTTAGCTATTAACATTGGTCGAAGAATAAGGAGATTTGAAGGCTTGGAGAATGTCTTGAACATAAGATTGAAACAATCTCTTACACAAATGTTGTTAGTTTTGGAAGAACATTGTGATAAAGGAAGGAAGAGAATCATTTAAAACAAGCTGTAAATGCTCAAGAAATTGAAGTTTCCTCAAACTGCTTGAGGAGGCTTTTGGTTTTGAAGAAGTATTAGATGCACTGTGAATCTGAGGAAATGGGATTGTCAAAGATGGATTTTGTTGACAAAATCAAGACCAATAAAGCCATCAAATTAGTTCTGGTATCAATGTGAAACACATTGGGTATGAGTACAACCTCCTGAGCAAAATCATTGCTAAGAATATATTAGAATTTTGGTTGGAAGTATGGCTACTCTATCAGGACCTAAGATAGAGCTGCTGATGATTATCTGTAGAAGTATGAAATTTGATCGAGCTGGATACTTTATCCATTACATGAAGAAAGTAGCCAAATAAGAAAGAGAAGGGAAAAGGAAATCCAAGGCCTTACCCTTAGGATTAATGGTTCAAGCCTGTTTGAATCATTTGGAGATTCTGATGTGGCACTGAGAAAATAAACCAATCCGGATACAAGAAAAAGATTGATTATGCTATCTGCAGTGCGGATGATGATGATGAAGAAGGTGTTCTTGAAATTTCTGCGATAATGATAGTGATGGAGATGATGGTGATATTGGTGGTGAGCGAGGTCAAGCAAACTACTAAGAAAAGCTGTCAAACTCTTTGCACCAAAGAAGTCTTGAGAGAAGAGAAAGGCTGCGACACAAGGAAGATATGAGAGATGTTAAAGCCTAAGAAAACAAGGAAGCAAAGCGACCTGAGGCTTCTTGAGTCTGTGAGGTCAGTGAAGTTGAGATTCACGACCTGTTGTAGGCTGCTAGAAAAAGCTGTTGTTGAAATTTTGAAGGAACAACATAAAGAAGCCGATGAGAAAGAAAGTCTCACGCAATTGAAATTGATGATGAGCCACTTTCCAAGAGAATGAAGGAGGTTATCCACAACAAGAAACATGGAAAGGGGAAACAATTGAAGGTTTTAGAGGCTCAAAGAGAACAGGAAGAAGAATAAGTTGAAGAAGAAGCATGAGAGGCTATTGAGGCTGAACCTATAACCATTTTAAAGGCTACTGAGGATGTAGAGGTTGTTGTTGAGCAATCTGCTGAAGCTATAGAATCCTCACTTGCTAAGGCTGTTGAGCATTCGAGATCTGCCCAAGTTCTTTGTTGAGCAACTTGTTGAAAAACTCTGAATGAGACAAGCCCAGAGTCTACACCTGCTGTGGAAGTGGAGGAATCAGTACAAGACCCTGTAAATCCTGCAATAGTTCAGGGGGAAGAACAGTCTGCTGTTAACCCTGCTGATGAGCATATAAGTCAGGGGGAAGAAAGTGTAGTGTAGATGGAGGTAGTAGGGACTAATATACAACCTGAGAAACCTACTGACTTAGAAGCATATGTGGAAGAAACTTTGAGTTTGCTTGTTGGGACCTTTGGAGGTCATCAAGCGACTGAAACAACTCTTAGAAAGCCTACTATGCCATATGAGAAGGCATCTAAGAAGGACAAAGTAGATCCTAACTTCAGAAAAGTGCAAAAGAAGTTTGGATTCTACAAGAAACAGAAACCAACTGCTGATCCAATGAGTGGATTTGAAGAATGGGCATTTGATCAGCTGGGTGTGGACAGCCTACTAGACTTGCTAGATACAACCTTGCTGAACTCTAGGCTGATGGATCTATTGAATGAAGAAAATAAAAGTGGAGCAATTATGTTCAGAGATCCAAAGTACACACCAGACAGTGATTCATCTGATTCTGATGATGATCCCCCTATGTTCCCTGGGGAGACAAGTAGAGTGGCTAGAGAAACAACTATTGAAGCCCTTTGGTCAAGGAGCCATGATGATGCGAAGTGAACCCACGATCTTGATAGGTCTGCGAGGGCGTGATTGGAGAGATAGATGAGGATCTGCGGGATCTCACCATGGATGATCTCGAGGCATTGATCAATGATGGAATAAGTGGTCTTTGCAAATAGGTTGGTTGGTGAATCCTCTACTTTATTTGTTGAAGAACCTATTACTGTCGAAGATCAATAGAGTCTTGATTTGGATGAAGAAAGGATTAGCGATCACGGTGAACCTAGTGCCGATTCGGAGGAATCAATTCAATATCAAGATGGATTGACAGGGGGGACCTTATCCAAAAGCGCCTTTATCCTAACAAAGATTGGTCATCTTTGAAGGATTTCAAGTGGATAATGAAGGCATATTCAATCCTCAAAGTGGAGCAGGAGGTTCGAGTTCTTTGAGGTTCAAAGCGGCACTGAGCAAAGGTTGGAGCAGGAGAGTGCAGGTTGTTGAGTTGCAAAGCGACACTGGACACGAGTTGGAACAATCTTTGGGTTTGGAGAAACCCTGTTGTTGTTGTTGAAGAGGCTGCTTTGTAGTGGAGCCCTCTGGAGTCAAGGCCACTTTGTAGGGAAAGATAGTCGTAGTCATTGTTGTTGTTAATGATGAAGAGCAGATGCGGGACTATGACTCTGATGATGCGAGTTTCAAATTGACGGATCTACGATGATGAACCCGATGAATGATGAACACACATGCACAAGATCCAATAATGAAAGATATTCTTGGTGCTATGGTTGAGGAAGGACCTCCCCTGCTTTGGGAGATATGAAGCGAGCAATGGTCATCGGCAGAGACAAAGGCACAACATAATGTAGAAGAGCTGCTGATGGAGTTGCTGGAGAAATGACTGGTGGAGTACCAGAACATGTTGTGGAATAGTTGAGGGCTGTTAGAAATGACATAACACAGTTAAGGACTCAACTTGACAGACATGAACAAAGATTTGAAGAGCTGATGAAGCTAGTGGACAACAATAGACAATCTCTGATACAGTTGCTTCAAATTTCACATCTACTCAAAATGCTGTTAATAATCTTAATCTAGATGTGAGGGGAATCAGGCAAGGAAATACACTGAAAGAAATTTTTTTGAAAGACCAACTTGCTTCTATCCATCAAAAACTTGATAAACTTGCTGAAACACCTAAGCCTGCTGAGGCTGCTTGAACATCTCAACTTGCTGGATTGGATCCTAAGCTTACTGAGAGGATTAATCTCTTGGATCGGACTTTGCAATCAAGGATTCTTGAAGTTGATACAAGAATGAAATTATGGAAGGACAAGCCGAGTGTCTGGTTATCACACAGGAGAGTGTTCATGGCCTACTATCGGTTTGTTGATGATGTCACTAAGGGGAAGAGGGCCAAGCAGTGATAGCAAAGAGGCTGCGAGAATCTTTGCACTGAAAAGATGGGAGAATGAAACAAATGCATTCGGGGAACACACACTGGCGAGAGTTCAACTTCTTGATGATCTCCTCAAACAATACAAGAAGAGTACTATATGAAGGAAACCTTACCATGACAAGGGATTTCATGAAGGTTTAAACTCATTCTTGGGATTGAAGTTTTGGGAAGCAAGGGTTAGAGCCTTGAGGGCATGTTACAGAGGTGGAAGAAGTGGAAGAGGTGGAAGAAGTGGTAGAGGTGAAAGAAGTTTGCGTATCACAAAGCTAAGGACTCTCTGAATGAATTTAAAGAGCTTTACATGAGAATGGGATTCAGAGTCAATCAAATCAATCTCATCCTACCTGAAGCATGGAAGTGGTGGAAGGAAGTGAATTCCTACATTGACTTCACTCTGATTGAAAATGATTGGATGAGAGATGATGATAGAAGAAATAAGAGCTTATCAAGAACAAGTTGAAAAATCAAAAGAAGAAAGAGAAGGAAGACAGTAGATCAGCATACTTATCTGTTTTATTTTTGCTGATGCTAGACTGTAATAATCTGTGAACAAATGTTTATAATGAAAGATGACTAAATTTGTTCTGTTTTTGATTTAAATATTTTTGCTTTCTTTGTTAGGTGAGGTAGTGGCATCATCACCAAAAAGGGGGAAATTGTTGGACTTATTTCTAAGTTTTAGTGATGAGTGCCAGACTAAGCTGTTATAGTGCAAAGGAAAAAAGATGTCTAGATCAAATGTATAGGTTTATTAGAGTTTGATCTTTGTATAGGTTTGATCAAACAAGCCTTTGTAAAAGGTCACCGACTTAGTTCGATGAGACTAGTCTATATCGATGGGGTAGTTAGGTCGATGACTAGTCGGGGAACTCTGCTAAAGGCGAAGAAGGTGAGGCTCAAACTCGAGTTAATGAAGGCTAAGGGATCAAACTTAGTAATTAATGTCAAGGATATGGAATCAGAATTTAGGCAAGTCTGTGATGACCTAAACTGATTACATATACCTTGTGTAGAAGGTCTAAGTTCCTTAAGTTGGATGGAAATTGGAACTTAGTTATTTGCAAAAAAAAGGGGTAATCTAACTTCACAAAAAAAAGTTAGATAAAAGAAGTCTGCTGCATTGTGTTTTAAACACAGCAAATTACATTTCAGCAGACTGATATGTATTTCAGCAGACTGATGAACCTGCGGATATATATACCTCGATTAATTCAAGATTACATTGGAAGATTACATGGATAAGGACAACCAACTACCTCTGATTTATCAAACAAATCAATGGCTGAGATTAAAAAGACGTTGGGATGATTCAGGAATTTATCCAATGGTTTTAAGTCAAAGGGTGGGCCAGATGCATTACATCAAAAGGATTACAGCGATTAGTGTCGATCCTATGAATAGTGATGAGAAATCAAGTCAAATGGGACAAAAACAGAGCAGTTATATTTGAATTTCAAATACAAGTCACATGCAATCCTACCTATAAATAGAGGACTTTCAACTCAGAAAAAGATGATGAACTTTAAGAGAAAAATATAAGAGATAATTATGAGCTGTAAGAACACCCTGCTGAACTTACTGAGCTTAAGGCTACTGATCCAGAGAAAATCTTCAAGTGTATTCTGTATTCAAGCTACATCAAGTTTACGCACTTGAAGACTGCAAGCTGCTGATTATATCATCCTAATCAAGCTGCTGCAACTGAATCATTTACTTGATTCAATCTTTATTTACAAAGAACCTGCTGGGGACAGTGAAGCATCTGTTGGGTGTGAAAGACTGTTGTTTGTGGTGGAGCTGGTGAAGAGGCAATCCTACCCTTCAAGGACCAGTGGAAGACTTTGGAGCGATAATCTTACATGTTCCAAGTGTTCGATTTAATGAGCCATAGTTATTGGTGAAGGACAAGCGACTTAGGAATCTTTGTAATGAGATACATCAAAGATCTCTAGTGAATTACCTCCAACATCACGGGGAGAAGAGTGGGTGACGAGGATTACACCACACTGGAACCACTATAAAATCTGCCTACTTACTTTACTGCACTTACATTACGCATTTAGTTTTATACACATCATCCTCTTTGAATCTAGCAAGCGAACTCACACATATACACTCTTGAGTATCTAATACTTAGTATCATATTTAACAACAAGTAATAAGGCTTAATTTTTGATATAATTCCATTTGCTCAAATTCGATAAACTCAAGCTGTCGATGACTCTCTTGTATGTCGGCCAGGCTCTTGAGGTATCGCCAGACTCTTGAGGTATCGGCGAGGCTGCTTTGAAGTTCTTGAGTTTGTTAACTCCAAAAGTTTTAAGTGTTAAGTTTATTCACCCCCCCCCCTCTAAACTTAACTAAAGCCTTTTCAAGGGACCAACACAATCAGCAACTATGTAGTCTCCTTGTCTCTAACTACTATAACGGGGTTGCTCGTGTCATTGCTTACTTAAAGGGATTGAAAATTACTTAACTATATTTTTAAAAATGTTTCTCAAAAGGCAATCATAATTTGGTTTTACTAATCGAGAATAAAAACATAAATATAAAAGTTTGCTAAAAACTACAACATAAAAATAAAGATAAAAGAGTGTTCTTGTTTATACACGCAAAATAAAAAATGGTCTTTTGGTTTATGATTTCGCTCCCACTAGTCAACTACTCCCAATTGACTTTCAAGAATTATCCAAAATTCTTTAGTGGTTGGAATCCTATCTAGTTGACTCGATTCCCGACATGGGCCGATCGACCGGGTCAATTTTGACGGGTAGGTACTTCTTACCAATCACGTCCAACGCGACTTCCAGTGGTTTGACTAGCAACTCTTTGACAATTCACATCGTCTATGTGATAGTCAACCTTATGTCTCTAAAATCAGACGGTTCTGACGTGGGCATTTCACCGCAAGATTCTTAGTCGAGTCGTAACCCAAGTATTCTTGAGATCTCATAACGATAATATCTCGATAATGACGATATCGATATACCCAAGGTAGGTCAACTCCCGACGTGGGCCAATCATTTGGATCCGAATAAGGGCTCTTAGCCATCACTACAATATTGGGAGACATATTATAACTCGATTTTTGTTGTAGTAGTAATTTCAAATTAATTCACTTAATTAATTTCGAATTAATTCTCTTAATTAATTTAATTATGGTCTCATTATGTATATCTATCTCTATAGACATACATCCTACACATTCATCTAGATCGTGTCTAGTTATGCACATATCGTATCATATAAAATAAATACAAGCACAAAATAAATAAATCCAGTAAAATAACCGGTATGATCATGGACTTTTCCTAGAGTGCGGTTTCTAATACAAATGAGCGAAACATGGTCACAATCTAAAGGTAGTTGCAACCGCCAATAGGATCTTTATTCTTCTTTCTTTGGTCTCCGTCTTCTGCTCCATTCTTGTTACATTTAATTCTATCTAATAAAATAAATACACCCGCCGCTTTGCGGGTGGAACTAACGAGAATGAAATAAATGCGAGAAAATAAACTAGGTCACATTCTTCATAACGACCTAGGACAATTTTAAACCACCAAAAATAAATCATTCACATCTATCAAATTGGTTCATCCATGATCAATCGGGTCCCATAGAATCATCTTATATCTACTATATCTAATCCATACAATAACATCTTATGAGAAAGATAAAATTAAAACTTAACAACTTGCATCTTAATTAATCGATTAACGTTTAATCTATTAAATAATTTTATCCTATCAGTTAACTAATTAACATTTAATTAATTAAATGATTTTAATCGAAATAAAATTAACGGTTAATTTTAAACGATTTTAATTTTAAATTAATTTGAACTATTCTAAAATAAATCAAAATTAAAATTAAGTCTCTTTTGTTTCTTTCCTTTTGATTCCTAATCAAAAGGGATGACTTTGGTTTCCTAAACCAAAAGACATCTTTTAACTCAAGATTTGGTTGATTGGCAGCTCTTTACACAATCAAAATTTTGAAAGTGGCTGGCTAAGCTAACTTTTCCCAAATCAAATTTTTGAAAAGAGCCTATGTCTATTCCAAATAAAATTTGAAAAGGCCAATATTTTGGTTGATATGCCTGGCCATTTCCAAAATTAAAATTTTGAAAGTCGCCCAGGCCTATTCCAAACAAAGTTTGGAAATGCCATTATTATTTTAATGCCATGTGGCATCTCAATAGACCAAACTATTTGAACAATTAGTTAGCGACATGACACAACTAAACAAAGGAGATATCAATGTACCATAAAATTCACAAAACAACAAACAAAATTTTTAGGGTCCACCAAAACTCACCGACCGACGCAGCCACCACAGAGGCGGTGGCGCCAACGGCGTGTTTAAGGTGAAGCGCCGCCCCGATCGGCGAGCGCCCCACCGCCGAATATATATATTTTTGTTCGTTCTTAGTTACGTGAATTTAAATCATGCATCTATTTATTAATTACTACGCAAATTAACAAGCTTATTGCGTAAACTCGAAACTTCGCTCAATACCACTTTGTTAGAAATCTACGCAGAGCGCAAATGAATTCAAATATTTATTTCCTTTTAACCAGGATCGATTTTGTTTAAGCAATAAAAATTTAAGCTAGTAGACGGTGGTTACCTTGGTTGATCTAAAAGATCGAAGCTTTGACCGTCTAAGGAGGGTAGCGATGCACGGAGCCGCCCAAGCGTTCGGCCACTACCACGCACTGCCCACCGGAATCCACCATTGGATTGCAAATAGAAAAATTCGGTTGCTAGACCGGCATTTTCTCTCTCTCTAAACTCTCTCTAAGAAGCTCTCTATTTTTTCACAAAAACTATTAGCTCTTGGAATTGTGTTGTACAAAAGAGCTAGTCAACCCCTTTCTTATATAGGGTGAGTGGTGCAACTTATGTCTCCCAATCTGATGGGGATTATCTTCCTAGTAGATTGAGGAGAAAGAAACCTTTTTCCTAATAAAATAAGAAAAATACATTTGATTGATTTATCTCATTAATATTCAATATCTTATATTAAATATTTTTCCAAGATATAAATATTGACAATATCTTATATTGAATATATCTTTATCTTATTACCATAAATCTATTTTCCAAAAATCAATTAATATCTAATATTAATATTATAGTAATCTTATTAATTAAATTGCACAATCCAAGTGTATCTTTTACACAACCAAATCTGCGCCCTTGTCCAAATTAATTGGCATCCGGAATATTCTTTAATTAATATAATACTATGATTAATTAATTTACAAAATACATGTATATCATATATATATATATATATATATATATATATATATATATATATATATATATATATATTTTTAAATATGTGTATCAATATACATATTTAATTAATCAACATAATTAATATCTTGTATTTAATTTATTCATAATAAATAAATACCACCATATTAATTTACCACTATAACCTTTATAGTATGAGATAAAACTTTCCTTATTTGGTTATCAACTATAACCACATTTTAATCCGATTGATGTTCATATGTGTGTGACCCGATAGGCTTCAAATATGTTGGTCGTAGACACAAAGTGCAAATAAGGAAAATGTCCTTCATGCCTAACGATCACGGGATAACGTCTAGCAACACACCGTGACCCCCAATCATCGGAAGAGTCAAATGCAATGACTACTACCTTTACGTGAAAGCTTGATTACCGTGTAAATAGAATCATATCGCTATAATAATATCCATACGGTCATTTGTCGAGTGTCAAACATCAACGACCGTATCTTATAATCTGGATATCATGCTCTCTCAAAGTAACTCATTTACTTCCACTTTGCAAAGATTCATGAGAGTAAGACATTCCATATAAGAAGGCCATTTCGGATATTCACCCCTACCGATGATAGTGTGCACGATTTCGGATGACCAAACATGTATACTATGCATGCTTCAAGATTATCACACCTAATCACTACCGTATGATGCGCCCACGGCTATGGGAAACCTCAATAGTGTCAAAGCATGACAATCCACACCATGATGCCATGTAAACGCCGGTCCTAAGGATAATTACACAACCGCCACATAGTGTGACACTTAATAGTGTAAGTGGGTCAGTCTAACGTACGCTTTCTCTAATACATGCCCACGTACAGTCCAAGTGTCTCTACATTTTGATAGATGAGATCTGTCCCGCCCTTAAAGACATAAGACATCTAATACGCTAGCTTTGTTTTGTACTATCAATGCCCTATTTAATAGTACATAAGCCTAGAGACATTTATGTATCAAACTTATTAAAATGATTAGAGATCTCATCAACCATAACCTCTATCATGGTTTGTCTATCACATTTTAATACTAAAGACGTTATCATATAACAATTCATAATTGGTTCTTTAAAAAACATATATATGACAACGAAAAAGCCATTTAATAAATGTATAAACATATAGAAATAGTAGAAATGATCCGACCGGTCGGATCGGTCCAACCGATTGGGTTTGGGACACTATTTCAACGATTTTGTAGTTCAAAATACTCTATGGGAGTTTGATTAATAATATAAGAAGCGGCCATAACACACTATCCCCAGAAGATGATTGTTAATGAAGATGGTGATGTATCAAAAATGGTACAAGATTAGAGTCTTGCTAGATATTTCTTTGAAGTTTGATTTGCAGCTCTTTTGATCAAGTAGATCACTTAGAAGCATCTTGGTGAGTGCCCTTTTTATCTTCTTGATTTTCTTGATGTAGATTGGTAAGCTTTGAAGATGATGAACTTGTTCTTGATGATTTAGAGTATTCAAAGTTCTTCGTATTTTCTTTGTTTTTTATTCTATCATATTTCTTGTATTTATACTCTTCAGTGAGTAGATCAAACGTTGAGAAATGAGTGGCCCTCATTTAATTCCAGCTTGCATTAATTCAAAACCTTGTCAGCTTTTCGACCGTTGGTTGTTATACTTGCTCCTGAACATTTGTAACTTGTATTCCTTGAGAATGTAGCTTTGCGGCTAGCTTTAAATTCTATTTCCACTTGTAATACTTCACAGCCGTTAATCAATAGTGGATTGTATGGATGGCTACACGCCCTTTAATTCATCATATCATTTTCTACTTTGTCACTTGATGTATTCTTGTAGTCAGCATCATTACGCGTCCGTTTCACTTGACTGCCAGTATAGCTCGTCTATTTGCATTACTCGTCTGTCTAAGTTATTTGCTTGGTTTACTCGTCTGTTTGCTTCAGCTGAAAAATAGTCTTTGGTGGGAGTCATGTCTTCAAGTCTTCTGACCTTCTGACATAAACGATCATATTTTATTCTATCTTACAAACTTCTAAATTTGACTAAACCTATACATTTTGCATGTCAGACTACTATGAAAATTTATACTTGGTTACTAAACCAACAATTTTGGTATCATCAAAGCATATAACTAATGAGGACCTAACATTATGAAATCCGGTCGCTTTTCTACACGGCATCATGTTGCTATACGCTTCTGACCATAACACATTTGAACCCTGGTCTCTATCTCAGCACGGCACCTAGAAAAACGCTCGAGCCTTATGCTATTAAGCATGTCACTCTACAACAGTCACCCTGGCACATGTCAAATCAAAAATGGCAATTTACTCCAAGCCCAGAAAAGAGCCCGTGAATGTCATAATTGGGCCAGTATGTAGGCCCAAAAAACATAGGGTCATCGGTCCTCACTTACTGATGAGCATAGAATTTACCCCAACAAAAACAATTTATAAGGACTCGAAACCGTGGGTAAACTAACTCTCTAACCGGCAGTGTGCCGGGTCGATTGCTAGAATAGCTACGAAGAGTACGAGTCGAACCCAAAGGAATCGTGTTTGTAAGTACCAAAGTGAGCGTAATGCTTAGTCTAGGTGATCAAAGTTCTTAAGGTTTTGTTTACTACAACGGCACTAAATGAATCTAACTAACGAGTCTAAAGATAAAAAGAGAGAAAGAAGATTAAACTACTCGGTTTAAAGATAGATTAAGGAACATAGCCGAACCATGATCAAAATAGCTAATATCACCCAAAGGAAAGACAAAACCGGGAGTGTGCAATAACGGCGAACTCTTGCATTCAATTTCACGGTGCGTGCTCCTAATTCGGTGCTAAGGTCTGAACAACTCTTCCCAACACCTTATGTCAAGTCAACTAACCTATCCTAAGAGAGATTCCTCCACAAGACAATCATGCACAAGAGCCATGTAAGCGTTGAAAGCGAGTAGCCTCGCACTACTGATGCGATCCTAGAACCCTTTTCCCACACCCTCTCTCTCGAACAACTCTCAAGAGTGATGTGTGTGATTTTTGACCTAGGTGATCAATCTAGCCCAAATCCGTTATAACGAGTTCTAAGGCGTGAAATCGCAAGGAACAACAATAAAAGCACTACCCACTCCCAATTTCATCACCCAAAGGGTGATTTCACTAAATTTCACATGATTTGGCTATGAAGATGTTTAGCTACACATTATATTAATCAAAACATGCATAAAACAGATAAATAAGAGCCATAACAAGTAAAAGAGAAGAGAGATATACCATAAAATTGCAGAAATTGAGATTAGATCCAAAAAGTACAAAATAGAAAGTAATTAAAAGGTGGTCTCTTAGTGTTTGGAATGAAAATCTAAGCTAAGAAATGGAAAGATTATGCTAAGATATTGTTGATTTACACTAAGAGAGAGTATTCTAAGCTATTACAAAATTCGAGCAAAAGATGGGTAGAGTGTTGCTAAGAAAAGCCTTTTTTTTTTTAAGAAAATGTCTAAGGGGGTATTTATAGGTGAAGGGAAAATCTGCTTTGCAAAAAATGGTCCAAACGCGTTTAGAGGGTTGGAGCAGGCGTTTATATCTTCAAGCGCGCGTTTAAGCTTGGTAAACGTCGTTACACATAATTTCACAAGCGGGGCTTGGTATTTCTTCATCTGGAGGCAGCGTTTGGGAAGGTTCAAGCGCGTTTAGGATCTTGGAGCAGCGGTTGGCCTGGTTTCCAAGCGTGCGTTTAGAGGGCTTCAACTCTGAACCAAATCGAACCACGGAGCGCGTTTAGGGATTCAAGCGCGTTTGGTGTGTGGAAACGTCGCGTTTGGAGGTTCAAGCGCCGTTTGAACCCCCTGTTTCCCCGATCTTCACTTTTCTCCTTTTTGACCCTCGTCTTGCCTCGGTTATGCTTTTTCACCACAAATTGTCATCTTCCGGGTCCTCGAGACACCAATACCCTTCAATGTCATAAACAACCACAAACATCCAAACAATTCCGGAGGGTAAAAGTGCTCGGGAATGGGGTTAATATTAACAAAAAGGGTATGAATTCATCAAAGTAGACGGATTCGTTCCCGTGCCATAAGCTCACGATATCACCCGAAAATGGTCTAATTTACCCAAAATTGTCTTTGAAAGTGTGATAAGCGGGGTAATTAATGCACGGAGTCACGTAAAGTTGACTCCATCACTTACCGCACCTCGTAAGAAAAAGGACCGGGCTTCAATCCATTAAGCCCAATGCCTTTACGATGTCTATCATTGGTAGGGCAATGAGCGGCGATCAAACAAAAGCCATCGACCCGCCTTTACGCGGGAAGGAGAGAAGCAATAGGGGCCGACTCGTTCAACTTTAGCTTGCAGTCCGACCAGCTCTGACCAAGCCTGCTAAATCAGGCAACAGAAGTTAGAACTCAATAGTTACAAAGTTGCAACCCGCTACGGCTATCATAGAGCTCGCCCCAAAACGGATGCCATCACGTTGACCACGCCGTTAATCGTGTTAATTGTATTTTAATTGTACTTTTGTGTAACCGCCATCTCTTAGCACTATAAATAGCGGCCGTTTGTACCCTCAAAAGAACAAGTTAATACACAATCACAGACAACCTCTGTGAATTCATCAACAGTTGCTTGTTCTCTGCTTTTTATGTCACATCATTCAAAATCACCACCAGATATCTATCGTGTAAACCACCACAAATCACCACTACATTCACCCACTATAAGAAAAACACTCTTTTGTTACACTCTTCTTTGCCACACATAATAAAAAACTATTTCTATATACTTACTTTTAGCAACACTAGCATGGCAAATAAGTTTAGCTAAATATATGTTAACCCACACTTTTTTGTGTGTATTGCAAAAACTAGTGTAGCAAAAGAGTGTTTTTTATTAGTGATCGTAAATCCATCTTAAATATGATTGTGATAATTCCGATATTATCAGTTGGTTTTTCGAATTTGTGGTAATGTTTTTATACCTTGTATGTATCATACCATTATTTGCGTTATTGGTATGAATTAATGAAAAGTTCGGTTATGTCGTAGATCCATAATATGGTAATCATAATGATGTGTTACGCGGTCATCATCATGACGATAAGTGAATAAGATGTTGGGAAAAGCCAGCGAAACAGACATTAATTTTTTGATCTAACGAATGCCTCACCTTCGGTTGAGGCTTTACCAAGCTCTTGAGAATGTGAAAGATGCTCTATTGAGCGGGACTGATGAAATTTTCTATGAGCTACGGTATATAAGGAGGCTCAATATAATGCACGGGGATTGTTAGCACCTTTAACCCAATTAGCATGCTATCAACACCAATTTAGACATAGATTAAACAAATACACAAATGCTAAAAATTAAAACGACAGAAACGTGAAAAAAAAACCTTATGGATTGAGGCAAGTTGGCACTCTATCCTTAAGACAAATTTGCACCAATTTCGTGCCCACGGTAATCGCAATCGTCTTTCAAGATATAACAATCCTTACCTTACGATCATATGGCACTTGTAATGAATCGAAGCGGCGAACTCAAAGCTTTGATATGAAATCTCTTATTGACTTTGAAAAATCACGAAGTATAAAATATGTTGTTCCCAATTTCTGCAGAATATTTTGTGTAAAGAAATTGTGTAATTTTCATTTGGGGAATACTTGTATTTATAAAAGAAAAGCAACCTTCAATATGTTTTACTGATTGGAGTCTTATTCTGTCATAGAAGCGGTTGTGTAACACAATAAATGGCGCAACTCTTCTTACGTATTGGTTCATCCTAAAAGATGCAACTTAATGAGCCGAGTGATGCAACTCTTGAACCAAATGGCCACATCTCTTGAACCAAAGGTTGCACCGATGCGGTTCGATTTGATTGAAACAGATGCAACCGTTCGAATAAACTTATTCGATTTGAATAAGCATCATTTCCTCTAACTTTAACATTAATTTCTCATTCACCCGATATCCGAATCGAGTGATTTAAAAGCATATAATTATCTAATTTTTAAGTAGTATTTAATGAAACGGTAGGCTCCCCATAATTGTTATTGCATACTATCTTAAATTAATATCGAAGTAGACTACTCGCCACTTTAAATAAGGCTCATTATGAGCCATTTTCTCCCACAGGGATTTCGCCGACTGTGTGGATCAGAAGGATTCGAAAACATCCTTCGGAAACATGCATATCTAAGAACCTCATCAGGTCGAGGCGTACCATGGAATGTGCAGTATTTTGATTCGTTGCAATGTTGATTTGTTGTATTGATCGTATTTCCCAACCTTCCATCACATTAGAATGTATTATATGCATGACGTATATTATAAAACTATACAATTATTATATTATAAATATAAAATGATACAAATTTAAATAAATTTAATGGAGAATTAGGAATAAGGAGCTTTTGGAATATTTTTGAGTAGCGGAGACATTTCATATTTTTGGGAGAATAGCCATGAACACATATTTTTTATAGCGCGAAGGAAAGTAAAAAAATTAAAATTAAAATTAAAAAAAAATGCATTTGTCCTATACCTGGGACTTTTTTTTTTCTCTTTCCTCCCCGATTTTCAAACAGTCATATCTTTTGATCTAGATCTTCAAATGTGATGAAAAATTAACTGAATTTTTTTAATTTTTTTATGCTCTTCGTTTTGAGACTTTTACATCGTTTTTCGTGAGATTCACTATCTAAATTCACTCAGTGAATCTCCCTAGTGAATCTCGAAAATCAGTGAATATCGATAGTGAATTTTGAACACTAGTAAATTTCTACAGCGAATTTTCAGAAATCACGTCGGAATATGTTGAATGTTGTGTCAAAATAAAGAGCATGAAAAAAAGAAAAAAAATTGGTGAAATAATTTTCAAATTTGAAGTTCTAGATTAAGAGATATGAGTGTTTAAAAAATATGAATGAGAGAGAAAGTGTGTTTTTTTTTGTTTGAATAGGTGCCAGAAAATAAAAATAAAAAAAGAAAAATAGGTTTTTTCTTTATCACGAAAGTTTAAAAAGCGACGTTATTTAATTGGTGAAATGTTTGTGTTATTCTTCCTCATTCACCCTAAATTTAAACTAAGTTGTGTAACATACATAGGCAAAAAAATGATAATAAGGGATCTACACCTAAATAAGCAAAAAAAAAAATGATAATCAGGGATCTAATCTAAACTGCATAATGTAAAAGTAGTACAATCTATTCTACAGTTTTATAATAGTGTACTTACAGATTCAAATTAAACACTGAATTAATACGGTAAATCAGGGGCTCTAAACCTAAATACATTTACAAAAAGTTTCTAAATACAATATGATACAACTTTCAATTTAAATGTTATATAATATGTAATCTCATATCGTTACATAATACATAATACTACATAATCAAATGAAAATTTCTAAATATGTAAAATACATTTGGGTGAGGAAGTCTCGGACCGGGATCTTGTCACCACCGCCCGCCACCACCACCACCAGGAGCACCAAGTCCACCACCACCACCACCACCAGAGCACCTCAACCAAAAGCACCAATTCCACCACCACCACCACCAAAGCCCCAAATCCACCACCACCACCTACAAAGGCCCAAAACATCCACCCCACCACCACCACCTACAAAAGGCCCAATCCATCACCAAAACCACCAACACCACCACCAAGTACAACATCACCAACACCACCATTAAATCCAGCCCCACCACCACCTCGGCTTAAATCACCACCACGGCCAAATACACCACCAACACGGTCATCAAATCCGGCCATTCTACTATTTTAAGTTGAAATTTCTAAGTGAGTAGCTGAAGCTAATTTGAAAATTTGCATTCTATATCTACGTTCGATCTGCGTAATGAAGGAGACAAAGTGGGGAGTTAGGTAAAAACCGTATCTATATCTACGGGAAAAATTTCGTATATAATATATATGAAAAACGGGTTATTAGTGTAATGACCCATGACCTGTGTCTGGTAGCGCTAAATGGGTCATAAATGGTCCGATCACCTGCTTAGACCGCCCGTTCGTTTGGTCTAAAAGGGCTAACCGAGTTGACAAGACCTTTATGTCTCACACTTATCGGGATGAACATTCTACTACTTGATCGATGGCGACTTTACATTCAACCCCCTTATAAAGTGCAGCATCCTCGCCGGAGACGACCAAGAGCGTTCATTCCCGATTGTCCCTACCAGGAGGTAAGAAGAGGCAATCCTTACACCGCTTCTTATGCGGTGCGATGCATAGTTCCTCTCGATAGTCGGCTCTAAATATCATTCATGCGCCCCAGGACATGTGCACTGGTAGCGCTAAATAAGTCATAAATGGTCGGTCAGCGGCTTAGACCGCCGTCCTAAATGGTCGGTCAACGACTTAGAACGTCGTCCTCGCTTGGTCTAAAAGGGCTAGCCGAGTTGACAAAACATTTATGTCTCGCACTTATATGGGGTGAGCATTCTACTTCTTTTACCGATATGGGACTTTACGATTAGCTACGGTAAAACAACTTCATTATACATTATATCACGGGAATTGAAACTCACCCACATACTAATTCGACTTTTAAATTTAAAAGTTAATCATGTATATAATTGTTATATTCCAATTTTGGAAAGAGGCGGGCGCGTGTCATTTTGCAAACGAAATATTATTATTTCTTTTTCTTTCATGGGAAATTGGTATTTAAGGAAAATTACATACAATAATCCCATAACCTAGACACAAATTCAGAAATCAGCTTTTCATCTCCTTCTCTGCGCAATTTTGAGAAGAGAAAAAGGTTAGGAGAGTTTACACAATAAGCGAGGCGAGTTCTTGACCGTTATTTGGGATCGTTGTGAGAAGAACAGCGCTTGGGGATCAGATTGTTGAGAAGTGTTGTAGATTTTCATGGCTGTTTAATCTGGTTTTTAGCGGCAATTAGGTAAGAAACTCTTCCTATGATCTCGGTCATGATTAAGTGAAGTTTAGATTATGCTTTTGAGGCGTGTAGATGCTAGTAAAAGATGTGTTTTTAGTTGATCAAGGATCCTAGGTAAATCTTGGGATGATTAGATATGTTTTCTACATTTCTTGTCTTTGAAAAAGATGTTAATTAGGTTAGAAGCGACTCGAAAATCGAGCCGTGAAGATTTAGCGTTTTAGGAAAAACCAGCGGACGGGCGTCTGAATTAAGCGAGCAGGCGTCCGAGACCTAATAGTGAGACGGGCGTTTGCAATAAGCGAGGCGGGCGTCACGAGGTTAGATTTTGATTCGAGATGTAGTTGTTTTTGGCGAGCGGGCGTTTGGGGTTTAGTGGGCGGGCGTCTCATTTGGATGGGCGTCCATAAGAGGTCAAGCGGGCGTCGGCCTGTTTTACCTTGTTTTTGGTTTAATCATTCTAGTTTGTGATGATATAAATAATGTCGCCACCGTCTAGTCTGGAAAGAGCCTATGGTTCACCACGCTGGCGGAGTCGCGACCACGACAACGGCGGCGCCAATGATATCTAGTAAAGGCGCTACCATCAACCCCTCTGGGCGTCGCCAGGGCTAGAGGGCGGATCGAGGCCTTGGATCGATTGCCCTTAAAGGGCGCATGAGACTTGAGAAGCGAGGAGCAAAGGCAAAGAAGCGGTGTTGGCGGCCCCATGAATCCCGAAGGATCGCCGCCGAGATATTATACCCACTTTAGTTGCTAGATACTTTACCCACTTGTGGTTAGATATTTAGTGTTTGCTTAACTATTAAGTAAGATTAGTGACTAAGGCGCTTGCGGCATTGGTCCATTACTTGGCTCCTAAGATTTCTCTTCCTATAAAAGGAAGTCTTGTGTAACCTAATTCGAGGATGAGAATAAAAGAATAAGAAAAAGCTCTCTGTGAAATACTCTCTCCCTCAACTCTATCGCCACATAAAAAACCTCCGGCTAACATACCTAAAATCACCAGCGAGATAAGCGGATATCCCCAAAACATCCACCAGCTGCGCTACCGTGATGATTTTGCATCATCGATTAGCTCCGTTACCGGAAAGCGGTTAATCTAAAAGGAGGTCCATTTACGCATCATCGGAAGGGCGATCAAGAGCTCATGCTCGAAAAAGAGGTAATCTTACAAAGAAAGCCTCAAACCGCTTTTGTTTTATTCCTTATCAAAGGAATAACATAAAGGTGACCTTTTCTACTTCAAAAACCCCTATCAAGACAAAGCCCCTTTTAAGCAAATCATTTCCATAGGCATAACATACACAAATAAACCTTCTTGCATTTGTTTTCCCGTAAAAAGCCACCCCACGAGAGATGGTAGGAAGTAAAGGACACATAATACCCCAAACCCCGTAAAGGTGTTATGTTTGCATCGGACTCGTGGAGAGGCGTGGGAGAAGCAGTTGACAATCTCAGCCAGAAGAGAGGATCGCAAGAGGGTCTTGGCACCAGGCGGCCTTTCGAAATGTCATTAATCAAAAAGCCAAGTCAAAAGAGGCTATTGCTACTCTTGTGAGGCTCGCCGAAAAAGAAAGGTCACGGGGAGCCAATGACCGACCTCTCGAGGGAGGACAAGGTTCTCGGGAGGACCCGGAGATAGCGAAAAATGAGAGAATATGCGAGTGCAGCGAAACCATGTATCTCACCAACTCTCGTCTTGTGGCTAAGGGCCAGGCCCCAATGTCGATTCGACCCCGAATCCTCCCGAAATGAAACCGCTCCTGCGGTCTTAGATAAAGGTCGCGAGCCAAATTCAACGGTCGATATAGAGGAGGCGTACACTCTTGGTCATAACGGACCGAGAGAGATATTCCACAAACTTGGCCCGCCAAGATCGCGATCATCAAAAGGAAAAGAGGGCCGATAAAGAATCCGCTTTCAAAGGTTAGGTGAGAAGGACAAGGCCTCGGCCCGAGTCGTCTCGGCCTTCCCGGGGAGAAGCACCCATTCGGCGAGGATAGACACGCGCGGATCGCGCGCGATCATCGAGAGAAAAAAAGGCCCGCCAAGAAGGATCGCGAGATCTGGGAATCGAGCCTGAGCGGAGGCGGCGATCACATAAACACGATCGCGACCAAGGTTTGACCTATCTTGGCGAGCAGATGGAGGTAATGAAGAAAGAGCTCGCGAGAATTAAAAAAGCGAGGCCGATCGAGAAAATCGCCCCAATCTCGGGAATCGACATGCTCGCTAGGAGGATCACGAAAGCAGCGCCTCCCAGCGAGAAAAGGTTAGTTATCGATTATAACTATTACAGCGGGAACTCATACCCCAAGCAGCGCTCACAGCGTTCGAGTCGCATCACCCTTGCCACACAAAATAAGTCCGCATGGTGCATTGCTTTGGTCGGTAGCATGCAAGATAGAGTGCGCGTCTGGATACAGCGGGCTTCATCGCGGCTCGATTGAAAGTTGGGAAGATTTATCGGAAAAAAGTTTGTCGAGAAATTTGAATCGGCAAGCCGACCAAAAAAACCATTGAGGCACTGTATGTATGAAGTTCGTATGGGAGGACATGAGTTGGGAAAAGAGTATTACGGCGATTCATCGAACATATGATCAGACGAGAAACATCCCGGACGACAGCGGTCATAACGTGCTTCCTCACCGGAATCGCCAAAGGCCCGATGAAGACTGAATTCAATCTGCGGCCTCCCAAAGCGGGTCTCAGGGAGATGTTAGAAAGGGCAAGAATGATGGGGGTCAGCGAAGCACCATCCTCAGGGAAAACAAAACCTAAGGCAGAGCCACGTTCACCAAAGGAGGATCGCACGGATGATCGTAAAAGGGAAAAGGGTCGAGAGGCTAATCGTGATCGCGAAGTAAAGAAACCATACAAATTCAGCGAGGACAACTTTACCCCGCTCAACACCAAAGCATCCCAAATACTGTTTGAGATTCACGAACATTTTGACAAACCCAAGCCTATGCGGGGCGACCCCGATAGTCGCGATAAATCCAAATACTGCGACTATCACAAGGACCATGGTCATATTACCGATGAATGCTTCACCCTGGTAGCGAGAGAAGAAAGGCGATCCGTGAGGACCCGACAAATAAATATAAGCACGAGGAACAGCGCGCCCAGTCAGGGCGCTTGACCCGCGTTTATCGAAGAGAGTTCGAGTCATCCATGGGAATATTCCGGCAACCATCAAGCGAAATCTCGGATAAACCAAATCGATACCAGCGGCTTAGAAAGCAGATAGTGTTGGGAGAGAATGAAAAGGGATCATATTTACGAAAAGTGGTGACAACGATCGGCGACCTATGGAAAATACCCTCGTCGTAAAGGTAGGAGTGAATGACGAGCATGGCGTCAATCGAGTAATGGTCGAAACCTTTGGGCTGGCGCGACATCATCTATTTATTTGTTTAAAAGCAGTCGGATTCGGGAGGCCAAGTTAAAACCCTACCTTGGGGTGCTCGAGGTTTCACCAACGACACGGTCTTGGGTCAAAGGCACGATCGACCTCAACATCACTTTGGGAGATTATGAGCCACTGTCGAGCGGAGGCAATAACTTTCTTGGTGTCGACCTCCTCTTTTACTACAACGTGATTTTGGGAATCCCAGCTATGAAGAAGTTTCAAATGGTAGCATCTATTCCCCACCAAAGGGTCAAATTCCATGTGGGGGATGAAATCGGGGTTGCCACAAGCCGGCCCGGATCTTTCCTCGAATATATGACCAAAAGCAGGGTCGACTCTGGCGACCCGAGTGGAAAGGATTCAGCGTGGCTAAGGATCGGATCGTTGCGATAAGAGGGTCGGTGGGAATAGTAGAAGTTGAGGCGTTGCAAATCCGAGGCGAGCCCGATTTCACTTGCCGAGGATGGCTAGTCGAGGTTATCATAAATGACGAGCACCCAAATCAAATGATAAAGATAGGGTTCGCAAACAAGCCGAGAAAAGGCGAGGAGGGGCGATCGAGCTTCTAGGGGCAAACTTGGGCGCCTTCGCACTGGAGGTAACCGATATGAGGCGTGGAGTTGGAGGTCGCCTTACATAATCTTAGTGTCGACCCCAACTTCAAACCGATACAACAAAGGGGCACGTCAATTCTCTGAGAGAGAAAGAATTCGCAATAAAAGCGAGGTCGAGAAACTTTTAGCGGCGGGCATAATCAAGGAGCTTGATTATCCCACTGGTGGCAAGCGTAGTAATGGTAAAAAAGCACAGCGGCAAGTGGCGGATGTCGCGTCGACTTCACCGATCTGAACAAAGCTTGTCCCAAAGACCACTACACGCGTTGCCCGAATTGACAAGATGGTTGATGGGATCGCGAGGCTTTGAGACCTAAGCTTTACGGGCGCTGTACGGCTATCACCAGGTCAAAATGGCCGCGAGGACAAAGAGCTAACGGCCTTCAAGGCGCGCGGTGGGAGTTATATTACTACGAAAATGATGCCATTTGGTCTAAAACGCAGAGTTCAACCTATCAAAGAATGGTGAAACGAGTTTTGGCACGCATGAATAGGCAAGAACATGGAGGCTTACATTGATGACATGGTCGTGAAATCAAGTCGCCCAGATCACTGGTGGACCTTCAGCGAAACCTTCGCCAAATGTAAAAAAATCACTCGATGAAGCTAAACCACGCCAAATGTACCTTTGGGGTCCAAGCGGGGAAAATTTACAGGCTTCATGGTGAGTCAAAGGGGATTGAGGCCAACCCGAAAAAAAATCGGCGTTGATAAATATGAGTGAGCCAACTAGCATCAAGGAGGTACAAAGGCTGAGCGGAAGAATAACAGCCCTGGGAAGGTTTATCTCAAAATCCGCTGAGAAGAGCCTACATTTCTTCAAAATCCTGAGGGGGAATAAAACCTTTTCATGGACAGAAGAGTGCTCGCAGGCTTTCAACGAACTCAAGGCCTACCTCTCAAGTCCGCCTTTACTTACTAGTCCAGCGGTCGGAGATGTGCTACTATTGTACCTAGCCGCCTCAGATAGGACAATCGCCGCAGCACTTGTCAAAGAAGAGGGCACCTCGCGAGAGGCCTGTTTTATTATGTTTCTAAGGCTTTAAGCCTGTAGAAAGTCGTTATTTTAATATCAAAAAGTTAGCCTCTTTGCGTTGTCATAGCTGCCGAGAAATTAAGGGCTTACTTTTCATCGCATTCAATTATTGTATTGTCGAGGCGGCGTCGCTCGATGGAGTCCTCACACAAGCCCGACACATCCGGTCGTGCATTACGTTGGGCCATCGAGCTCACGAATTCGACATCCGCTCTGAACCACGAAAGGCTATCAAAGCACATGCATTGCCCGATTTTATCGTCGAAACAAGTTTCAGCGAAAATATCACGAAAGCACCTCGATCTGAATAATAGCCTTGACAAAAGTACCACGGCGCCTGACGAGCTAGAAACGGCCAAGTCAGCTTTGTTGGCAACTCTATGTCGATGGCGCCGCCAATCTTGAAGGTTGCGGTGCGGGGATCATCTTACTAGAGCACGGAACCTCGGAAGAAATTGAGAAGGCCTTAAGGTTTAATTTCACGCATCGAATAACCAGGCGGAGTATGGCGGTCATCGCGGGACTTGAACTCGCCAGAGCAATGAAGGTCGAAAATGTTCAAGTTTTACGTGATTCACAATTGGTGGTTAATCGGTGGCGGGATGGTTCGGCATTCAACTGCGAGATTCTCTGATATATAAATCTCGTCAAGAAGCTCAGCGGATTTAAATCTTTGCAAATTCACCAACATCCCGAGAAGACAATCACGAGTGACTATTTATCTAAACTAACGGCGAGGGCGAAATCAGCAACCCATCGATCTTGGTAGAATACCTGTCGAGCCCCGCCATCAACAGGGTCGAGATAATGGACTTGCAATCCGCAAATCCTTGTTGGATTGATATCATGAAGGATTATATCAATTCCGGAAAACTCCCGATGATCAAAGCGAGGCAAAAGCCACAGTAAGAAGAGCTGCTAGATACACCATCTTAAGCGATGTTTTATATCGACGGTCGTTCTCTAAACCTTTACTGAGATGTGTGCGGCCTGAAGAGGTTGAGGGGATTCTCATCGAACTACATGAAGGGTCGTGCGGCGGTAACCCGGCTAGCCGCACACTCGCACAAAAGATCTTACTGGCCGGATACTACTGGCCTAAAATCGCCAAGGACGCCAAGGCATATGCCAAGGCATGCGATGTATGTAAAAAATTTGCGGACATCCCCAGGCTACCCTCAGTCGAGCAAAGCATCGTCGTCGCCGCATGGCCATTCGACATGTGGGCCATCGATCTCATTGGACCATTAAAAAAGGGTCGCTCCGGATGCGAATATGTGGTAGTCGCTGTTGATTATTTCACCAAGTGGATCGAGGCTAAAGCTCTGGTAAAAATCAGCACCAAAGACATAACCTATTTTTTACTCGATCAAGTATGGACAAGATTTGGCGTCCCCAGAGTAATAGTATCGGACCACGGACCTCAATTCAGAGAGGAATTCGACACATTCTGCGAAGAAAATAACGACAAGCATTGGCAATCATCAGTATGCTATCCTCGGGAAATGGTCGGGCAGCATAAAACAGCGGTACTCACGTACTAAAAAAGAGCTTGGCGATAAAGGCGGGTAAATGGCACGACCACCTCCCAGCGGCCTTATGGGCTCTCGAGCGTCGCGGAAAACAACTACGAAACTCCATTTGCTCTAACCTATGGATCGAAGCTATGGCACGGTGGAAACAGCCTACCAAGTTTAAAGTCGCGTATTTTAGCGAGGCCGATAACCGCTCAAGAAAGCTCGATGTTGATTTGGGTGAGGAAAGCGGGTGAATCATATGGCCGTCTGCTCAACTACAAACAAGCTGCCAAGCGTCACCATGACAAGCACATTCGCGGGCATCACTTCGCCGTGGGAGATTATGTTTTGCGAAGGAGACAAGCCACCGGCCACGAGGCCAAGAAGGGAAAACTATCGGAAAACTGGGAAGGCCCAGAAAGGATCGCTCGAATAGTCAAAAAAGGAACTTACGTACTAAGTGATAACCAAGGTCGCGAGTACAACCGACCCTGGCATGCGGACAATCTGAAAAAATATTATATGTAAAGCGTATGTATGCCCGCGTACGAACAGGGCATATGGAAGGAGAAATCGAAATAAAAGAGCCATCTTCGTTTATTAAGAAATACAATTGTTTCCAGCAAATCTGCGGCCTACCATGCTTTTCGAGCTAAAAAAAAAAGGGGGGGGAGGAGGGGTTACACTCTATCTAATGAGTGTACCTACAACGATCCAGTGAATGCTTCGGCACCCTCGCCAAGCTGCATAACCGTTATTAGTAGAAAGCAAAAGGAGCGGCGATGTCGGTCCGGAAGAAACCGCCAAAATTAACGCTTCCGGTGTATCAAGATTCCCCAATCAATATCAACACGATGATCGCGAATAGCGTGCAAAAGCAAAGCTTGGCTTCACTAACGACCTCGTTATCCGTGGACAAGAGGCGGCGAGTTGATGAACCTTTTCCACTCACGATTCTTTGTGAGAAAGATCGAGGCCAGCAGTCCCGATTACGCAGTCGCTCATAATCGGGAAAGAGCTCACGAAGGGCTCGTCGCAAGCAAGATTGTCTACTTGACTCATCGGCAAGGTTCAGCGAGCTCATAATGGGATAAAGGGTCGATAAGCGGGAATACCAGGCACCATTGATGGATTCGGAGTAAAAATGACCGCGACGCCACGAAGGGTATCTGGTTTGGCGATCCCCTCGAAGCAACTTGGACAAGATGGAATAGAATTCCCTCACTATTGAAAGATTGGGAAGTATTGATGAAGGTGGTGCAACAAAATCGCCCACCCAGGAAAGCGTCGTGCGAGAAGAGAACCGTCACCCTCGACCTTGCTCGATTTAAACCCCTCTCCTTCGCGAGGCTCAACCCACCCAAAATAACGCCCGAAAATGATCTTTAGCAGCGTCGAGGCGATAAAGAAGAAAGGGGATACATCACGAGCAGGGCGGGCTTTAAAAACACACGCTCTACCCTCTCCAGGATGGGAGAGACATGGTTTTCACAACAAGAATCTGCGCAAGAAAAAAGTAAAAATGAAGTTAGCATGCCGCCTCCTTTTATAGCGAGAGGTTAGCAAAAGGCAGCCACGATCAATCAGATCCTACGGCCAGGCATAGCGCGGGTTATGTGGTTCTTTTGAAATTTAAAGAAACGCATTCAATACACATCGGTTTAGCGCCCGATTCTAGGCTATATTTGAAACGCGATTACTAGCCGAGATTTTAGGCCGTTTTGAACACACATACACCGCCCGGTGGTTGTCAAATCAATCGGATCCTGGATTCCCGACAAACACGACGATCGAGAGGCTGGTTCGATCAGATCAACTCGACTCCTAAGTTTCCGACAAGCGTCCACTCCACCTCGAAATTAGGGGGCCCCAGAAAAACAAGCTTTACAAAATATAGACCGCCATTGCTCACAACAAATCCGCTGCAGGCGAGCTATAATGAATAGCGGCGACGATCTATTTTGCTCAAGTCTCCTCGCACCTCAAATAAAACAAGGGGATGGGAAAATATTAACGCTGCGAGAATTTCTCAATTTTGGTTCTTTAGCCTTAGTTATTTTTTAGCGAGCTCAACAAACCTCGCCAAAATAAAGGGGGCATGCAGCATACAAAACAAGATAGCGAAAAATAAATCGAGAGAAACAAAGCACGATAGATAAACCAAGAGGGCCAAAAGCGGCCACAATGTCAATCTGAAAGTAAAAAAAAAGATAAACTAAGTTATTACAACCATCAAATGAAGGCGCTAAATGGTACCAAAAGTTGCGAGCCAAAGTTATTATTCTGAGCCGCGAAGCATAAATTGTTTCAAAACAAAAGCACAAGGCATTTAAAGCGGGCCGGGGGAGTGTCAATGTACTCATCGCCAGGTTGATCTCTTGCGGAGGATTCTTCAAGATCGCAAAGTTAACGAGGATTGGTGGAGGAGGATCCCACAGCGGGTGCCGCGCTCTGTCTGGTTGGTTTGGATGGCGACGATGTGATCTGGCTGCATAAGGGGATATCCGGGTGGATGGCCAACAAGTCGGGAGATCGTTGGGACATGTTAACCCAGCGGAGCATTTCCTCAAGGTAATGCTCTCCCGGCCATGATAAGCCCAAAGACAACGGCGAGGTGATTAAAACCTTGGTGAAGCTAGCCTCTGGAAATCACCGAACTCATCGAAAAGCTTGTAGGCTTCCACGGCGGCGGACCCGCCATCTCTGCGGCCTTCTGCGCGCGGCAAGTTTCTCCTTCAAATTTGCGACCTCCTCCGCGTGCGGGCGCTAGCCGCTTCAGCGGAATTACGGGCTTCATCGCCAGGGCTTGCACCTTCTCCTGCGACTCCGCATCGGGTTTAGTGCTCTCCGCCATGAGTTTCTTCATCCGCTCAACCTCAGCTGCCGCCTGCAAGCCTTTGCTTTCAGAAGCGATCCTGGCTTTTTCCGAGGCTCCTAGGGCCGCCGTCACTTTCTTAAGTTCAGCTTTGCGCTTCTCCGCGGCTTCAATCGCCTTGTTTATGCGAGTCCCAAGCTGAAAAAGAGGAAATGATAAGTCGAGGAAAGCGCCAAAAATGCGAAGGAAAAATACAAGATTAACAAGCTTACCATTGAAGCGGCGATCCCAAATTGGCACGAAAGGTCTTTGATTCGGCGACCTCGTCGCCCGGCGAGGGCATCTTCTTGAATGACGGCGGCGAGATGTGATCCCCTCCCGATTTCAGGTGAACCCGTGCGGTGAGTCCCATGCCCGAGCGACCCAGGGATAACATCGGCAATGGCCTCTCTTATCTGGCCCGCCTTATTCATGTCGAGGTTTTGAGTAAAGTTGGGGTCCAGCCACACCGCCTCTTTCCCCTTGTAGCCGCGGGGCAGTGTCCCGGCCGGCAATGGCTCCGCCCCCTCAGGGACCTCCTCAACAATAGTCTCGGGCGCGCGAGCCTTACCGGCCCGCTTGTTTATCCAGCGCGATCGGATGCTTTACCAGCGCCAGCCGCTTTTGTCTTTTCAACCCTCGGTCGTTTCTGGCCCTGGCTCTCCTTTGTGGGATCATCAACCTGTGGCCTCTTTTGGGTAATGGTCGACTTGAGCTCACACCTACGGGCGCCTGCTGCGACAACCGTGAGATCATCGCCTCGTCAATGATAGTGGCGTCCACGATGCAGAAATTTTCCACAGGACTGTTTCAAGGTCGTTTGCGAGTCTTGGCCTCCTCCTCGACAAGCCTCTTTCTTTGAGCTCGGCGTTCATTAGCGTCCATACACTGCGAAAAAGTCCATTAAAAGCAGTTCGGAAGAAAAATAACGCATGAAAGTAACACCTCGAGCTCTTTGAAGATCTAATAAAGGCAAGGAAGTTTACATGGCGGTCTTCTTTCCGGATCGCCTCCATCTCTGAGGACACACTCGGACGGAAAGCATTGCCTATATGACAATCCCTATCCAATCGGGATCGCTCTCCTCGGGAACCATGACAACCAGCGGCTCGCCTTACCGGACCAGCGAGGCTGCGCCATACGTGCAAATGGAAGGGCGGATCCGAGAGATCAACCAGCGATATTCCTTAAGGAGGCATCGATCCCGTCGAGATTGAATGAGGTCATGACCCTTTAACAAAACGCCGTTACGATATAGGAGGTTAAATCGATCGTGAGGTAGATTTCCCGTGCGTTTTGCGGCCCTGAAAATGGCGACCAACTTTGGATTCCACCTTGAGGATCCACTTCTGCCATCTGTGAATCTTATTTGGTAGCAAGAATAGTAGGCGGGGCGTCTTGGACCTCAAAGATATTTGCCCCGCGATGCTCGTTCCACAAAACCAGTGAAAATGGCCCAGCGAAGTCGGTGAAGAAGGTCTATCTTCATCGATCGACACATCACAATGAAGGCCATGATTTGAATAACGGTCCCAATGGCAAAATCCGAAGGGAGGGCTCCCATCAGTTCGCAAATTCTCACAAAGAAAGGGTCGAATGGAGGTCGGAGTCCCGCGTAAAAATGATCAAAGTGCAGAATCAGGGCGTCATCTGAACGGCGAGCACACACGTAATCCTGGCGATCCCCAGGTTTAAACTTATCCTCCTCCTTCGAATAATCAAGCAGAGAAAATCGATACACGCTCGTGTCAATTTTAAATCGACGATGGATAAATTGGTTAAGGTCTCTGCTATCACAAAGCTGCGCCCACTTCTTCTCCAGCGCCTTTTCAAACTCCGCCAGGATAGCGAACTCCCTCATCACCTCGGGATTATTGGGCACGGGTTTCTTCGCTTTAGCAGCGGCCTCCCCAACCGTGATTTTTGGAACTTTCTTCTTTTTTGGCTTCTTAGGAAGCTCCCAAACGATTTGGCGAGCGAGGGGCATTTTAGTCCTCACTCGACCCCATCGATTCATGAAGAAGCGGCGTCCTCAATATATGCATCGTTATGATCAGCGGCGCCACTAGGACTCGGATTGAAACACCTTTCTTGACGTCCGACATCCCTCTCTCACCGACCTCGCTGGTGCTCGTCCCTTGAGCTCGTGCCACTTCCTTACGGCTTTTCTTGCGTCGAGGGATAGGGTCAGGAAACAGAGAATCTAGGTCAAAGGGATCGCTACTTGCTCCAATAGCGGCCTTGGCGCCGGTTATCTCCTCAACAGGGTCGCCCCCGGCGGACTTCTCAGGACTAGAGGGGTCATCACCCTCTTCCTCATGAGCATAATCGTAAAACTCCTGCTCCTCGTCTGAGTCACCTCTGACAGAATGCTCTCCGTCAGACATCCTGCAAAAACAAGAGGAAAAGGTGGAGCTTTCAGACCTTGGATAATGGAAATTAAACCAGGAAGGTAATCGCACCCATCTCGACGCCCTCCGTTTTTACAGGAGAAACGGAAAGCAAATTGCGAGAAGGAAATCACGGACTCCAAAGCAAACATAATAAGTAGAGGTTAGGCACGATGATTCCGCTCATGAGGAATCACAGTAAAAACACCTTACATCCAAGCGCATTGCCCAAACATTGGATCAAATACCGGGGAAGGACTCGAAAAACAAACGGAGAACAAAAAAAAGGGGATAGGGAGAAAAATTTACTGTTTTTAGGGAAAAATAGAAAGATCGACCCAAAAGCACGTCGAAATCTTCAAGCTCCTGCCGGAAAACCTCGAAACCCACTTCCACCACGTCAAATCTTACTATTAGACTCCGCCGGAAGCTTTTGCTAATCCTAAGAAAAAAAAAAAAAGAGTTCGGAGAGAAATTGTGGGAAATTAGAAGAGTGAAAAGTGAAGAAATGTTGAGAGGCTAGCCTTATATAGGCAGCGAGTGGAGATCGTGGGGCTAAGTTAAACCATCCAGCGGTTGGGGATTGCGTGATCGATTCAAATTCCAAAATTCGAAAACCGTAATCATTATGGAGGCCAATCAATGCCCGCGTGCAGCTTGGCGATTGCCAAGCGTTACTACCCACGTAATTGTAGTTATCAAGGGGTGGCGTCAACCACGATTTGACTAAGCGCCCCATTGAAGCTTTATAGATGGCCCGCCAGACGGCGAGTCGCAAAAGCAGGCCCGAGTTGCTTGAAGGCGCGTGCTTTAAAGCACGGCCCTTAGTGAACAAGTCGCATCCAGGCGGCGAGTCGCAAAAAGCAGGCCCGAGTTGCTTGAAGGCGCGTGCTTTGAAAGCGGGCCCTTAGTGAACAAGTCGCATCAGGCGGCGAGGTCGCGCAGGCCGAGTTGCTTGAAGGCGCATGCTTTGAAAGCCGCGGCCCTTAGTGAACAAGTCGCATCAGGCGGCGAGTCGCAAAAGCAGGCCCGAGTTGCTTGAAGGCGCGTGCTTTGAAAGCGGCGGCCCTTAGTGAACAAGTCGCATCCAGGCGACGAGTCGCAAAAGCAGGCCCGAGTTGCTTGAAGGCGCGTGCTTTGAAAGCCACGGCCCTTAGTGAACAAGTCGCATCGAGGCGGCGAGTCGCAGCAGGCGAGTTGCTTGAAGGCGCGTGCTTTGAAAGCCACGGCCCTTAGTGAACAAGTCGCATCAGGCGGCGAAGTCGCAAAAGCAGGCCAGAGTTGCTTGAAGGCGCGCGTGCTTTGAAAGCACGGCCCTTAGTGAACAAGTCGCATCAGGCGGCGAGTCAGCAGGCCAGTAAGCCCGAAGGCGCGTGCTTTGAAAGCCGCGGCCGCCAGAGAACAAGTCGCATCAGGCGGCGAGTCGCCAAATACATTGTCTGGTACTTGCTACTCTCCGCTCGACATTTTATAAAAAATGATCAAGACATGGAGTAGGGGCCCTTGATGATATAAATAATGTCGCCACCGTCTAGTCTGGAAAGAGCCTATGGTTCACCACGCTGGCGAGTCGCGACCACGACAGCGGCGGCGCCAATGATATCTAGTAAAGGCCGCTACCATCAACCCCTCTAGGCGTCGCCAGGGCTAAAGGGCGGATCGAGGCCTTGGATCGATGGCCGCCAAAGGGCGCGTGAGACTTGAGAAAAGCAGGAGCAAAGGCAAAAAAACGGTGTTGGCGGCCCCATGAATCCCGAAGGATCGCCGCCCAGATATTATACCCACTTGCTGCTAGATACTTTACCCACTTGTGGTTAGATATTTAGTGTTTGCTTAACTATTAAGTAAGATTAGTGACTAAATTTGCTTGCGACATTGGTCCATTACTTGGCTCCTAAGATTTCTCTTCCTATAAAAGGAAGTCTTGTGTAACCTAATTCGAGGATGAGAATAAAAGAATAAGAAAAAGCTCTGCTGAAATACTCTCTCCCTCAACTCCTATCACCACACAAACCTCCGGCTAACATACCTAAAATCACCAGCGAGATAAGCTAGATATCCCCAAAACATCCACCACTGCGCTACCGTGATGATTTTTGCATCATCAGTTTGGTTTTGGGTTTTATAATCAAGTTATTACTATTTTAAACCCTTATTTATGATATGATATCATTGGTTAACCTTAGCAAGCCTGAATTGAGCTTCTGATTCGTTCAGTTAAAACACCGAATGTACTCTTAAAGGGAGTTGAAGTTTGGATCCGCCGGAAGAGCATGATAGTCTTGTGCTTTGATGAATTAGCATTCATCAATGTCTATGTAAGTGCTAGGCCTTGTCCGGGTCTAGTGGTCTAGGGAGAGAGTAGTATTTGTGAGGGAGATTAATTGAAAACACTTAGGTGGTTAGTTAATCATTCTAATAAAACATGTACTCGACTAGTAAAATATTAAACAACATGTCTCTCTTGGATAGGCACCAGTCTATATCGCGATGTGTGTGCTACCTCTGAAGGTGGAAGAACTCCGTAGGTCAAAAAAACCCAAAGAACGGAAGGACTCCACTGAGGTGTGCGTACTATCGGAGCCTACCTATTCTAGCCTCCGTGGATATTGGTGTGATCCACTAATATGTTGCCAAGAGTGTCCCAAAAGTGGATACGCGTAGTGCCCTTGAGTGCGGTTGTAACATAGATAAGTTAAGTAGTAACGTTTAGTCAATTCATGTTGATGGACATGAAATGAACCTTAGATTGAGTCGGTCAAACATAAACAACTAAACCTTTAAATATCTTTTCTTTATAAATTGTAACTGTTATCATAGCTTCTCTTTCTTATTAAGTATGTTGTACTTACCTCAAATGCATGTTTTCTATGTGTTTAGGGATGAGATTACGAACATGTAGATATTGTTTATGAGGAGGAGTTCGATGATGACATTTGAAAACGCCTCATTGAAGACTTTAAATTATTCATTTTCTTATTCATTTATTAGACAGTTTAGACTTTTGGTCTTTCGAGACTTGTAGTATCGTTACGTTTCTTTTGAGATTATCGTACGTTTCGTTTGGATTTCGTATTTTTCCTTGAATGTAATAAATTACATTTCCACCTTTAGATGTTGTTTCTACTCTTAGATGTTTGAAAATTTTATACCCGAGTCTTTTTCTTCCGTTTGCTTATTTTTGATACGACGTAGTAGAGGCTTACGTATAAAGTGAATTTATTTTTATTTTATACGTGCTGAACGTTCCTTTTCCGGATAAGGACTCGATGTCCGGGAACGGGGCGTTACAGTTGGTATATGAGAGTAACGTCTTTTAGGCTTCCTTTCTTATAAGATAAGTTTTCTCAAGATCCTTTAGTAACGTTCTAGTTTTCTTTGAACATCAGGATGGTGTTCACGAGAAATGGAGCGGGTGTAGAGACTTCCAGAGTTCGACAGGAAAGTCCAACACCGGTCGTGAGGGCGGTGTGTAGTGAGCGATTCATCCACCTCGACAAAGTCATGTCCACCTCCTCACTGCTGCGACCCCCACACCAAGATCTCAGCGAGTGCATCACGAGACCTCGTCGAGAGCAACCCCCATGATGGCACGTGGGAAGTTCAGCTCAGTTCTCATTGGTAAGTGATATTCCAGCAGGATTTGTACCGCCACCGGTAAGCTACCACCCACATCAGCAAACCGTTTATCCTCCCACAGTTAGCGTTTACCCTCCACCAGTGAGCCACCCCGCACTATTAGTGTTTCACCAACAACCGCAGACTTTCTACCCACCTCCTGCAGGTCATACCCCTCGACCTACCGTACCACTTTCACCGCGGTTCGACCATCAGCACGGTTTTGGTTACCCACCTTTTGGTCTCCAGCAACCTCAACCAACTCTTCAGCAACATCAGAATTACCACCAAGGATACTACCCTTCTCAGCCTGAACCTCAAGTGAATCCAGCCTACCTCAAGCAAAAGCGATGCAGCGGCAAGTACCTTTCGGCTATCCTCCGGTTTACCCACCCGTGAGACCGGCATTTGAGCAAGCACCGGTGTGGATTGGTATACAAGATTGAGAAGGAATCGGGTTGAAATTTCTATGGAAGCGTTGAACATTCAAAGGCCGAGAAATGGATAAGGAGCTTGAGAAGGCATGCGGGGAACATTCATGTGCACGAGACCGAGATGGCATAGGTTGGCGATTAGTTTTCTTTTGGGCGCATCGAGATCTTGGATAGATGCTATCTGAGTAGCAATGGCAAGGTCCGCAGGCGGCAAGCTTTCAAAGCTATGTTTTTCAATGAGTACTTCCGGCAAGCGATTGCAAGCGGATAAGGCAAGTCGAGTTTTGAAACTCAAGCGGGGTAATCATTTGTGGTATCTCGGTATACCAATAGGTTTAACGAGTTAGGGCGTTTCTATCCGAGCTTATGAAAGTGGAAGAAAGAAAGATGGCCCTTTACAAGAAGGATTGGCTTATGAGATTCGATCGGCATGTTGGGATTCTGACAAGGAACATGGCGGAGTGCGAACAAAGCCTTGGAGGTTGAGACCTTCCGGGAAGAAGAACACGATCGTCATTGGAAACAAAGCGGAACTTTGGGACTAGTCGGGGAAATTATCGGGGCGCGCGCGGCAGAGCGTCAAAGACCACGGCTCCCACGGCTAAGGCCCCAAGCAGTGCACCCATGTGTCCTAAGTGCAACGAGAAATCATTCGAGGAGTGCAAGCAAAATACTAATGGTTGCTACGTTTGCGGAGAGCCAGGCACTTTTCTAGGCGTGTCCAAATAGAAACAAGGGCAATTCGGGCCAGGAAAGCGGTAGAAGCGGCCAAGCCGACCATCCGAGTTTTTGCGGTGATGCTTGGGGCCTTGAGACCAGGAGGGCGATGTTATCTCAGGTACCTCGTTGCTATTTTATTTTTTTAAGATATTTTTATAGCACGTTTATTCATGCTGTAACTTTATTTAAATGAATGAATATGCATCCTAGGTGCGATAATGTTAGATAATCTAGTGGTCAGAGCCTTGTTTGATACGGGAGCGTCTAACACTTTTGTGTCGACCAAGGTAGCTATGAAGTTGAGTTTACCTTCTGAACCTTTGAGAAACACTTTGTAAATAACTACACCGTTAGGGAAGGTGACTAGGATGATACCTCAAGTGGAAGTTTGAGTTGGACCTTATAGATGCAAGAGTGATTTCACTGTTTTAGACTTTTCGGATTTTGATGTAATTCTTGGGATAGATTGGCTATCCGAGAATTTTGTTCATCTAGATTGCCGAGAGAAGAAAGTGACCTTTAAAGCACCCGGGAAATCGGATAAGACTTATCAAGGAAATGTGTACAAGCCAAGTAAGAAGCGACATCTGATAATTTCAGCGGTCAAGGCAATCGAGCTTGTCGGAAGGGTTGTGAAGGCTACTTGTTGTGCAGCGATGGATGTGGAACAAGTGAAGCCAAAGCTAGAGGAAACTCCGGTAGCGAGAGAGTACCCTGAGGTATTTCCGAAAGAGTTACCGGGAAACATGCCGGATAGGGAAATCGAGTTTGAGATCAAGTTGATACCGGGAGCGGCACCAGTTGCCAAGGCACCCTATAGAATGGCACCGGCTGAGTTGAAGGAATTAAAAGCTCAAGTTAAGGATATGCTTGAGAGGAATATAATTCAGCCTAGTACTTAGCCTTGCCAGGAGCCCTGTTTTGTTAAATGAAGAAGAAAGATGGTAGCATGAGGATGTGTATCGACTACAGGGCATTGAATAACCTTACTATCAAGAATAAGTACCCTTTGCCGAGGATAGATTATCTGTTTAATTAGTTGCAAGGCAAGAAAGTGTTCTCTAAGATTGATCTTAGGTCTGGCTATCATCGAGTTGAAGATCAAGGTGGTAGATATACGAAGGCGGCTTTTAGTGCGAGGTATGGACATTATGAGTTCTTGGTTATGCCTTTTGGACTCACTAATGCTCCATATGCACTTATGGATTTGATGCAGCGAGTCTTCATGCCATACTTGGATAAGTTTGTGATAGTGTTCATACACGACATCCTAGTGTACTCGAAGGATGAGAAAGAACATGAGGAACACTTAAGGGTAGTGTTGGATACTTTGAAGAAGAACCAGTTGTTTGCTAAGTTCTCTAAGTGTGATTTTTGGTTGAAACAAGTCAGTTTCTTGGGTCATGTCATTTATGGAGATGGTATACAAGTTGATCCAGCAAAGATAGAAGCAGTTCAGAATTGGCCTAAACCTACTACACTTTCAGAAGTAAGGAGCTTTCTTGGTTTGGCTGGCTACTATAGGAAGTTCGTGCAAGACTTTTCGAAGATAGCTACTCCACTCACTAAGCTTACGCAGAAGAATGTGAAGTTCGAATGGACTAGTGAGTGTGATGCATCTTTTCATACCTTGAAGGATAGGTTGACTATGGCCCCAGTGTTGGTAGTTCCGGAGATTTTTATAACTACGATGTCTAAGCAGATGCTTGGGACGGGGTTTAGGTTGAGTGTTGATACAAGAGGGAAAGTGATTGCTTATGCATCTAGGCGATTGAAGGTGCATGAGAAGAACTACCCGACACATGACTTAAATTAGCGGCGATTGTTTGCATTAAAGACTTGGAGGCACTACTTGTATGAAGTTAAGGCAAGGATCTTCACCGACCACAAGAGTTTAAAGTATTTATTCACACAAGAGAATCTGAACATGAGACAACGAAGATGGCTAGAGTTCGTGAAGGACTATGATTTGGATATCCAGTACCATCCAGGAAAAGCTAATATAATGGCAGATGCTTTAAGCAGGAAACCAGTGTTTGTAGTTTTAAGCGTCGAAGTTGTGGCAGAAAGGTTAGATGGGCTAGAAATCAACAGGTTTGACCAGATTGAGGATCGACAGTTTGTGGCGCAAAAGTTAGCAAGATCTAAGTTGATGGATGATATTCGGGAGAAGCAAGATGAAGACCCAACTTTGGTTGATTTGAAGCGAGTTGCTAGAGAGAAGCCTCTGATGGGTTATGTCTGGATAATAATGGAAACCTTTGGTACCGAGGATCGTGCTGTGTGTGCCTAATGTTGGCGACTTGAGGCAGAGAGTTATGGAAGAGGCACATAGGATTGCTTTTGCGATTCATCCAGTGCTACCAAGATGTATCGGGACTTGAATGAGAAGTTTTGGTGGCCTTGATGAAATTGGAAATAGCCAAGTTAAATAGCGATGTGTGACATTTGTCGAGAAAGTGAAGCGAGAGCATAGAAGACCAGGAGGAATGCTTAAGCCCTTGGATATCCCTGAATGGAAATGGGATAAGATTACGATGGACTTCATCACCGGTTTACCTAAGACAAGAGGCGGTCATGATGCGATTTGGGTGATTGTGGATAGATTGACCAAATCCGCTCATTTCTTACCGTATAAGGTTGATATGTATTTGAAGAAGATAGCGACACTATACTTGGATAATATAGTGAAGTTACACGGAGTTCTATCTCTATAGTCTCGGATTGAGATAGTCGATTAAATCGATCGGTTTTGGAAGAGTTTACAAGAAGCTTTTGGAACCAAGTTAGATTTGAGTCTGGCGTTTCATCCTCAGACAGATGGACAATGCAGAGGACCATCCAAACACTCGAGGACATGCTAAGAGCTTGTGTTTTGGAAGTAGGTGGATCATGGGATGATTATCTACCGGTAGCGAGTTTTCTACAATAATAGTTATCATGCAAGTATAGGCATGCCGCCCGTTTGAAGCATTGTATGGAAGAAGATGTAGAATGCATTTGTTTTAGGATGAAGTTGGGGAGAGGCAGATCACGGGGCGGAAATGGTTGAACAAGCTAAGAAAAGGGTTGGTGGTTAAGAAGAATCTGAAAGCGACCTGAAGGCAGGCGAGAAAAAGTTGGGCGGGCGTTAGAAGAAGACCGCTTGAGTTCGAAGTTGGTGATAGAGTGTATCTGCGAGTTTCACCGATGAAGGGATTGAAACGCTTTGGACAAAAGGGTAAGCTAAGTCCAAGGTATGTTGGACCTTTTAAAATTCTGGAAAGGGTTGGACCGTTGGCTTACAAGCTTAAGTTACCAGAATCGATGTCAAGGGTCCATAGTGTGTTTCACGTTTCAATGTTGAAGAAGTGTCTGACGAGGAATGATGTTGAAACTACTATTGATCCGGAAATTCTACAAGACAATCTTGCTTATGATGAGAGACCGATCAAGATTTTGGACCGGAAGGAAAGGTTGATTAAGGCGGATGATCCCATTGGTTTTGGTTGATGGAGCAATCATTCACCCGAGAGGCAACTTGGGAAGTTGAAGATGACATGATCGGTGAATTCCATGAGTTTGTGGATTTACCAGGTATGTTCTAGTTTTAGAGGACGAAACTCCTTTTTTAGGGGAGGAATGTAATATTCCGATTTTTAGGAAAAAGGAGTAGAGCGTGTCATTTTACGAAAACAAAATATTATTATTTCTTTTCTTTTATGGGAGTTAAGTATTTAATAGAGTATGTATATATATTTTAAAATTTTATATATATATATATATATATATATATATATATATATATATATATATATATATATATATATATATATATATATATATATATATATATATATATATATTTAAGAGATTATTCGATTTTGGTAATTAAAGGACAATTAAGGAAAAAAAGGGTTTATGGGAAATTGGTATTTAAGGAAAATTACACACAATAATCCCATAACCTAGACACAAATTCAGAAATCGGATTTTCATCTCCTTCTCTGTGCAATTTTGAGAAGAGAAAAAGGTTAGGAGAGTTTTGAGAATAAGCGGGCGATTCTTGACCGTTTTGAGATCAGACGAGAGATTTGGGATCGTTGTGAGAAGAACAGCGCTGGGGATCAGTTGTTGAGAAGTGTTGCGATTTTCATGGTTTTGTTTAATCTGGTTTTTGGCTGCAATTAGGTAAGAAACTCTTCCTATGATCTCGGTTATGATTAAGTAAAGTTTAGATTATGTTTTTGAGGCGTGTAGATGCTAGTAAAAGATGTGTTTTTAGTTGATCAAGGATCTAGGTAAATCTTGGGATGATTAGATATATTTTCTCGTTTCTTGTGCTGAAAATGATGTTAATTAGGTTAAAAACGACTGAAAATCGAGCCATGAAGATTTAGCGTTTTGGGAAAAACCAGTGGACGGGCGTCTGAATTAGGCGACGGGCGTCCGAGACCTAATGCCAGACGGGCATTTGCAATAAGCGAGGCGGGCGTCTGAGGTTAGATTTTTGATTCAGGATGTAGCTCTTTTTGGCAGACGGGCGTTTGGGGTTTAGTGCACGAGTGTCTGATTTCGGACGGGCGTCCATAGGAAGTCAAAAGGGCGTCGGCTTTTTTTTACCTTGTTTTTACGGTTTTATCATTCTAGTTTGGTTTCAAGTTTTATAATCATGTTATTACTGTTTTAAACCCTTATTTATGATATGATATCATTGGTTAACCTAAGCAAGCCTGAATTGAGCTTCTGATTCGTTCAATTAAAACACCGAATGTACTCTTAAAGGGAGTTGAAGTTCGGATCCGTCGGAAGAGCATGATAGTCTTGTGCTTTGATGAATTAGCATTCATCAATGTCTGTGTAAGTGCTAGGCTTTGTCCGTGTCTAGTGGTCTAGGGAGAGAGTAGTATTTGTGAGGGAGATTAATTGAAAACACTTAGGTGGTTAGTTAATCATTCTTATAAAACACGTACTTGATTAGTAAAAGATTAAACAACATGTCTCTCTTGGATAGGCACCAGTCTATATCGCAATGTGTGTGCTACCTCTGAAGGTGGAAGAACTCCGTAGGTCAAAAAACCTAAAATGCGGAAGGACTCCACTTGAGGTGTCGCGTACTATCGGAGCCTACCTATTCTAGCCTCCGTGGATATTGGTGTGATCCACTAATATGTTGCCAAGAGTGTCCCAAAAGTGGATACGCATAGTGCCCTTGAGTGCGGTTGTAACATAGATAAGTTAAGTAGTAACGTTTAGTCAATTCATGTTGATGGACATGAGATGAATCTTAGATTGAGTCGGTCAAACATAAACAACTAAACCTTTAAATATCTTTTCTTTATAAATTGTAACTGTTATCATAGCTTCTCTTTCTTATTAAGTACGTTGTACTTACCTCAAATGCATGTTTTCTATGTGTTTGGGGATGAGAAGACGAACAGGTAAGATATTGTTTACGAGGAGGAGTTCGATGATGACGTTTGAAGACGCCTCACTGAAGACTTTACATTATTCATTTTGTTATTCATTTATTACACAGTTTAGACTTTTGGTCTTTCGAGACTTGTAGTATCGTTACGTTTCTTTTGAGATTATCGTACGTTTCGTTTGGATTTCGTATTTTTCCTTGAATCTAATAAATTACATTTCCACCTTTAGATGTTGTTTCTACTCTTGGATGTTTGGAAATTTTATACCCGAGTCTCTTGCTTCCGTTTGCTTATTTTTGATACGACGTAATAGAGGCTTACGTATAAAGTGAATTTATTTTTATTTTATACGTGCCGAACGTTCCTTTTCCGGATAAGGACTCGGTGTCCGAAAACGGGGCGTTACATAATATATACGGAAATTTGCAACTCGCCCCGTACTCAAGTGAGTCTGACCGTTATTACTTTTTTTTTTTTTACCATTATTACCCGAATCCGTATATAATATATACGGGAAACTCACAACTCACACCGTACATAAGTTTTTCTTTTGCAATAAATACAGAATTTGGTGTTTTTCCATGGATTTTATGTATTGAAATGAAAAATTCCTTAGATATATACCTACGGAAGGCCTGTTTTCGTATGCCGTACATACATATGACTTGAAAACAAAAACAAAAACAAAAAGCCAAGCTTCATGTATGGCCTGGAAAAATAAAAAACCCCAAAAAAAAATGCTAAGTGTAGCCGGCTATCATTGTCTCTTTGTTATCATTGACTTAGTAAGATTGTCAATAATCTTATTCACGAGGACATACCATGATTGTGCATGGATTTTATGTCGAATTTAAAATAACTATATTCATTTTTGTGCAGATTCCATAATTTGTCCGTTTTGGCATAAAATGAAGTTTATTTTCTCAGAAAAAAATTTATAATTTTGTTTATATTTTAATCAATTTTATTTTTTCTATTGATCAAAACGAATTGCAAGCGATGTTGCTAGTGTAGCCGGCGATCATTCTCTCGTTATCATAGACTTAGTTTGAGGGTCATTGATATTGCCGAGGATATACCGCCAAAACCCTATCCCTCCCTCTCCCGTTCTCCTTATTTTGGATGTCTTTACAAAATACTAAAATATAAGTTCATTTAGAGTTTTTCATAAAGTTTAAAAAAGTTGTTGAGTATAGTAAATTAAAAAAAAAATTATTATAGAAGAAAAATAATCATACAATAAAGGACGAAACTCTTTTTATGTATTGGTTCAGCCCAAAAGATGTAACTTAATGAGCCGAGCTGATGCAACTCTTGAACTAAATGGCCACATCTTTTGAACCGAAAGGTTGCACCAGTTAAGGTTTAGTTTGATTGAACAGATGCAACCGTTCGAATAAACTGGTTCGATTCGAATAAGCATCATTTCCTATAACTTTAACATTAATTTCTCATTCACGCAATATCCGAATCGAGTGATTCAAAAGCCTATCATTATCTACTTTTTAAGTAGTATTTAATGATACCATAGGCTCCGATAATTAAGTATTGCATACTATCGAAATAAATACATAAGTAGATCACTCGCCACTTTAAATAAAACTCACTATGAGCTATTTTCCCAACAGGATTTCGCCCGATTGTGTGGATCGAAGGATTCGAAAAAATTCTACGAAACATGCATATCTAAGAACCTCATCAAGTCGATACATACCATTGAATCGCCATATTTTGATTCGTTGTATAGTTCAGTATTTCCAAATCTTCCATCACATTAGATTGTAATGATATGTATGATGTATATTATAAAAGCAGTACAATTATTATATTATAAATATACAATGATATAAATTTAAACTACGGTGTGTAACATACAGGAGCAAAAAAACCGATAATCAGGGATCTACACCTAAATAAAGCGGAAAAAATATTGATAATCATGGATCTAAATCTAAACTACATAATGTAAAAGTAATACAATCTATTATACGGTTTTATACTATTTTACATCTGATTCAAATTAAACAACAGATTAATCAAATACAGTAAATCTGTGGGGATCTAAACCTAATACACAATACAAATATTTTCCATATACAATATGACACAATTTTCAAATTAAATGTTCTATTATATGTAATATCATATCGTTACATAATACATAATAATACATAGTCAAATGGAATTTTCTAAATATGTAAAATACCGATGGGTGATGAGGTCTTAGACCGGGGAAGCTGTTGCAACCACCACCCACACCACCAGAAGCACCACGTCCACCACCACCAAAAGCACCACCAACAGCACCTCCACCAAAAGCACCAATTCCACCACCACCACCACCAAAAGCTCCATATCCACCACAACCTACAAAAGGCCCAAAACAACCATCCCCACCACCACCACCTACAAAAGAAGGCCAAACCACCACCACAACCACCAACACCACCACCAAGTACAACATCACCACCACCACCACCAACATTAAATCAAACACCACCACCACCTTGGCTTTAAATCACCACCACCATCACCACCACGGCCAAAAACACCAACACGGTCATCAAAGCATGACATTCTACTATTTGAAATTGAAATTTCTAAGTGAGTAGCCAAAGCTAATTTGAAAATTTCCCTTGTGTGTCTACGTTCGATCTACGGAATGAAGGAGAATTAGCGGGGAGTTAGGTTACAAACTATATTTATACCTGCGAGAAAATTTTCGTATATACTGTATACGGAAAACGGGTTTCTCATACCTATGCCTGGTAGCGCTAAATAAGTCATAAATGGTCCGGTCAACTGCTTAGACCACTGCCCTCGTTTGGTCTAAAAGGTCTACCCGAGTTGACAAGACCTTTATTTCTCACACTTATATGGGGGTAAGCATTCTACTACTTTACTGATGTGTGACTTCATTTCCCCCCCCCCCCTTATAAGGGACTAGCATCCTCGCCAAGACATTCAAGACTGTTACCGGATCGTCCTTATCAGAGGTAACTAGATGTCATCCTTACACTGTCTTCTTGTTTGGTGCAGTGCATAGTTCCGTCTGATAGTCGGATGGTGCAGTGCATAGTTCCGTCTGATAGTAGGATCTGAATACCATTCTGTAACTCCACCAGACCTGTGTCTGGTAGTGCTAAATAAGTCATAAATGGTCCGATCAACTGCTTAGACCGCCGTTCTCACTTGGTCTAAAATGGCTAAACCGAGTTGACAAGACCTTTGTATCTCACAATTATATGAGGGTGATCATTCTACTTCTTTTACCGATGTGGGACTTTACGATTAGCTACGGTAATCTTTCGTATATATTATATACGGGAATTGAAACTCGCCCCGTACTTAATTCGACTTTTGAATTTAAAAGTTAATCCTGTAAAAAATATATACGGAAATTTGAAACTCGCCCTGTACTCAAGTGAGTCAGATCGCTATTACTTGAATCCGTATATAATATATACGGGATGTTCATTTCCCGTATATATTACGTATGGAAACTCACAACTCGCCCCGTACATAAGTTTTTTGCATTAAATACGGAATTCAGTGTTTTTCCGTGGATATTATGTATTGAAATGAAAATTTCCTTAGATATACCTACGGAAGGCCTGTTTTCGTATGTCGTCCATACATATGACTTGACAACAAAAAGAAAAAGCCAAGCTTCATGTATGGCCTGGAAAAATAAAAATCCCCAAACAAAAATGTTAAGTGTAGCCGGCGTAGGCTATCATTGTCTCCTTGTTATCTTTGACTTAGTGCGATTGTCAATAATCTTATTATTCACGAGCACATACCATGATAGTGTCGAATTTAAATAACTATATTCATTTTTGTGCATATTGGATAATTCGTCCTTTTGGAATAAAATGAAGTTTATTTTCTCAGAAAAAAAATTATAATTTTGTTTACATTTTAATCAATTTATTTTCTTTTGATCAAAAAGAGTTGCAAGCGATGATGCTAGTGTAGCCGGCGTAGGCGATCATTCTCTCGTTATCATAGACTTAGTGCGAGTGTCGTTGATATTGCCGAGGATATACCGCCATAACCCACGGGATTAGATTACTTGTTTAATTTCGGTATCTAAATAAAAACGATGTCGTTTCATGTGTGTTTTATTTTTTTGAAGAAAATAAAATAAAAACAATAAACTCAAACCAAAAAAAATGAAACACATAAAATGACGTCGTTTTTACTTAGACACCGAAATTAGACACATAAATTAGACAGGTGATCTCATCCCATAACCCTGTCCCTCCCTCTCCCATTCTCCTTATTTTGTACGTCTTTACATACTAGCAAAATATAAGTTCATTTAATGTTTTTAATAAAGTTTTAAAAAGTTATTGAGTATAGTAAATTTTTAAAAAAAAATTATAGAAGAAAAACAATCTTCCAATAAACGACAAAACTCTTCTTACTTATTGGTTTCAGCCCAAAAGATGCAACTTAATGAGCCGAGCTGATGCAACTCTTGAACTAAATGGCCACAAGTTTTGAACCGAAAGGTTGCACCAGTTAAGGTTCAGTTTGATTGAATAGATGCAACCGTTTGAATAAACTGGTTCAATTCGAATAAGCATCATTTCCTCTAACTTTAACATTAATTTCTCATTCACACGATATCCGAATCGAGTGATTCAAAAGTCTGTCATTATCTACTTTTTAAGTTGTATTTAATGATACCCTAGGCTCCCGATAATTTGTATTGCATACTATCCGAAATTAATACATAAGTAGATTACTCGCCACTTTAAACAAATGTCACTATGAGCTATTTTCCCCAACAAGGATTTCGCAGATTGTGTGGATCAGAAGGATTCGAAAACATCCTACGGAAACATGCATATCTAAGAAACTCATCAGGTCGATTCATACCATGGAATGCGCCGTATTTGGATTCGTTGTATAGTTCGTATTTCCAAATCTTCCATCACATTAGATTGTAATGATATGTATGACGTGTATTATAAAATGGTACAATTATTATATTATAAATATACAATGATATGAATTTAAATAAATTTAAACTACGTTGTGTAACATACGAAGCAAAAAAACCGATAATCAAGGATTTACACCTAAATATGCAAAAAAAAAAATTTGATAATCATGTATCTAAATCTAAACTACATAATGTAAATGTAGTACAATCTATTCTATGGTTTTATACTATTTTACATCTGATTCAAATGAAACAACCGATTAATCAAATACGGTAAATCTGTGAGGATCCAACCTAATACACAATACAAATATTTTCCAAATACAATATGATACAACTTTCAAATTAAATGTTATATAATATGTAATATCATATCATTACATAATAATACATAGTCAAATGAAATTTTGAAATATGTAAAATACCGATGGGTGAGGAGGTCTCGGACCGGATATCTTTGTCGCCGCCACCACCACCACCACCGAAGCACCAAGTCCACCACCACCACCACCAAAAGCACAACCAACAACACCAATTCCACCACCACCACCACCAAAACCTCCAAATCCACCACCACCTACAAAAGGCCCAAAACAACCATCCCCACCACCACCACCTACAAAAGAGGCCCAAACCACCACCACAACCACCAACACCACCACCACCAACATTAAATCCTACACCACCACAACATTGGCTTTAAATCACCACCACCATCACCACCACGGCCAAAAACACCACCAACACAGTCATCAAAGCATGACATTCTACTATTTCAAATTGAAATTTCTGAGTGAGTAGCCATAGCTAATTTGAAATTTTCCCTTATTTGTCTACGTTCAATCTACAGAATGAAGGAGAAAAAGCGGGGAGTAAGGTTACAAACTATATCTATATCTATGAGAAAATTTTAGTATATATTGTATATGGAAAAGCGGTTATTAGTGTAATTCCCCAGGACACATGCACGATAGAGCTACATAACTCATAAATGGTCCGGTCCAACTTCTTATCGCGCCCCTCGCTTGGTCCAAAAGCCTACCCGAGTTGATAAAACCTTATGTCTCACACTTGTATGGGGTGAGAATTCTACTACTTTCTTGATGTGCGACTTCACAATCCCCCCCCCTTATAAGTCTTTGGCGTCCTCACCAAGACGGCCAAGACTGTTCCCGGATCGTCCCTACCAGAGGTAACTAGAGGCCATCCTTAGACCGTCTTCTTGTAGGGTGCAGCGCATAGTTCCCTCTGATAGTCGTCTCTGAATACCATTCTGTAACGCCCCCAGACCTATGTCTGGTAGCCGTAAATGAGTCATAAATAGTCCGGTCAACTGCTTAGACCGCCGTCCTCACTTGGTCTAAAAGGGCTAACCCAAGTTGACGAAACCTTTATGTCTCACATTTATATGGGGGTGAACATTCTACTTCTTTTACCGATGTGGGACTTTACAATTAGCTACGGTAAAACAACTTTCGTATATATTATATACGGGAATTGAAACTCACCCCGTACTTAATTCGACTTTTGAATTTAAAAGGTAATTATGTATATAATGTATACGGAAATTTGAAACTCGCCATGTACTCGTGTGAGTCAGATCGTTATTACTTGAATCCGTATATAATATATACGGAAATTCATTCCATTATATATACGTATGGAAACTCACAACTCGCCCGTACATAAGTTTTTGCATTAAATACGAATTCAGTGTTTTTAAATGGATATTATGTATTGAAATGAAAAATTCCTTAGATATACCTACGGAAGGCCTGTTTTCATATGTCGTACATACATATGACTTGAAAACAAAAAGAAAAAGCCAAGCTTCATGTATGGCCTGGAAAAATAAAAAAGGGGGAAGGGGCCAGAATAACAAAAAAAATTATAAAGGGGTCCAGAAGGACGCGGTTACTACATGTTATGTGATTAACAAAGACAAATTCATGATAAATGGACAAAATACCCTTTTACACATTAACCACATAGTAACGCTAGATAAAGCGTAATGTGACGAGGAAAACAAATAGTAATGACCAAGTAACAAATAATAATGTGACGTATAAAATGTCGTAACATATAATGAAAAAGTAGTAACAGTCAATAAACAAGTAGTAATAGCCTAAGAACAAGTAGTAATAGTCTAAAAGAAGTTAACAGCCTAAAAAGAGTAGTAATGACCAGTAAAATGTAATGTGACCAATAAACAAGTAATAACGTGCCCATAAAATAGATAAAGTACATCAAAAATGTAGTAACGTTACAAAATTAATAGTAATAACCCTAAAATTTTTATAATAAAAAAAAACGCATGCTTCTCCGGAAACCATGGCTGCCGTTAACTCCTTCGCTGGTGCATATGGCTGACCAGCCAGCGGCCGACCCGTAGGAGATCTGGCCAGCGTCTTGGTGGTAGTGTTGTCGACCAACCGGAAAGACGAATCTTCATCTACGACTAAGGTAGCAAACGAATCATCGACGGAGAAATCAAAAGCCGAATCAGATATATTCTTCGAACCAGGACGACCAGGGTTAGCTTTTCTAGTCCAATCAAAAGCCGAATCAGGAACATTGGATTGGTGTCCAGACAGAGAGGCCCCCACTGTCCGAATTGAACGGAACAGCACTGACTTCAAAGCCCGCCATTGTTAAGGATTGCAAAGAATCAAAAGACAGGCTGATTTGCAGATTCTTCTCTTCTCCGGCGAATTCCGGCATCTTGCAAATTCCAACATACAATCAACGCACAGGCAGCCAAAATTTGGGGATAAGAAACGCTGATGCCTGGCTGTTAAAACATGTAAAGGGGAAAGGGAAAAAAAAAGGTAATTTAGTCAAATAAGTTATGTTTTGTCCTTATAAAATAACTGTGTCTTGGAAACCCTATTAAGTCATTAGTCCTTTTGGACGAAAACCTAAAATAATAAATCCCCAAACAAAAATGTTAAGTGTAGCCGGCGTAGGCTATCTTTGTCTCCTTGTTATCATTGACTTAGTGCGATTGTCAATAATCTTATTCACGAGGACATACCATGATAGTGTCGAATTTGAAATAACTATATTCATTTTTGTGCATATTGGATCATTTGTCCTTTTTGGCATAAAATGAAGTTTATTTTCTCAGAAAAAAAATTGTAATTTTGTTTACATTTTAATCAATTTTATTTTTCTATTGATCAAAATGAGTTGTAAGCGATGATGCTAGTGTAATTGATATTGCCGATGATATACCACCATAACTGTGTCACTCCCTCTCCCATTCTCCTTATTTTGGACGTCTTTACATGCTACTAAAATTTAAGTTTATTTAGAGTTTTTAACAAAGTTTTTTTTTTTTTTTTTTTTTTTTTGAAAACCTGTAATTTTATATATCTGAAATGAAAATTACAAGTTTTTAATGCACACCCCATGCACATTCGGAAAAACAAAAACGTGTCATTAATGTACATGCCTCACCTCCCTAAAATCCTAGTTCGGAAAACACAGGATAGAAAGAAACGGGTACTAGGAAAACAGTATGAGCCAATGTAAATTGGAACCACTCTATTTAGCTAAAGTAAAAGCCAAAAACAGCAGCATGCAATCTGCTCCCAAACATAAGAAGAAAATATAAACCAAATTGAACTCGTAAGATAGCAGAATGTCTCTTTTGTCACCATCCAGCAATTGAAAGCTTGATCTGCAAGCTGCTCCCAAACATAGTAAGATAATATAGACCAAATTGAATCCCTAAGATAGCAGTATGCTTCTTTAGTCACCATCCAGCACTTGAAATCTTGATCTGCAAGAGGGAAAAAGGCCAACAGCACCAATAGTGAAGCAAAACAAAGGAGAAGCTGTATGAGAAATGCACCACCTGCTTTGCACTCTTCATTGACAAATGAAGAGAGCGTCCCCAGAACTGTGCCATCATCAATAAAGCCAAGGTATCCACCATTGTAACGTGGTTGGTTCCATATCCATACTCCCTCAGAATGTGCAATAAACCTATAGAGAAGATATCAAACGGATAGATTTTCCGTTAATTACCAGAATGTCAATACAATAGCATATATGTCTACTGCTGCATTACTACTAGACTTACATAACTATGCCAAGTGTCCCAACACAATCTACTAAAGATTCTACACAATCCTAGTCACCAAAGTATTATACAATTACATCTTTACGCTTTAACACCCTCGGCGATCTTTGAAAACGTAAATTATAAATCCGGGCTTTTTCCTCTTAATGACAACTTTGTCAAGTCTCCAAGAACAAGTAAACGATCAAAGAGAGGGGGTGTTTTGGTGGTGATTTAGACTGCACTTGATATTGCTCAAGCTGCCTACGTATCCAATGTGTGAATTGGAATCAAGTCTTCGTAGTTCCTTATGAATGGTTTATATAGAGGGGCTTGTGCCCAAGGGTTTGCGTGTAACGTGTCCAAGGTGGACTCTGATTGCCTTGTTCCCCAAGGAAAAGATAAAGATGATTTGATCTCCTGGATTTATGGAGATAATTATGGATCGTTTAAATGTTAAAATATGAAGAGTAATGACTAAGGATCCTTTCCTTGTTTATCTAATTCGGCCTTACGCACAAGGAGTTTGGTCGAGAGAGACTCGGGACGACACAGTAGGTCGGGTAGAAATGATCATCTGGATGACCGATCTGAGAGGTCGGGGCGGATGGCGATCTTGGGCAACTTCGGATACTAGGGGTCCGGCCCTTAAGGAGATTCCCTCTATCTTCATCAATTTTTGGAGTACTATAGGGATGACACGTGGCGAGGTGCTGACCCGACCTCCGTCAGAAGACCCCCAAATCCTGACGAACCTTGCGCGCGGGCTCGGATCTGCTTAACTTCTTTGCCCGGTTCGATCATCCGGCTTGTAGAGTTTGAATTTGAAATGCCAGTGTGGTTGGGCTGAGTTATGGCGCAGATTATTCTTGTCCGGGAATCGAGGCATCATGGCCCACCGACTCTAACTACGGTCATTTTTGAGGTAAGTGGGAGGTTATAACCCCGTCATATCAAACGTCATTTCTCTATTGCTATTCTATTGTTTGCCACTCCATTGTACCCTCCTACTACCACTTTTCTCCCGTCTTGTCTACTTCTGCACCATAATTAATGAGGAGATCACTTTCATCCGATTCATCTAAATAGAACCGCTTTCTCTTAGGACTGAAGCTTTCTTAAGGGAGTCCTGGAACAGGCCTGTGGTTATTGAAGAGATCCCCTGGGTTCCTACACAGCTGATTTCCACCGCTTCTTCTTCCGGTCCTTCATCGTGTACGTTTGACCCTCTTTTGAGGCACAAAGTCCAAAAGGCCACTCAATATATCATGGGTAGTCATGGAATGCTCTCGGTCTTGACGCAGAATAGTATGGAGTATGTCTGCCGTGAATATGTGGTAGATTTAGAAGAATTTGCACCTCTGCTCCATGTTGATCCACGTCTGTACGCATCCCGTCGCCCAGATAGGTATTTCGCTATTTACGAGTCCCAGTTAAAGGCCGGTTTGAGGTTGCCTTTATGCCCACCTTTTTGTCTATGTTATGGCACTACGGGATAGGTGTAGCTCAGGTGGGTCCATCAGGGGTGAGGACAGTGATAGGGTTTGCCATCTTGTGCCGATCAGTCAGGGTGCGCTTCTCGGTGGGCCTCTTCCGGGTCTTTCACCGCATTACGCAGAGTCCAGGGCTGAAAGGATGGTATCACTTGTCCTGTCGGTCGGGAGTGAAGGAAATGTTGCTTGAAGGCCCCAAGTATAATTAAGTGGCGAGGGCTTCTTCACTTCATCGGGCCGGGAGGAACTCTTGGTTGGGGCGCTTTGGAAGGCGAGTTCCTTGCAAATAGATGAGTGTCCGACCATTCCGAACACATCTTCGGTGGAGGATATTCGGGAATGTGGGTATCGATCCGAGGCTACATGAGCTTCCTTCCAAGTTGATCAACGCAAAGATGCTTAGCGAGGCGGTCCCGATCCTCATGTTCCTTGGCGGCGACGACGCGGCTTTTATAAGTACCACTATTTCCTTATTCCTTTAAAATTTTGAACTGTCATAAGTAATAGACCTTTTCTTCGTGCAGTGGGGACCCTGGCCGGCTTTCCAGCCCCCATCCATAGGGAGGAGGTGGAACACCGGACCGAGAGAGCGGCCGAGATCGGAGAGCATGCCAGCCATGAACCGGCGACCCGGATTATGGGATCCTCTCTAAGGCCCATACAGCTCGTCTGTTGTCCAAGCTGGAGAATGATGCTTTGGCAAATATTCATTCTTCCCAGAGGGACTTAGATACTCCTACCATCGATGTTGGTGAGGAGGAAGAGGATGACCTGGAGAAGCCCTTCATCAGAAGGACTTCGTCCTAAGCCGAGAGAGGTTGGCGTTGAAGAGAGGCCGGAAAAAGAGAGCAGGACCGAGGTGGATCAGTCCGAGAAATGAAGGCGAGGATGAAGGAACATCCGAGACTCGCCGAAAAGGATAGGGAGGCCGAGGTCGATCCTAGCACTTCGCCTTCTTCGTGTTTCGGACATGACGTTTCTCATATGTCCGATATGGAGCATTTCGAGGAGGTTTTGAGGCCATAAGATACATAAGTTCCATTTCTTTGCACCTCTGATGTTTATCTTTATCAGAAGGTTTTGACCGTATGTTGTGCTTATACATGGGTCGGTGTAGGTCAATAGAGCTTCTGCTGATGCTTTTGTCTGAGCTTTTCCTACTCGGCTCCAGGAGGCCTCCTCCCAAGCTATCTGAGATTATAAGGCTTCCTCCGACTTTATCGAATCTTTAAAGGGGCTACTGAGCCATACCGTGAGGGCTAGATATATGCTGAGGGTAGATGATTGCAGGGCTCATATTCCAGACCTATCTATTGACAACCTGACCCACCCAGACTTGTACATTTATGGCACGGACACGATGTACTCCATTTGGCTGAAGGTGTTTCAAGCAGGGGTGGACCTCGCGGCTAAGTATCACGTGGTCGGGGTGCATCGCCGACCTTTCTAAGGGATCGAGCCCTCCGTTTCAAATTTCCATTCACGATAGGATCAGGCTTTTCAAAGATTCAGGGCTTGTTATCGTAACTTTTCTCTATAATTTATGTTGAAAGTAATTTTCTATATGATTATCTGAGAGATGCTTGTATGTTGGTTTTTTGTGTATTTTTTGTTTGTCTCTTTGTTGACGGGGTATATTGCCTCCCCCCCAGTATGCCATTCTATAACATAGTGTTTTGGATAGCATACTTGTGTTTGTGTGATTATGTATGCGTAAGGCCAAGCCCGTCGTGCGGAGCTCGGACAGCTATAAGTCAAATAATGGACATCTATAGTATCCAACTGGCAATTAGTGGGGCCAGGTCGGACCGCCTTTGTAGTGTCAGAATCACTTGACTTGTCATTTGTTAGATAACGGCGGCGGCGGGCTAGGTCGATTGACCTCTCTTTGAAAAGTATGGACGAGCGGTGGCTAGGCTAGAGTTGACATCTCGTTTTATAAGCACGGTGAGTGGGGCCAGGTCGGACGGACTTCTCGCTTGAAAGTATGGACGAGTGAGGCCAGGATAGTGCTGACTTCTCATTTTAAAAGCACCGTGAACAGGGCCAGGTCGGACTGACTTCTCGCGTGAATGTATGGACGAGCGGGGTCCGGTGAGTAAGGTCAAGTCAGACTGACTTCTCGCGTGAAAGTATGGACGAGCGGGGCCAGGCTAGTGTTGACTTCTCATTTTAAAAGAACGGAGATCAGGGCCAGGTCGGACTGGCTTCTCACGTGAAAGCATGGACGAGTGGGGCCAGGATAGTGCTGACTTCTTGTTTTAAAAGCACGGTGAGCGGGGTCAGGATGGACTGACTTCTCGCATGAAAGTATGCCGTTCAAAATTCTGATAGAATCAAAATGGCTTTATTCGACGCAATAAAATTGGAAAAATAATATTATGAAGGGGCGCTCCTGAAACTTGGTTCAGGGATAGAACCTTCGCAGGTTGTTAGCATGCCAGCTTCTAGGGAAGGTCTTGCCACTGGAGTTGGCCAGCTGATATGCGCCCTTTCCATGTACCTTGACTATTTTGTATGGCCATTCCCAGTTCGGATCAAGCTTGCCTTGTGGACCCTGTCTGCTGACTTCGTTCTTTCTCAGCACCAGGTCCCCTTCTCTAATGTATGCAAGCCTTACTTTGTTATTGAAGTGTTGGGAGATCTTTTGTTTGTGTTTGGCCATTCGGATGAAGGCCACGTCTCGGACCTCTTCCAGATCGTCTTTAGAATGCCAGAGCTCTGTTTCCCGGTCCGCTTCCGTGTACAGGTGATAACGATCTAAATAGTACCATTAATTATACTTTTATTCACCCCGAATTATGCTCAATAGAGGAGAGATAGGATCATTATTATATGGAATATGTGTTAAATGCTATGTAGTGTTCCTAAGTTCATAATTCTACATCTGTGTGATTATCCCGAAGATTTGGTACTTTTTGGCCTCGTTTTATGTGTTTTACAGGATGTACCGAATCTAGAGCACTTAAGGACGGAGCTGGATCAAGAGAAGCATGTTGGGACAAGTTAATGAAGTCCAAGAAGAGATCTGCTGAAGAAAAGGAAGAAAAATCAGCCCGGTTTACCGTGGGCTAGGTCCGATAAACCGAGAGTCTTGTGGGACACAAAATTGATTCTGCCGCATTTACTGGTCAGTTAGGGTTTTTGAGAGTCATAAGTCGGTCATTGTATCTATATAAGGCCGCATCAACATATTATTGAAAAAAAAGTTCAAAAGTTTCATCTATCTTTTATTATATACATTATACAATTTGATGAAATAAAGTTCCTTTAAGGCTTTTGAAGTTTATTTGCTGGTTTCCTTCCCTTCCTCACCATCTCTAGCTTGAGTAGATCAAGCTAGGTCTCCATTGTTGAAGGTATGAAGCTTTGAACATTCCTTCTTGTCTTTAATATGGTAGATCTATTTGTATTTACGTGTTTTAGTTAATATGCATGTTTAATGACTGATGACGGTCAAAATATACCCGTAAAAGTCATCAACATTATCCTTAAATCGAGCCTAATAATATATATTTTAAATTAAATCATATGGTTATATTTATTATTTAATGTTATGTGATTTATAAAATATAATTTGGTGTTTATCCATTTTTTTATTATTTAAATATATATGATTTATTTCAGGATAATTATTTATTTTGTAGATTGAGATAATTTTTGGAGGATAATTATAAATGGATGAATTAAACTACAAGATAAAATTCAAGCAAATACGGATGCATTGAAGATAAAGATCGGATAAGCATGGACAAGAGGAGTAAGGCAAGACAAAAGCCGGCAAGCCAACCTAATGGAGTTGGTGCCGACTTTAAGGGGGGACGCATGCAAGGGCGCATTTTTCTTGCCCTTATCCAAAGATCGGCCGGGAATTATCCTAATGTGTTTTCAAACTCCTTTTGGATTTAGGAAAACTATTTGATTGGTTTAGGTTTATCCTATATATTTGTACATACACACGCCATATACACACACCACAATACACACAATTCATAATAAAATCTTCAGTTTTACTCAGAGCAGTTTTTTACAAGTTCTTCAATTATGTAAGTTCTTGTACTTGTTTTCTCTTAGTTTCTTATAATTAATTTACCCCAATTATTTACTTATCATTTGAGATTATTATTTCTTAGTTAAATGATGTAGATCTAGGATTACGACGTGAGGCGGTGGGGATTCCTCGCCTATAAGGATCCGCATGCCCACGCCTCACGTTTTGTGATCTATGTATGATTTTATTTTGATTAATAATTGTGTTTCTAGTAGGTATATATAATTACTTTATGAGCTTCTATTTTATCCGATAAGTATGAAAGCGCTAAGATTTAGTTTTTCATTTGAGTCGATCCTAGCCACGTCTTTATGGTGTGATTGTCCATTTAGAATTTCTTATCTTAGTAGATATGGCTACGGCTCGTTGCTCGCTCTATTTTGAATTAAAATGTGTAGTGAGGAAATACCAATATAGTGCTCTTAGGTCGGCTCATGAATTGATCTTTTGGGACTTTCAATGAGATCTAGATCTGTGTTATATTAGGGAATTGCACGCACTGATTATCGTAAATCGTAGATTAACATGATACCTATAAAGTTAGTGTTAATGGGACGGAGACTGATGCGATCGTCTAGGAAGTACGCCTAATCACCGGAATGTTGCCTAGGTGAGGAATACGGTTAATATCGGCATCCCTAGTTTTGTAAGCGTCATGAGTCATATGAGATGGAGGCCAAAAAGCGAAGTCACGTGATGTAGCATAGTGATCCGGATGGCCTACCCGGAGCTAGATCTAGTTTGTGGATGACTCCGTAGCCAATATAAAAAGAGATCGGATCGGATTGATAGTTGTCGAGTCTAGTTTAATTATATATAATCTCTGAATCCGCATTTATAATGTAATAATTGGGGAGATTAATTATGTTGTATTTATTTGAGTTGTGTCGAGTCGTGTCAATTTATCTTTTCTTGTTCTTTGTTGCTCATAGACCGTTTTATGTGCTTGCCATGCTTAATTAATTATTTATAGAATGACCCACAATTTGGTTCCCTATGGGATCGACCTTGATTCGCTATAGCTATACTACGATGGACCTAGTCCTCTTGCTAGTATTGGTTTTGGTGGTCAAGTATTTTAATTTCACTTGATCTACGTCATCAAGTTTTTGGCGCCGTTGCCGGGGAACCAACGGTCAATTATATAAATAATTAATAGTCATGTCAAGTTTTATGTTTCGAAGTTTGTTTTTACATATTTAGAGTCATTCTGCTAGCTGATCGTCCTCGAAAAAAAAATGACGTGGGTTTCACACCTATGGTGTGATTTTTATCACACCATGTGATTCTCATGTCCTCCAGTTTTTTTTCATTATTTTTCTTTTGGTCATTTTTGTCTCATGTTATTTCTCATTTGTAGTCCAGCAGGATCAAGCGGCAACATGGATAATCATGCTAACCATTAGGTTACTAACAATTGTATGTTCTTTTCCTCAGCAAGCCAGGTAAATTAATTATTCCACCGAATATTGTTCGAGAAAAAAAATGTCGACCAATCAATCTTCTGCAACGAAGAGTGAAGTCAAAGTCACACGTAAAACCACGCCAGTACGGCCGGATAGGCGAACATTAATAGAAGAACGAAAAAGAAAGAGACAAGAGGAGGGGAAGGCAAAGAAATTCGATCTTTTGAAGGTATACATGCTAGCATTCCGATTGTTATTTCCGATTCGATTCTAGCTCAAGTTCGAGTCCGACTCCAGTACCTATCCACTCATTCCTCAACTCCGAAATACCCGAGCTCGATTCGACCACAGTCCGAGTTCAACAATAAACCCATAGTACCTCGCCATCCTAAGGCGAGAGACTTACAGATCGAGCCCGTTTACTTCCAAAATTAGGAGATCCTGGAGCTTTTATCGTTGATTTAGTCTTAGATGGGAAGAGAGTGGCTTAGCATTGATTGATTCCGGTCGAGTCTCAATATAGTTCCACATAGCGTTTGCGAGAGGATTGAGTCTACATGGTAATGAACAACACGATGGACATTCGCTTTGGTGATGGTCTTCGTACCGTGCATACTGGAGCCTTAAACTTCATGACTATAGGAATTGGAAGGCTTCGCTTTTTAGTTGACATAGTCGTGATGGACGTGGAGGAGGATCTCAACAGCCCACTAATACTGGGAAGATCATTTATGGCAACCTCGAAGGCAAGAGTAGACATGGAGAAATTTGAGCTCACACTGTTCGATGCCAAGGGCTCAGAAGTTCATACCATTCTTAGACCCCGATTCCTGCTTCCGCCGAGTATTTCAGTTGTAACGGTTCATGGTGCAGGTGAGACTTACTTACAAAGGGATAAGAACGCTCAATCCCAGCATATAGAACCGGCGGACACCTCAATGCTTTTAGCGAGATTTGCGCGTAAGCCATGTTTGGGGATGGGTCAACCCCATCCAAAGGACTCGCTGAGGATCGGGAAAACTTAAAGATAAAAGATAGACGGAGAAGGGTGAAAAAGCAAACTCGTAGAGTTCGATCTCGAAGATCGCTAGTTTCGGAAGCAGAAGCTGAGGTTGGAGCCTGTTTAGATAGTAAGGATGACTGCATTTTCTTAGGACTTGCCTCCAAAGGAAAAGCGCGAATCCTCAAAGACGGAAGGCAGATTTCAGTAAAGGCCGACCGGGTGAAGATCTGGAAGGCTAAGGACAATATTCAGAGGAATAATGATATTTGGAAAGTCGAGTTGAAGACTATAAATTCAAAACTACTTCTATCTCTTAGGTATTTGTAGTAATTTTTCTTTTTCGGATTTTTAGGCTTTTTCTATCTTTTAAATAAAAGTAGCGTTAAAACAGTTGAGGTTTTTTTTTATTTTTTTCCGTGTTCCGATGACCATGGGGTTAAGGATGTGCAAAAGTTTTTTTTACTCGACTCGTTATAACATAATGTGAAGTTTCATAGGTATGTCCTACATCGAGTCTGTTATTTGTTTTCGAAACGCAAAAGTTGTACTGAGAACCGAGTTGGGATTAATTCTACTGTTTCGAAAATGATTATTTTTTTTATGAGCTGACGCTGTAACAAATTTCGAGTTGTGTTGAAGACTTATTTTGCAGCGATGGAACTTCGTGTTCGATCTCTGGTTTGCTTATATTCCTCGACGTTCTTGGACTACTCCGATATTCTGCTTTTTACTCAAGAACCGTTTCTAGAGCTAAGTCTTTTTCTTAAATTCTCATTTTTTCTTTGTCATTGGGGACAATGACATGTTTAAGTGGGGGGTAGGAGACTTAGCTATGATGAGCTACAATTAAAAATTAAAAGAAACGGTATAAAAGAAATTTTTTGAATAAATAAAAAATTGAATAAATGCCATATTATTTAGCTCGTACCCTTAGAATTGTGAGTTTCTAGCTAAGAATTGATAGGAAAGGAACCAGGTTGCATGACTACGTGATCATTTTATACTTATGTGAATGTAAATTTAAGGATATTCATGCCGTTTGTTGCAAGTAGTTATTTATTATTCGATACTCAATCTTTGAATCGATTTTTACCGCGCAAATTGTAATAACTAAAGAAATTATGTGTACATTGCATAGATGATTGGTTATGTGGACCTAGTATCTATATTTATCTGCTGTTGTATTCCTATCTTCTAGCCATTTAAGCGGAGTAATAAGCTTGAGATTTATCTGTGTTTTAACAAAATGTTGAACACTGGGCTTGTAGTAACATTACCAAAGTAGCCTCGCGCTTGTGGTAATATTCATGCATAATTTACTTTTAAATCAAGTTTCTTTCTTGAGATATGTTAATGCTTGAAAACATGAAAATGAAAAAAAAATTCTACTTTTAAGAGGCTTCGAGTATATTTTTCTCGGTCTCCATGTCCAAAAACCTCTTAGATAACGCTCTTGCTTATTGCACCATGTCTTTACCCATGCGAGGCTTAAGAAGTGGGAATGCTGATGTTGGTGGGTTAAGATTGTGAAGTTAGCATAAACTCTAATCTTGCCACGAATATATAAAACTGAATGCACATGCACACATCACTTCGGTTCATAGAGAGTAGTGGATAATGGATACCTTATGAGCATGACTGGTATGAGTTGACTCGAGTTTCTTGCGTAAGTATGATTTGACCATGGAAAATGTTTTCGTGGGGAATGACTTATTGTTGCTTTGTTCGGGACGATCAAAGTCTAAGTGGGGGGTAGTTGATGACGGTCAAAATATACCCGTAAAAGTCATCAACATTATCCTTAAATCGAGCCTAATAATATATATTTTATATTAAATCATATGGTTATATTTATTATTTAATGTTATGTGATTTATAAAATATAATTTGGTGTTTATCCATTTTTTTATTATTTAAATATGATTTATTTCGGGATAATTATTTATTTTGTAGATTGAGATAATTTGTGGAGGATAATTATAAATGGAAGAATTAAACTACAAGATAAATCCAAACAAATATGGATGCATTGAAGATAAAGATCGGATAAGCACGGAAAAGAGGAGTAAGGCAAGACAAAAGCCAGCAAGCCAACCCAATGAAGTTGGCGCCGACTTTAAGGGGGGACACATGCAAGGGGCGCATTTTTCTTGCCCTTATCCAAAGATCGGCCGGGAATTATCCTAATGTGTTTTCAAACTCCTTTTGGATTTAGGAAAACTATTTCAGATTGGTTTAGGTTTATCCTATGTAAATTTCTCTCCTATATATTTGTACATACACACGCCATATACACACCCCACAATACACACAATTCATAATAAAATCTTCAGTTTTACTCAGAGCGCTTTTACAAGTTCTTCAATTATGTAATTTCTTGTACTTATTTTCTCTTAGTTTCTTATAATTAATTTTCCCCAATTATTTACTTATCATTTGAGATTATTATTTCTTAGTTAAATGATGTAGATCTAGGATTACGACGTGAGGCGGTGGGGATTCTCGCCTATAAGGATCCACATGCCCACGCCTCACGCTTTGTGATCTATGTATGATTTTATTTTGATTAATAATCGTGTTTCTAGTAGGTATATATAATTACTTTATGAGCTTCTATTTTATCCGATAAGTATAGAAACGCTAAAGATTTAGTTTTTCACCGAGTCACTTCTAGCCAACGCCTTTATGGTGTGATTGTCCATTTAGAATTTCTTATCTTAGTAGGTATGGCTACGGCTACGTTGCTTGTCTATTTTAATTAAAACGTGTAGTGAGGAAATACCAATATAGTGCTCCTAGGTCGGCTCATGAATTGATCTTTCGGGACTTTCAGCGAGATCTAGATCTGTGTTATATTAGGGAATTGCGCCAAGACTGATTAGATAAATCGTAGATTAACATGATACCTAAAAAGTTAGTGTTAAATGGACGGAGACTGATGCGATCGCTCAGAAGTACGCCTAATCACAGGAATGTTGCCTAGGTGAGGAATACAGTTAATATCAGCATCCTTAGTTTTGTAAGCATGCGAGTCATATGAGATGGAGGGCGAAAAAGCGAAGTCACGTGATGTAGCATAGTGATATGGATGGCCTACCCGGACCTAGATCTAGTTTAGAGGATGACTCCCGTAGCCAATATAAAAAGAGTTACGGATCGGATTGATAGTTGTCGAGGCTAGTTTAATTATATATAATCTCTGATCCGCATTTATAATGTAATAATTGGGGAGATTAATTATGTTGTATTTATTTGAGTTGTGTCGAGTCGTGTCAATTTATCTTTTCTTGTTCTTTGTTGGTCATAGACCGTTTTATGTGCTTTCCATGCTTAATTAATTATTTATAGAATGACCCACAATTTGGTTCCCTGTGGGATCGACCTTGATTCGCTCTAGCTATACTACGATGGACCTAGTCCTCTTGCTAGTATTGGTTTTGGTGGTCAAGTATTTTAATATCACTTGATCTACGTCATCAATGACCCCATAATTTACTTAGATGAATCGAAATTGAGCAATGAAGATCCAGAAATAGGAAAAGTCACCCCTGGTAAACCGGCGTTATATACCATTTCACCGAGGCAAAAAAATTAGAAAACCTAAATCTGGAATTCGTGTCATCTACATTGATCGATGGAAATAATTAAAATGAGTAATAGGTCTTGCCAATCTAGTATTCGTAATTCGTAAATTAACATGAAGTACTAATAGTGAAGTGTTAGTTAGGACATAGTCTTGATGGACCCTAGTAACGTGCTAATTAGTATCGATAGCTGCCTAGGCAGGTTAGCGGTATGAGTTACCGCTCAATACTGGCAATTCTAGTTCTTTATGTGTATAGGACATTACGGACCAATTAAGAAGGGTAGCTGGCATAAAGATTATCTACTACCACGGTCAGAGTAGATAGGGTTAGGAATTGAACCCGTAGCTTTAAAACTAAATTAAAAGCTCACTCGATTGGTTTAAGGAAATTATGTGGGGAAGTAAATATAAGAATTAGCTAATCCAAGTTAGTAGATCGGTGGGAAGAGGGGGACGAATACCACGTTTCTTTTATGTTTATTGTTTGTCAATGACCACTTATATGTGTCTTCTTAATTAAGATTAGATCGCTTATACTTAAGTTGCATTGTCTCCGTGGGATCGACCTTGATTTGTCCTTACTATACTACGATGGACCTAGTATTCTTGCTAGTAATATCGACGTTAGTGACTTACACGCGATCTAGATTTTTGGCGCCGTTGCCGGGGACAATTTCCAATTTCAAAGATAAACATCTTAATTCTAATTGAGAAGTCATTTTATTTTAAATTTATTTTCTTTTGAGTCTTGAGTCATTCTCAGATCGAACTCAAGATCGCTTAACCGCTGTAATAAGAAATTCTAGGCCCGTTTTACCATGGGTTACCCCCGATTTACCGAGGTCCAGAAAATCGAATTCTGACAGCCCCTGTTATTCTGTGTGTATCCCAGTTCATTTTAGTTAATAGGTCCACAACAGTTGGGATCACCCCCAACTGAATCGGGAGTTGCTAATCTTTTCTTTGTTTTATTTTGTCTCTTTTGTAGGAGTATCAGGACGCTTCAAAAATTCAGTAAAGCAAGAGCGATTAAGTCTAGACAAGTCAAATGCAATGCCTCGTACTGTGTTGAACATCAATCCAATCTCTATGTATCCTGGATCAGAAGCCAGAGAGCAATACGAAGCTGATAAGAAGCGTATAGACGAGGAGACTGAAACACTTAACCATGAAGCCAAGGAAAGCCTGAAAGAGTACGAGACTTATCGGCTAGGTATGTTCCCTATCGAGCTAATAGATATATCGTCCGACTACGACTCTGATGATCCAGAGGAGGATCCGGACACTATGTTCTCAAAGTCTGAGGATTACCCAGACTCTGACATGGCAGAAAAATTAGGAGACCCTGGGACGTTTCGAATCCCGATCTCTATCACTGGTATACCTGTAAGTTTAGACCTTTGTGATTCCGGTTCAAGTTGTAACATTCTACTTCTATCCCTCTGCCAGAGGATTAAGATTCTGTTTGTCATGGATCAAACCCGGTCCATTACTTTTGTCGATCGAACCTGAGATATGCCTGCCGGCCTGCTAAAGGATTGCATGATTAAGGCAGGAGGATTCATTTTCCCAATAAATTTCACAGTTTTAGACGTACCAGAGGATCCGATTGCACCAGTTCTATTAGGTAGACCTTTCTTAGCGACCAGCAGAACAATCATGGACTTTGATAATGGGGAAACCACTTTAAGACTGAATAATGATACCGTATCTATCAAGATCTTAGAGCCCCTAGATAATAGGCCGGAATGTTGCAAGATGACTTATGATTCAGGGAAAGTGGAAATCATGGAGATAGAAAAGGAAAGGCATAGGCCACGAGAGGTTCTAGTGGAAACCTGTGAGCAGGAATTCATGAGATTAATGCTTAGAGAACGCAAAGAAAAGTACCACAGTAAAGCGCTCACGGAAGAAAATCCTTCCGTATTGCGTAGTGACGGAGTAGAGCTTACATTGGAAAATATGGAATCCTGGGCATAAAGTTTAAATCTCGATGCAGAGGCAGACCTAGTACGCAAGAAAAGAGAGAGAGAGAGAGGCGTGCTAGGAAGAGAGCTCAGAAAGTTTCTACAGGAAACCGGGGAATGTCACTCCTAAAAGATAATGACAGACGAGAAGGGAAGTGCATGACGGTTGAAGCCGCAAAGATGCAAGTTTGGCGAGTTAAAGCCCCAACTTTTGACTGAGTGAAGATCCGAAGGTAAGTCGATCTAACGACTTTAAACTCAAAACTATTCTCTTGAACCCTTAGATAGGATAGGAGTCAATAAAAGTAGCCGGATGAAATGACAAACTTTTTTTCATCCTACCACACCCTTAGGCTTGAAACCGATGGTTGTTAGGAACGTTTTTTTTACTCGTTGTGGATTCTAGTGAGGTAGGTTAGGATTGAGTCGGAAATAACAACAAAAGGAGTAAGATTCTAGTCATTTTGAGGTCAGGATTGAGAGCTAAATTAAAGTGTGCAGAGTATGAGGGCAGAGTAATCTGGGGAAAATAAGCCCCGGTAAACCGGGAGTTACCCCCGATTTACCGAGCTAGGTTTTTTTTTCAGTTTCTGAGTGTCAGATTTTAGAGCGGACTTTTCAGTGACACGTGAAGGACACACGTTGCATCAGAAACCAACCAGTCAGCAAAACTGCCCATTTTCCCTATTTTCCACCTTTTCATCTTTTCTCACACTCCCCCATAACTCCACCTCAATCCCATCAATCAAACCCCTCAAATCCCTCACCCTCATTACTCATCTACCCACTATCCCACCAAATCTTTCCACCTTCTACTTATTTCTCCTATATAAACACTCTTCCACCACCATTATTCACCATCCTCCATAATTATCTTCTTCTTCTTCATTAAGGATTTCTTCATTTCTTCTTCTTATCAAAATCTCGGCCACATCACCATCACACTTCCACTAAAATCAAACCTTTTTCCTTTCATTTAAACACCAAAACACACCATTTTCCCATCCATGTTGCTGAGTGGTGCTACTGCAATTGTGTAGTTGCTACAATTCTTTCTCTTCCACCAACAGAGTAGAGTCCCGGTAAGAACTGAGAAAAAATAACGCCGGTAAATCGGGGCATAAGGCCGGTTTACCAAGGGTTTATTTTTAGATTCAGCATCATCTTCAAGTCTCTGTATCAATCAAGATGGGTCCCAAACATAGCTGAACCGCATGTCTTCCAAGCGGTCAACAGTTTCTATACGGAGATGCAAACCTCTTAATCGATGGGGTTGAACAATTTGATTCACTAGGAATTCACGAGTCGTTCAGAGGACACTTGAATGGCTGGCCTGTTAGCCGTGAGCACGGCATGGATTTAGAAGATTGTGGTTCGATCTTTCCAGGAGCAATGAAGGCACAAGATATTTTGCACATGTCAGAGGCACCAAGCCAATTCAATGGCACAGTGGTGCAGGAATTTTATGCGTATCTTTCGTATAACCTGGGAGCTACATTTGCTATGGTCTGTGAGGTTAAGGTTGACTTCACGATTGAGCGGATCAATGCACATTTCGGGGTCCGCAATCCACCAGTGGGCCTAGACAAGTACACATCCTTTGCCAATATTGAAGATATAGAGAGGATGCATATGATAGTTGATTATTTTGGGTGCAATGAAAGTGCAACCCTATGGGAGCCATCACCATCTTCCTGAAGAATGAATTATCCTGGGACCGGAAGATGGTCAACAGATTTGTTTGTGCCCACCTTCTACCGAAAAAGCGTACGGTCTCTATTATACCGAAGAGGGCGGAGTTGATGTTTTATCTGGAGCAGGGGTCTCCAGTCAACATCGGTCTACTGATGCACAACTGTATTCATGAGATTGCCGCTACATCTGAGCGAGAGCAACTACCATATACGCCTATGATAGACATGTTCGCTCTGAAGGATGAGGTTAAAGTTCTAGTCAGCGACGATTGGGAGGACCCTGAACCGAATATTAGTTCACAGTCGGTTCAACAAGTACCAAGACGGGTCGGTCAGAGAGCTGAGAGAGAGCGTACTCGGTCCTTGGAGCACCTCGATCCTAGAGAGCTTTGTTGGAGGAGCATTCACGAGAGATTACGAGTCTACTTCGCAAAATGGACAGAATTATAGACTTTTTCGGTGTTCATCCATCGACCCCACCACCAAGGATTGCCCCACGTCACGGCACATCCTCTTATGCCGCTGCTGCCTCGAGTTCTAGACCACCTCCCGGTTTTGAGCCTAGAGATGACTGAGAGGATTATTCTGATGAGGACTAGTTTTCTTTCTTTTTCGTTGTTGTTATTTTCCATTTCTTTTTTATTATTATTTCCTATCTAGTAATGTAGCATATTTTATGATCATAATATAATGATTTTGTCGGCTTAAATTGTTTGGAATTATTTATTTTCTCTTTATCGCCATAATTTTATTATACACCACCATTTTTTTGGTTTGTTTGAGATACTTAGCATAGATTATTTGAGGACTATGTACATACGCCGGAGCATTATAAGATGCTCCAGCTTGTTCATTTGGATCCACCTCAACGGCTATGTTCCTTTTTATTTTCTATTTTCATCTTACACATTGGGGACAATGTTTTGATTAAGTGGGGTAAGGGGACGCCACATAGATTTTTGACATTATATTCCAACATTATTAGATTATCATGATTCTCTTTGATGCACTGTTCACCACCTAGACTTTGATTCGTTTCGACGAAATTTTGAAAAGCATGACATCTTTGATCTTTTTGAGTTAATTGACTGCAATTTTGTTTCACTATGTACAAGTAGAGTTGTGCCCACTTCTGAAGTAGTGGCGTATTAAGAACATATTCTGTTGTGAGCCACCATCTTAAGCACGTATAAATCACTTCCCTTGGTGGGTAGTCGATAGCGATTTACCTTGACTAGAGTTGACCCTGGCTTTATCCCGAATCATGTTTCACCAACGATTATAAGGGCAAAGGAATTTCGGATTTGGTAGTTTATCAAGAGTGAGACCGTGAGGATTGATAAATTTATGAGAGTTCACACGCCAAGAATGAGAAGTGCATTGCAACATATACATCTATAATCTCTTTGGTAAAATTGAGTCGATGGAGCGTAAGACGCACGACCTTTGCATAGACCGATAAACGCGAGCCTAAGAGTAATACTCGGTTCTCTCCCTACCAGCTAATTTGATTAATAAAAACATGTTCGAGACTGGTTAGTTCGACTTCGGGTCGACGTAATGTGAGATTGTTTGCATTACTAAGTGGATGTGGGGTTATTTCACACACACATTGACTCATGACATGAATATTATTTAATGCGTTACTGATGGATATGAGTGACATGATCTTGATCTTGACTTTGTGAGGCATAGCTATTTTTAATTAGCTTGTTTATTGATCAGGATGTCATTTTCTTTTCGTCTTTTTGCTCGGGATGATCAAAAGCTAAGTGGGGGGTAGTTGCTAACGTTCTAAATAGTACCATTAATTATACATTTTATTCATCCCGAATAATGCTCAAGAGATGAGAGATAGGCTCGTTATTATATGGAATATGTGTTAAATGCTATGTGCATGTTCCTGAGTTCGTAATTCTGCACATGTGTGATTATCCTTGAAGATTTGGTACTTTTGGCCTCGTTTTATGTGTTTTACAGGATGTACCAAATCTGGAGCACATAATGACGGAGCTGGATCAAGAGAAGCATGTTGGGCCAAGTGAATGAAGTCCAAGAAGAGATCTGCTAAAGAAAAGGAAGAAAAGTGAGCCCGGTTTACCGTGGGCTAGGTCCGATAAACCGAGAGTCTTGTGGGATACGAAATCGATTCTGCCGCATTTACTAAGTCTGTTAGGGTTGCTGAGAGTCATAAGTCAGTCATTGTATCTATATAAGGCTGCATCAACAGATTATTGAAAAAAAGTTCAAAAGTTTCATCCATCTTTTATTATATACATTATACAATTTGATGAAATAGAGTTCCTTTAAGGCTTTTGAAGTTTATTTGCTGGTTTTCTTCCCTACCTCACCATATCTCGCTTGAGTAGATCAAGCTCGGTCTCTATTGTTGAAGGTATGAAGCTTTGAACGGTCCTTCTTGTCTTCAATATGGTAGATCTGTTGGTATTTACGTGTTTTAGTTAATCCTCATGTTTATCGAATCCATAATTTACTTAGATTAATCAAAATTGAGCAATGTAGATCCAGAAAAAGGAAAAGCCGCCCCCGGTAAACCAGAGGTCTATACCGGTTTACCGAGGAAAAAATTAGAAAACCTAAATCTGGGATTCGCGTCAGCTACGTTGATTTACAGAAATAATTAAAACGAGTAGTAGGTCTAGCCAATCTAGTATTCATAATTCATATGTTAACATGAAGTACAGATAGTGAAGTGTTAGTTTGGACATAGTCTTGATGGACTCTAGTAACGTGTTAATCAGTGTCGATAGCTGCCTAGGCGGGTTAGCGGTATGAGTTAGCGCTCAATACTGGCAATTCTAGTTCTTTATGCGTATGAGCTATTACGGACCAATTAATGAGGGTAGCTGGTGTATAGATTATCTACTACCATGGTCGGAGTAGATAGGGTTAGGAATTGCACCCGTAGCTTTAAAACTAAATTAAAAGCTCGCTCTATTAGTTTAAGGAAATTATGTTGGGAAGTAAATATAAGGATTAGCTAATCCAAGTTAGTAGATCGGTGGGAAGAGGGGGAGGAATACCATGTTTCTTTTATGTTTATTGTTGGTCAATGACTACTTATATGTGTCTTCTTAATTAAGATTAGGATTGTTTATACTTAAGTTGCATTGTCTCCGTTGGATCGACCTTGATTCACCCTTACTTTACTACGATGGACCTAGTATTCTTCCTAGTAATATCGATGTTAGTGACTTACACGCGATCTACAACTCGGTTCTCGGTGAAGGTAGTCCGATCTCAGTAGGTATGACCGACTCACTTCCATAGGCTAAGGAAAATGGCGTTTCTCTTGTTGCCGAGTTTGGTGTTGTCCGATATGCCCACAGAATGTTGGGCAGATGTTCTACCCAATTTTCTCCTTCTTCTTCAAGTCTCTTTTTCAAGCCAACTTTGATTTGTCGATTGGTTTGTTCCACTTGCCTGTTCGATTGCGGGTGCCCAACTAACTTAAAGCGTTGAGATATTCCTAGCTCGGCACACCATGATTGCACTCCTTTATCTTCGAATTGCATGCCGTTATCCGAGATTAGTATGGTTTTGGCCATGATCAATGTAAGAGCTTCGCCTCTACTCACTTGGTGAAGTAATCCATCGCGACAACTAGAAACCCGAGGTTACCCGGTGCTTGAGGTAGGGGCCCGACCGTGTCGACTCCTTACCGATCAAAAGGCCATGCTAAGCCTAGAGAGGCCATATGTTGAGAAGCTTGATGCGATACATTATCGTGTACTTGGCATGGTTTACACCTGCGGACATGATCCGTAGCACCTTGCTGCATGGTCGGCCAGGAGTATCCAAACAGACTATATTTCCGAGCAAGTGTCTCCGGGGTGTTTTCCGTATATCCCCAAGTGAACTTCTCGGAGCATATAGTTCCCTTCATCCTCCGACGCACACCTAAGCCATGGTTCCACGAAAGACTTCCTATATAGTATGTTATCGAAAAGAGAGTATCGGGTTGCTTTGAACTTCAATTTTCTGGCCAATGTTCTGTCTTTGGGAAGTATCCCGTTCTGAAGGTAGAACACGACATGATCCATCCAAGTGTCTTTCTGCGTGATAAGCTGAACTTCTTTAGTCTCATAGCTTCTTTGCAGTTGCTCTACCAGCACCCTTTGGTTGGAGACAAAGTTAGATGCCAATATAGAAAGAGCGTCGGCTTTCCTGTTCTGAGATCGGGGAACGTGCTCGATGTGAACGGTTCAGAAGGCTTGTAGCCAAGCGCGAGCTGTGGCCAAATACTTTTTCATAGGTTCCTTTTTGGCCTCGTACTCTTCCTTAACATGGTTGACGATCAGCTGGGAGTCGCTTTGGACCCACAAATCTTTTGCTCCTAGCCTAGCTGCCAAGTTGAGCCCGGTGATTAATGCTTCATACTCGGCTTTGGTGTTGGTGGCCTGGAAGTTAAATTGGAGAGCATACGGGAACTCTTCGTCCTTAGGGTTGATAAGCAGGAGCCCTTCTCCGGCTCCTTCTTTGCTTAAGGTTCCATCGACGTCTGTGATCCAAAGGCTCGCCACGGTCCGGGCCGATTCAGTCGGTGATTATAGCCGTCTTTTTTCGCCAAGAAATCTGCCAAGGCTTGAGCTTTAACTACAGTTCATGGGCGGAAGTCCAAGTCAAACTCTGCTAACTCAACCACCCATTATGCTAACCGGCCTGATGTTTCTGGTCGGGCTAAAATATTCCGAATGGGCTGATCCGTAACTACGACTATCAGATGGGACTGAAAATAAGGCCTTAGCTTTCTAGAGGCATGGACTAAGGCAAGTGCTAATTTCTGAGTATCTGACATCCGGACCGTGTAACGCTTTGCGGACATAGAAGATCAGTCTTTGTATATTATTTTTCTCTCGGATGAGGACGGTGCTTATGGCTTCGTTGCATACTGACAAGTAGGCTAGCAAGGTATCTCCTTCCTACGGCAAGGTGAGTGTAGGTAGCTTGGCCAAATAGGTCTTCAGATCTTCAAAGGCCTGTTGGCACTCTTCATTCTATTTAAATGGATTCGCTTGTCTTAGAATCTGAAAAAATGGAAGGGCCTCTGTGCTGATCTGGATAAAAATTGGCCGAGGGCGGCCATTCGCCCTGTCAGCCTTTGAACTTTTTTGATATTCCTCGGTAGAGACATAGTTCTCAATGCTTCTATTTTATCGGGGTTGACTTTGATGCCTTCCTTGGAAATCATATATCCTAAGAACTTGTCGGTCCTGACTCCGAACGTACATTTCTTTGGGTTAAGCTTCATTTGTGTTCTCGTGAGTACTTCAAAAACTTCTATTACGTCGATCAGGTACTGTTCGAGGGACTTACTTTTGATCAAGAGATCGTCCACGTATCCTTCCACACATTTTCCGATCTGGTCTTTAAATATCATGTCAACCGCCCTTTGGTAGGTCGCGCCGGTGTTCTTGAGACCGAATGGCATGGTTTTGTAGCAATATGTGCCGAACTCGGTGATGATGGAGGTCTTTTCTGCATCATGTGGGTCCATGGATATTTGATGGTAGCCTTTGTAAGTGTCCAAGAAGCCGAATACCTCGAAGTCTATAGTTGAATCCACCATACGGTCAATCTTAGGTAAAGGATAACAGTCTTTGGGTCAGGCTGGTTGAGGTCAGTGAAGTCCATGCACATTCTCCAACTTCCATCTGGCTTCTTGACTAAGACCGTATTTGACAACCAGTCGGGATAGCTCACTTCACGGATGATGTCGGCCTAAAGAAGCTTAGTCACTTCTTTCTCGATGGCATCCATTCATTCTTTGGCAAAATGCCTCTTCTTTTGCTGGACGGGTTTTCAGCTCGGGTCGACATTCTGTTATGTAAGGCCAGTGTGGGGGACATCCCTAGCATGTCTTATATCTTCTAGGAGAATACTTCTTTGAATTCTTTCAACAAATCCACTAGTTGCTTCTTGCTTTGATCGGGAATCAAAGAACTTATCCTTACGGTCAGACCCACCTGATCTTCCCGTAGGCTGACCTCTTCCGCCTTGTCGTCTGTGGACCAAGCCTCCTCATTCTTGGGTAGCAATTCTTCAATGAGCACCTGTGTTGACGTGGGGCTTTTATTCAAGTCAGATACATAGAAGATCCTAACCCTATCCACATCGCCTCTGATCTCCACAAGACCGTCCGTGGTAGGAAACTTCAAGTTGTTGTGTGTGGGCGAGACTATAGCTTTTAAGATGATCAGGGGGGTCATCCTATAAGGATGTTAGAGGGGATGATGCTTTAACCACTATATACTCGACTGAGAGCGTCCGGGCCCGGGGCGGTCAGCCAAAGGTAGTGGCAAGGATAATCGTACTTTGGGGTGGACCGGAGGGCCGGCGTAGCCGAGTAGAGTGGTGTCTACAGGCATCATCTTAGAGCTTTCTAGGTGCATTAACTGGAAAGTATAGTAATATAGAATACTAACGACGCTTCATGTGTCGATGCAGATCCGTCTTACCAAATTCCTGCCTACCACGGCTTCAATCATCAGGCCATCGCTGTTAACGGTCAAGGAGATAGGATCTCTAGCACCGTAAGCCACTTCTTCAGTAAACCACTACCTATTGTAAGGTACTCCAACATTGGTACATTGATCATCTTCTTCTTCCAGGATCCGGTTACCAGATCCTCCAGAGATGGTGCTTACGCTCCCAGCCAGACCGCTTGCCATCGTAAACTTCTTTGAACAGATTGCCAACAACAAGGGGGCCCTCCTTCTAGCGCCAATTGACAATGCTGGAAATTTTCAATTATAAATCCGGGGCTATTCCTCATAATAAAAACCTGTCAAGGCTCCAAGAACAAGAAAACGATCAAAGAGAGGGGGAGTTTTGGTGGTGATTTAGACTGCACTTGATATTGCTCAAGCTGCATGCGTATCCAAAGTGTGAATTGGAATCAAGTCTTCGTAGTTCCTTAGGGATGGTTTATATAGAGGGGATTGTGCCTTGGTTTATGTGTAAGCGTCCAAGGTGGACTCGACTTCCGTGTTCCCTAAGGAAAAGATAAAGATGAATTGATCTCCTGGATTTTAGGAGATAATTATGGATCGTTTAAATGTTAGAATAGGAGTAGTAATTGTTGGAAGTAGCGCCCGAAAGACAATATATGTAATTATTTTTAGAATTAATAAATGACTGATTTTATTCTCATCTTATTACTTGCCTCGTGCTTGTAAGTAATACTTCATCGAAAACCCTAAGTCGTATCATATGTAGCCATATAACTTAGTGAGTGTCACACATGAGGATTAAGTTTATGGCGATACACTTAAAATGTTAGTCCGTGGTGAAGTTAATCAAAGTATGGGGTCTATTGATTAAACCACCATTAATGCGCCTGCAACACATTATGGTGTGACCGCCTTATCCGGACCGTCCGACATTGGTTGTCTAAGAGGGGCATTTATATATGATGAAAGTCATACAGGACTGGACCGATTTAATCTGTGTTTCTCATATAATTCCGTGATTGAGAAATCTTATTAAATCACAAGATGATCATATATGGATTATCCTTAATCCTGAAGTGATTGCATACTCCTACTGGTTTCAGGATAGGGTTTGATGTGTTCATTAAGGATCGCTAAGAGGCGCGGTCTGAATCACTTTCACGGTGGCACTATTCTGGAATAAGTGATAATTGTGTGTTTCATGTATATGGAATCCATTCCTTTCTCAAGGGAAATAGAAAGACAATCCCCTTATTTGTTGATTCTAGAAACTTATCGATCCGTGGGGTTCGTATTGGTTATGAACTAATTGATCACTAGTGGGTTAATGGTAAATAAGGATAAGATGTATTAAAGAAGGTTTAAGGAAATAATCCTGCTTCAGTACGGATACTTTATGGAGGGTTAGTTTATATGAAATGATTATATCAATGGACACTTATCATCTCGACTCGATGTTTTGAGAATAAGTTATATCTATAATCAATTGAGTTCAGTTTCGGATTTATTGTGGTGTAATTCAGGAATTAATGAATTAAGTAGAAATATTATGTTCGATGAATATTTTATTTAATTTATTGTAGCTACTGATTATAGGTCCATGGTCCCCAGGTTGGCTCCTAACACGCGAGTGTTTTCTCATTTTATGGAACCTCGAGAATAAATTAAATAGTTGGTCTATTTAATGAATATATAATATTATTTATTTGGTAAATAATATGTAAAATAGAAAAGACATTTTCTATTAAAATTGGCTTAAAAGTGGCACCCCAATGTGGATAATTAGGAGAAGAAATTTTTCTAGATTATGTCACATGTGTAACTAATTAATTATCTATTTGTTGGATAAATAATGGAAAAGAGAAAAAGAGATTGATTTTTTAGGAATTATCTCTTATCTTTTGGCAAATATTTTTTTCTTATGGGAATAGGTAATTGTGGTGTGAAAAGGATAACTCTCTCTTGACTAGTTATTTTTCTATATAAAGAGAGTTCCTCCTAACACAATACATCAAATTAATTGCGCCACACATCACTTAAAAAGGAAGAAAAATTAGTTTCTTGCCTTAGTCATTTAGAGAAGAAAAACCGTTTTTCTTGTGCGTATTCAAGGAAGTTCTACGGCGAGGATCGACGCTCTACCACTGTCGCTAGAGATACAATCCGGAAGATTGTGGCTTCTCCTTTTATCGAATTTCACATCTCTTTCCAATGTTGAAGGTAAATATTCAACCTTCTTATAGTTAGATTAATTATTTATGTAGATCATATCGTGGTAAAATCGCATGTGAATTTATTCGTAGCTTCACAGTGCATGATCGAGTGTCTCGATCGGTGTCAGAATCGATCCGACGATCCAATTATGGATCGAATCCGGTTCGGTTTCGTATATCCAAAGATGTGGTATCGTAGAGGCAGACAAAGTGATTTTGTGATCTTGATTGCATAATTAATTAATAAGGAGTGGAATAGAATAAAATCGCATCTTTTAATTTTATTTTATTTTAGGCGATTGAATGTTTTGGTTGACGAGATGAATTGGGGCTGATACCTGTTTACCGTTAGATCTGTTGTAAACCTGTTTTTCCGGGTATAGGAAATTGTTGTATTTATTTCTCTGGAATTTTTTTTTTTTTGTCCAAATTGTTTGGATATAGGATGTATTTATTTTTTTTAAAACTGGATGATGCGGCTGCTTGTTGCTGTAGACGTTGTGTCTGTTAATTTCAGATGTTGATGTCATCATGACATCAGCGCTGTTAAAATTTAAAAAAAAACCGCAGTTGCAGTGATTCAAACCCAGGCTGCTGTGATGGAAGGAAAAGTGCTACACCAACTCGGCTGGAGCTTCTCTGTTCAAGGAACGAACCAAAAAAATAATATATGATGCGGCGGCTGAATAATTTGAGACTAGTAAATCCTTTAAACGTAGGGTTTATTTAATTATTAAATTGTCCTTTTATAGATTAGATACGGGGGTACCAACGGTCCATCTCAGTGGTTTATTTTTCGCATTTATTTTCTTGTATGATTGTTTATGTGATATAACCAAGTCATCACATGCATCATATTCATGAATTCCACTCCTAGAATATGCATACATGTAGATAGATAATCGTGATATTAATTAGGCATGTATGAGACGTAATTAATTTAGATTAATTTTTGTAATTAGTTAAATTAATTAAAATGAACGGAATTTTATCGGGATATAAAATTCACATGATAAAATAAAATTTACTTGGTAAATTTAATTTTGGATCTAAAAATAATTCGTGGTTTTTGATTATGTAGTGACTACATAAAAGAATTTTAATAATTAAAAAAATTGGTAAATCTGGAAAAGTTGGACACCAACAGAGCAAAAGGTTCGAAAATTGGTTCGGGCGGTCAACAGGGCTTCGGCTCGACTGGACTTGTCCGTCCAAGCGCGGGGTTAGCCATGGGGTCCGGCAAGGTCAAGCTATCCGGCGAGCTGTGGCTCAATGGGGCAACCTTAGCCCGATTTTCAACCCAGCACCCGCACACATGCGACGTTAGCATTGTATATGAACCAACGAAGAGGACTGGTCGGCTTAGTCAATCCCGACACCGTTCGGTGAACTCGGTTAAAGCTCAGCCAGGGCTTAATACCGATAAGTTTATGATTGCTTTTCAAGATTTATTGTTTTCAAATTATTGAGATAAAACTCTACGATCCGAAAATTTTATCATGACTAATTAGGACTTGAAAATTCTTTTGTGAATTTTAGTTGTGTAGTGTCTGCACAAGAAATTTCTAAATATTCAAAAAAATTGGAAAATCATGAATATAGTGTCACTAGTTAGACGGTATTTGGAACCGATAAACTAGTGGGAGGTTTAAATTTTGTGACCGACCCAAAGATCTGAAACAGTAGGTCACACTCACAAGGATATTTTTGGAAATATCTTGGCTGAAAAAGGAAGGTAATCCACAATTAAATGGAGATGTCCGATTCTCGCTAATTGTTGAGAAAGATTGTCTCAATTTAATCGTCACCTCTTTGACCTACCCTAAGGCGGCACTGTAGGTGTGAGATTAAATCCTTGGAATGGTATGATAAACTGCATGCATGACATCACGTTTATAATTCCAAAAATTATTATATGTTGCAGTGTATGATTTGATTTATATTTTTGTCGTAATTTATTTTTACAACTACATATCATCTCTATGTATTTAAACTGCTAAACACGATAAATTGACTAATGATGACTTTGTAAAAGTGGAAAAGTAACAAGAACTTTGAACTCAATAATCGAGAATGCAAATTAATTTTTCGAAAGAGGATGTTCCTCTTGAGCCTACAAACTTAAGTGACATTGATAAGAATGTAACTGCTATCACTCATGATGAGCGAGAGACAAAATAAAATTAGTTCAAAGATGACGAGAATGATTTGGTATCAATCTCACTGGACATCCCACAGTTCACAAGTAGTGTCTACTCTTATAAACTGCTAGTTCAAGGCCATTTCCTTAAAGAAATCCATGAATAGGAAGGTAAATGTCTACAAGTGTAAGTCATCTAAACTAAATAAGTTAAAGGCTAAACCGAAATATTTATAAAAGAAAGTAAAGGATAAGGAAAGCGATTACGGATCACCAACCTATGAATCCTTAAAGATTTTCTTAACCGAGTAATTTGACTCAGAAGCTAAAGTTCTTTTGTAAGAACAAGGTAGCTGGGCATTCATGATGAAGAGTAGACAACGGGCAGTTATTTCAGCTAAGATAGTGGGAGTTATAAGGAAATAAATTTCGGATTTTAATCCTTGAATATCAAAGAAATATAATTTCTAATTTCAGATTCGTTGGAACAAATGGATTCACTTTCACATCGATAATAAAGTTGCCTTAAAGAAAGTGAATATGACATTTGTATACGATTCTGAGACTCGGACTTTTGTCGAATAAAGTCAAAACCACTAAGTAATGCTGAAAAGGTATATCTAACACATCATTAACTAATAAGACAAAAGGTTTCCGTATTTAGATAAACGATTCTTTAGCATCTATTAACTGGTGCATATATCCTAAAGATAAGATCTTAAGCCTGGCTAAGGGTGATTCATATCTCCCAGTCTAAGAACACTATTTCAAAGGAAAAATGACTAAGTTACCTTTCAATTAGGAAAAGGTAATAGAGCTGAAGAAGTATCACAACTTGTTCACATGACCTTTGGGGTCTTATGAAGGATACAAGCTAGTGGGAGCTTTTGAGTAATAGACATTTTGTCTAATGACTACTCGAAACGCCGATTAGTTTATCTAAATATTTGGAGGAGTCTCTGATATTACCAGAGAAGAGAGTATTCCATGCTCAGATATAGGATAGCACAGTTTTGGCATGCTCGGCCTACCCTCATGTGAAACGGTTATTACTTCAAGGATAAACCATGTATTGTCTTGTATTGTTATTGATATGCCACATTACACTACTTAACTCAATTAAGATATTGATTGCAAAATAACGGTTCACATTATTATGTGATACCAAAAAGTCTACCTAGAAGATGCCTATGAATTTGTGGATAAAGAGTGAATAACATTTACTCCACTTCCGCAAATAAAGGCATTTAGCACTAGTGCTTGAAGCGCGAGGATGTGAGATTTTGCACACACGCTCGTGATGGCGATCGTTCGTGAAATATCTTAGTACAATGAGTAATGGTTGGTTATAAGATTCTTAAGATCAGATGGTGATGGTTACACCGTTACATTCTTTACTCAATGAGTTACTATCTGATCAAATCAAACCACATCCAACATTGGTTGTTGGGGTTTACGCTGATTAATACTACTAAACCAAATCAGAACATCAATCCACCCAAATGCAGTGGGAGTTGTTAGGTGTGATGCCCGAAAGACAATTTTGTAATTGTTTTATTTAAAAAATGAAATGATATTATTATTCATATTTATTATTCTCATATTCACCGATGTGACAATAGTATTTACACTACAGAAAACCCTAAAGTATATCGTTCATGTAATCACTTAACTCAGTGTATGGGATATACACAGGAGGATTGAGTTAGTGAAGATGTACTTAAAATACAATTAGCCCATAGTGAAGTTAAACGAGAGTATCGGGTCTCTCCTTTAACGTGCTATTAATGCGCCTGCACACAATAGTGTGATTGTCTTATCCGGACTTTCGGTTAAGAGAACCTAATGGGGCATTTATATATGATAGATATATCATATAGGGCTGGACCGATTTGATTAGAGTTCACGATATTATTCCTTAGTCGAGAAGTCTTATCGAATCAATGGATGATCATATTTATGGATATATCTTAATCCTGAGGTGATCACAGTCAACTGCTTGAATCAGTATGACGTTTGACTTGACGGTTAAGGATTACACTGAGACTGTGATCTGAATTACCCCATCTTGGCATTGTACTGGATTGAGTGAGTAGTCTGTGTTATCACAGATACGGAAACCATTCCTTTCATTTATGGAAGTAGATAGATAGTTCTCTTATTTGTTGATCCTAGAAACTGATCGATCGTACGAGTTCATATTACACTGATTAGCTACCAGTGAGTTGTATGAATTAATTGATCACTAGGGGGTTAATGGTAAATAAGGATAAGAGGTTCTAAAAAGGGTTAACGGTAACTTCCCGATTTAGAATGAACGGTCTGTGGAGGATTAATCCATATGTAATGATTATATCAATGGACGCTTATTATTATTCTCGTGAGGAGATAAATATAATCTCATAATCGGAGGAGTGCAGTCACGGGATTATGGTGGCATATTCCTGTGATTGATTTATCGAATATAATTATTCTGTCAGTAAGATAATTATTTATTTGATTTATCGGAGCCGCTGATTATTAGTCCATGGTCCCCGACGTGCCTCCTAATATAGCATAGCTATTCTCGGACGTCAAATCCTAATAATATTAATTTAGTTCTTGTTGGACTTTATTAAAACGATATGTGAATTAATTGTTTAGTGGACTATTAAATTAGTTGGGCTAAATAATTAAATATGTGGAAAAGAAATTTTCCATAATCTTGGCCCAATTATTGTGTAATGGAAAAATTAATATTGACTAGGTCAATATGTAAATTCGCCGCCGCCCCTTATTATTATTATGGAACAAGAAATTATTTTCTTGTGTATTAATAAGACATGTGCATAAAATATTTATTGGATAAATATTTATGGTAAGAAATAAAGATAAATATTATTCTAGATTTGTTCTAGAATATTATGGAATTATTTTTATTTAATGGATTTATTTTAATTGCAAAATAAAATCCTTGAGGTTAAGTTTTACTCTCCTATATAAAGAGAGTAGCCTCCTGCCTTACAACACACATAATTTCGACTATCAACTCTTAGAGAGGAGATAGAAAAATTTCGCCAAGGGGTTGAGGAAAAATCTTGGAGGTTTTTCCGGTAGCATATCGGAGGGGTTCGAGTCGAGGATTTCCTTCCACCGGGAGTTGCTTGGATCAAACGTCACGGAAAATCGTGGTGCTCTTCACATCTTCTTGCAATCTTTCTTTTATGCGGTTCTTCAACTTGGATTTTGAGATCCAAGAGGTGATGATCTACAACCCTTGTAGTTATAGATCTAGTTATTTTATTACGTGTATTTTATAAATCTAGATTCTTAAATCGCTTCCGTTGCGGATGATATTACTAACAGTGGTATCAGAGACCAATGTGATCTATATTTATACGTATAAAATATTAGATCTAGGAGTGGTAAACATGTAGATTTTTTTGTCCCAAATTTTTTTTTTTAAAAAAGGGGCCGAAAATTGTTTAATTTTTTTTATGTTATGAATGTCTTGGTTGAAGAGATGGATTGGGGTTGGTACTGTTTACTCGTTAGATCTATTTTGTAGCTCCTTTGTTTAGTAACAATTTGTATTTATTTTATGTCAAATTTCGAAAATTTCATGTAAAAGTAGAATCTTTTATTGTAATTTTGATCCGGGTTCGAAACGACGAAGATGATGTGTTGAAGATCACGGTATTGAAGATCATCAAGAATGTAAAAACAAGAGGAGGCGGATTGTTTTATTTTTATTTTTTTTTCCCAGCAAAATTTGGTCACAGGCTCGTCTTTTTTTTTTTTTATGCGGCGGCAATCATATTTTTTTTAGTCGACTTTTCTTTGTCACTTAGGTCATAAGACCAATTGATCAAAAAAAAAAAAGGCAGCAGCTTTATTTTATAAGGCGACAGCTTAATTTTTCTTTTATATAACCTAATTGGTTTGCCGACATTGTTAAAAAAAAAAAAAAAAAAAAAAAAAAAAAAAAAAAAAAAATTTATAAAACAATTTGATAATATAGATGTATTTTAAATATATTGGTATATTACTGGCCCGCTTCCTCGCTGCTCGCTGGTTATACAAGATCGAAGGTTTGAGATCCTAAGTTTCAAGATCAAGATCGAAGATCGAGATTTGAAGACTTAGAATTAGTCTTATTTTTTCCTTAGAAAATAGGTTAGTCGGGGGTACCAACAATCCATCTCGGTGTTTAAATTTTCCGCAATTTATTTTTTATGTGTTTGATCATAAAATAGACATAAAATCGGAATTGCCATGACATGCATCATATCATAAATCCACTCCATGCATACATGTAGAATTTTAATTTTGGTAATTAAAATAGGCATGTATACAAACTCGAGTAATTAGTTGAAATTTAATTAATACATGGTAATTAATTAATTTAGTAACTAATTAATGATCCGAGGACGGGTTATGAAATCGTTAAGCCTTTCGGTGTGTGTTCTCGGTGAACCGCCTTAAAGCCCAAACGAGATCACGTTTTCGATTCGTAGTGTCTACGAGATTGAATGATGGTAAAAGAACAATAAATCTTGGATAAAAACGGTTCGCCTATAGGTTGGGTGGTCAACTGAGCTAGGCTCAACCGATTTAACCCTCCTAGTGTGATGTATGCACGGGGGTCCGGCAAGACTAAGTCCACAACGGAGAGCAGAGGGGTGATTCCTTCTTATCTCAATGAGGCTGTCTTGACCCGATTTCGTCCGGATCATCACATATGTTCCAACGAATAGACGGGTAGGCTTGCCTACGTTACCGACACCATTCGAATCCTTGATTTGATGAGCTTTTATGTTAACATCAAAAGACGCGGGTTAGTTAACCCACAACCACTTCCAAAATATTGAGTTGGAGCGGGGAAGGCGACAGCCAACCCCACGGCCTCTACTATAGATACAAGTAAGTGAGAGAAGGGTGACGCCTCGAGGCGCTTTGATTTCGTCCCCCTAAGGATGGTGTTCACTCCAATCAACTTTCATGGCTTGGTCTCCGAAAGGATAGGATTTCCGGGTACTCGTCGGGTCCCTGACCTACCCTAAGACGGCACACTCGGGGCGTACCTAAGAGATCCGATATAGTAGGTCACACTCATAAAGGATATTTTGATAATATCTAGGCTAAAAAAGGAAGGTAGTCAATGAATAAAGGGATATTCGATTCGTGTGGGATGTTCGATTCTCACAAGTTATTCATTGATGAGATTGTCTCGATTTAACCGTCATCTCTTTGACCTACCCTAAGGCGCGATCGAGATGCGAGGTTAAAACCTTGAATAGTAGAGTAGACTTACTTATAGTTTACAATTCCTAAAATAAAATAATATAGTAGTGTTAAACTTGAATTAATATATGTCATTTTATTTACAAAGATTATATCCCTTACTAAATTGCTTAAAATTTATAATTGACTAGTATTGACTTATTTAAAAAGTGAAAGTAACTAGGACGTTGAACTAGTTAATCGATAATGCAATTATTTTTTCAAAGAGATATTTTCTCTTAAGCCTTTTAAAACCGTGAGTGACTTCAAGGTATGTCACTAATGTCATTCGTGTCAAACGGAAGACAAACTTAGTTTGATCAAAGGTGATTTCGACTTTGAAATTCTTCTAGTGAATTTTGAGTGTGTAGTAATTACACAAGAAATTTTCTAAATGAAAAATCGGAAAATCATGAAGTGTTACTAGTTGGACGATATTTGGAATCGATGAACTAGTGGGAGCTTTATGATTTGTTGTTTTTCTAGAACATTAGAAAAGTGTAATCGACTACACACGTAAATCGTTCTAATTGAAAACCGGAAAGTCATGAAATGTCGCTAGTTGGACGATATTTGGAATCGATGAACTAGTGGGAGTTCTATGATTTGTTGTTTTTCTGGAAACATTGGAACTATGTACGAAAGATTTTTTAATCGAAAAAATCGGAAAATCATAAAAATAAAGCAATGCTCGTTAGACGGTATTTGGAACCGATAAACTAGTGGGAGCTTTAATATTATGATTTGTTGTTTTTTCTGGTATATTAAAAAAAATCCGAGAAGTCCCGACAAGTAACACTCGAAATAGACATTCCACGGTTCAAGAGTAGTGTCTACTCAAACGAACCGCTAGTTCAAGACTATTTCCATTCACGGAAAGTCAAGAATGGGAGAATATTCTAATAGTGTTAGTCATCTAAACTGAGAAAACTTTAAGGCTGAACCGAAAATTAATTAACTGAAAATCATAGGATAAGGACAGCGATTTTGGATCACCAACCTATGAAAGCTTGGCGATTTTCTCGAGCTAAGTTCTTTGGAAGAACAAGGTAGCGGTGCATTTAACGATTAAAAGAGTAAACAACGGGCAGTTAATTTTAGCTAGAATAGTGGGAGTGATATAAGGAAATGAATCTCGGATTCAATCCTTGGATATCACGGAAAAATTATTTTCTGTTTAAGATTCGTTGGAACGAATGGATTTACCTTCTATTCGATAATTTGTTTGTCGTATAGAAAGTGAATATACCATTTGTAGTACGAATCCAAGACTCGGACTTTTGTTTGATAAAGTCAAAACCACTTACAACTGCTGAAATATGCATATAAAACACATCTTAAGAACTATTAAAAGCAATTAGTTTATATATTTAGATAAACGCTTCTTCATATTCCATAGTTAGTGCATAGTCCCTAAAAGACAAGACCTGAAGACTGGCTCATGGTGATTCCTTTCTCCCAGTCTGGTTATATTGTCTCAAAGGTTCAATGACTAAGTTTTCTTTCAATCGGGAAAGGATAATGGTTATAAAGAAGTAACATAGCTTGTTCATGACGACCTTCGGGGTCTGATGAAAGATACAAGCTAGTAGGAGCTTCCGAGTAGTGACTTCTTGTCTGATAACTATTCAACACTCCGGTCAGTTTATCCAAAATATTTTGAGGTTTCCTGCTTTCACAGAGAGATAGAGTATTCTATACTCGGAATAGGCCATTCACGATCCTCTAGACCGATGCTCACCGCCTTATAGTGACATGTTCTCACTAAGTAAGAAACCGTTAAATTGCCTTATATAGTTTTAGATGTGCTACAATACAATCGCTTAACTCAATTAAGATATTGAAGTGAAATAACGGTTTACATTGAAATGTAAGACCGAGAAGTCTACCTATAATATGCTTTGGAATTTACGGATAAGGTGTGGATTCGGTTCACCCCACTTCCATAAATATAAGCATTTAGCACACGAAGCTTGAAGGTAGGTCTCGAATTTCGCGAACACGCTCGGGTCGCTGACCAATCGTTATATATCTTGCGAAAGATTGAGAAAAGGTTTGTTATAAGAATCTTGAAATCGGGAAGGGACAGCTTATAATGTTGCATCCTTTCCGATAGAGTCCATGAATAGCAAAACCTTGAACCTTGAAGCACGTTTACTCAAGGTAGTTACTAAGCGATTAAAATCGCACCACATCCAACATCGGTTGTTGGTGATAACATAAAATACTCTTCGAACTAGATCGAATTTCGATCCACCCGAATGTAGTGGGAGTATGGTTTATCCATTACCCATTACGGGTTCTCATGGACTCTGTAGTCCGAGGATCGATTGATGACCTATGGCTCTTTTGTGAGCGTGATAGATTTACGATAATAGAGGTTGGTTTAATAGCCATAACCCTCGTGAATGGAGTTCGGTACTCGAGCTGTTCATACTCTTGTAGAACCACAGAGCGCCTCGAGCGCAGATGGGAGGAATTGGATCTACACGGAAAAGAGTAGAATGAATAGGAAAGTTTATCTTTCAGAGCAAAGATTGAGTGGTCTAGGGGTAATTCCCTAAGAAGTAGAGAGTTAATCAGACCTTGAACTCTCCTACCACTTAGTATTGCATGATTTCGTTCAAAATCGTAAAAATGGGGTGATTCCCTGAGATTTTCTTGCCAAACAAACGGAGTCTGATTCATTCGAACAAAAGGGTATTGCCTTATGAACTTATGACAGGTTGAATGTCAAGGCTTATGTCTTTTGTGGATAAAAAGCAAACCTCTCGGTCACTGGAAGTCATATATTTCTATAATATGTGGATTTGACCAGAATATTGATAAGCCTTTTGTAGACTGGATATCAATTTTAGTACATTAGTGAATATATACATATATTAGTGTTTGTGAAGGATAACACTGCACCAGTTGGAATCAACATGGGTGTCTTATCTGAAGTCAGAATCTGACAATGCCACGATTCTCTGCAACAGAGATTTGGATCACATTCTAAAGAGTTTGACTCGGTCGAATTCATTAGAATCAATCACTGGTTTCCCATCCATCTTATTGGTTAAGATGATGCATTTGTGTATGCAACATTCAACGAGGAAGTTCTACCCTATGCCTCAGGAATGACTCTCTAAATCTTCGGATCAAGAGAAATGGGATAGATTCTCTTTCTAGTAAGAGATGGTCGAGTTATTGAACGTCAACTTTGATCGAATCTTAGATTCAAGCGGTTAATGAGAGCAAGTTTAGTATGTCCTTTAGTATCTTGAGAGAACGAGGAATAATATGCGGACATATTCATGTGTGAACTTGGATATGTGTGATACAATCGATTTTGACATTAAGTCGATTGAGGATGATCGTTAAGTCGATCTCGGCTCGATGTTTACTCTTGTGTTGAAGCTATCGCCTGGAGGAAACCAGCAACGCCAACTCGACTTTAACTAGTTGGGTGATTAGCGGCTTTTGTAGTAGCTAGAGAGGCGATATAGCTTAAGGATTTCCTTTTCATATCTGGGAGTGATTCTAGATTTGGAAGCCGATACCACATCATTGTCCAAACGATGAAGGGGTAGCTTATAAGGATTTTTGAAATCACTAGACGTCAAAAGCATATTGGGAAAGTACCACATGATTAGATGGACCGGTAACTTTTCGATTCTACGGATCGTCTCGAGCCGACAACCTGACTAATCATTAAGACCCATGACATTTAGATGTAGGTACTCCCTGAGTCACTGACCTATCCTACGACAGCACACTCGGAGTGTACTTTGTCATCTAACAATGGTTATGATATGCTTAATGGTACTAGAATACGGGATGGGTCTCCATTGCTTTACAGCAAGTGGGAGATGTAGTTTGTTGTAGTTTTAAATAATAGGGTGTGCTCTAAAACAATTAATCACATGCTTTCGTGCAAGTGGGAGATTGTTAGGTGTGATGCCCGTAAGACAATTTTGTAATTGTTTTATTTAATAAATGAAATGATATTATTATTCATATTTATTATTCTCATATTCACCGATGTGACAATAGTATTTACACTACAGAAAACCCTAAAGTATATCGTTCATGTAATCACTTAACTCAGTGTATGTGATATACACAGGAGGATTGAGTTAGTGAAGATGTACTTAAAATACAATTAGCCCATAGTGAAGTTAATCGAGTATCGGGTCTCTCTTTAACGTGCTATTAATGCGCCTGAGAACACAATAGGTGTGATTGTCTTATCCGGACTTTCGGTTAAGAGAAACTAATGGGGCATTTATATATGATAGATATATCATATAAAAATTTGGACCGATTTGATTAGAGTTCACGATATAATTCCGTGAGTCGAAAGTCTTATCGAATCAATGGATGATCATATTTATGGATATATCTTAATCTGAGGTGATCACGATCCAACTTCTTTAATCGAGTATGACGCTTGACTTGACGGTTAAGGATTACACCGAGTCTGTGATCTGAATTACCCCATCTTGGCATTGTAATCGGATTGAGTGAGTAGTCCGTGTTATCACGAATCACGGAATCCATTCCTTTCATTTATGGAAGTAGATAGACAGTTCCCTTATTTGTTGATCCTAGAAACTGATCGATCGTACGAGTTGATATTACACTGATTAGCTACCAGTGAGTTGTATGAATTAATTGATCACTAGGGGGTTAATGGTAAATAAGGATAAGAGGTTCTAAAAAGGGTTAACGGTAACTTCCCGATTTAGAATAAACGGTCTGTGGAGGATTAATCCATATGTAATGATTATATCAATGGACGCTTATTATTATTCTCGTGAGGAGATAAATATAATCTCATACTCGGAGGAGTGCAGTCACGGGATTATGGTGGCATATTCCTGTGATTTATTTATCGAATATAATTATTCTGTTCGTAAGATAATTATTTATTTGATTTATCGGAGCCGCTGATTATTAGTCCATGGTCCCTGACGTGCCTCCTAATATAGCATAGCTATTCTCGGACGTCGAATCCTAATAATATTAATTTAGTTCTTGTTGGACTTTATTAAAACGATATGTGAATTAATTGTTTAGTGGACTATTAAATTAGTTGGGCTAAATAATTAAATATGTGGAAAAGACATTTTCCGTAATCTTGGCCCAATTATTGTGTATTGGCAAAATTAATATTGACTAGGTCAATATGTAAATTTCGCCCCTTGTCATTATTATGGAACAAGAAATTATTTTCTTGTGTATTAATAAGACATGTGCATAAAATATTTATTGGATAAATATTTATGGTAAGAAATAAAGATAAATATTATTCTAGATTTGTTCTATAATATTATGGAATTATTTTTATTTAATGGATTTATTTTAATTGCAAAATAAAATCCTTGGAGGTTAAATTTTACTCTCCTATATAAAGAGAGTTCTCCCAAGCCTTACAACACACATAATTTCGACTATCAACTCTTAGAGAGGAGATAGAAAAATTTCGGCCAAGGGGTTGAGGAAAAATCTTGGAGGTTTTTCCGGGTAGCATATCGGAGGGGTTCGAGTCGAGGATTTCCTTCCACCGGGAGTTGCTTGGATCACACGTACGGAAGATCGTGGTGATCTTCACATCTTATTGCAAACTTTCTTTTGCGGTTCTTCAACTTGGATTTTGAGATCCAAGAGGTATGATCTACAACCCCCTTGTAGTTATAGATCTAGTTATTTTATTACATGTATTTTATAAATCTGGATCCTTAAATCGCTTCCGTTGCGGATGATATTACTAACAGGAGTATGGTCTAACCATTGACCCGTTGTGATTATGCATTCTTTACAGTCTGCTTGGGGTGATTGATTACCTATGGTTCTTTTAGGGAAGACTGTATAGGATTCTGACAATAGGAGGTTGGTTTAAAGCCATAAACCTATATATGGAGTTTTGGTACTCCAGTTCTGTTCACAGTCTTGTAGAAACACCTGAGTGTCTTAAGCCCAGTGGGAGTAATTGGATCTACGTGTAGAAGAGACGAATGAATGAGAAAGTTTAACTTTCAAAACAAAGCTAAGTGGTTTTGAGGTAACTCCCTGAGAAGTAGATAGTTAAATAGGGGTGATGCCCTGAAACTTTCTCACCACTCAGCTTTGCTATGGAAAGCAGAAAGATTACCAGGGGTGATGCCCTGAAAATTTCTAGCCGTACAATGGAGCTTAGATTCATTCAAAACGGAAGGGTTTTAGCTTAAATCCAATGGCAGATTGACTGCCTATGCTTATATCCATTGATAGATTAAAGCAAACCTCCATGTCATTAAAAGTCACATATTTTGGAATGTATGGGCTTGACCAGAATATTGATGAGTCTTTTGTAGACTGGAGAATCAATATTGGTAAACTAGTAAACGTTAGTGTTAAGAAAGATAACACTGCAACAGTTGGAAACAACATGAGTGTGTTATCTGAAGTCAAGAATTGATGAGCCAAAGCTTCTCTGAATCAGAAAATTGGACTGTATTCTTAGAAATCAATTCGGTCGAATTCATGAGAACAAGTTGTGGCAACGTCCCATGCATCTTATTGGTTAAAGATGACAATGAATTTTCGAATGCAAAATTCAACGAGAGGTTTCCTACCCAACCCTTCACGGAATCATTCTCTTAGTCTTTGGATATAGAGAAAATGGGATAGATTCTCTTACGGATAGGGAAAGTCGAGGTTATTAAAATTGATTAAAGTCAAATCTTGGATTCGGACGTTGAGCAAAGTGATATAGAGCATCCTCAAGTACCTTGAGAGAATGAGGAATCATATGCTTGTGCATTCGGTGCGAACGAGTGTCGCTTGACTACACCGATTCTGATTTTTGTTGGATTAAGGATGATCGTGAATCGATCTCAGACTCAGTGTTTACTCATTGTTATGGAGCTACAGTCCGGAGCAATCTAGTACTGTAAATTTGAATTTGTTAGTCGAATACATAGCAGCTTTCGGAGCAGCTAAAGAGGCAGTGTGACTTAAGAAGTTCTTTGTTGGATCGGGAAGTGATTCCAGGTCTCGATGAGCGGATACCATTTTACTGTGAAAACAGTTGAGAGGTAGCTCATGCAAATGATCTTCGCAATCACAAGAGGTCAGAAGCATATTGAGAAAGAGTACCACCTGTTCAGACAGACCGTATAAAGAGGCGACGTTTCGGTCCTAAAGATCGCCTCAAAGCCGACAACCTATCTGATCAGTTTACCAAGTTGTGTGACATCTAGTGTCACTAATAAGCACTTGGCGGGTATGAAATTGGGATATATGTCTCATATGCTTTAGAGCAAGTAGGAGAATGTTGTGGATAGTTAGAATAAGGGTGTGGTGCTCTAAAACCAATCATTGCTTGTCTTTACGGGCAAGTGGGAGATTGTTGGAAGTAGCGCCTGAAAGACAATTTATGTAAATGTTTTTAGAATTAATAAATGATAGATTTATTCTCATATTATTACTTGCTTCGTGCTTGTATGTAATACACCACTGAAAACCCTAAGTCATATCATATGTAGCCATATAACTTAGTGTGTGTCACACATGAGGATTAAGTTTATGCTGATACACTTAAAATGTTAGTCCGTGGTGAAGTTAATCAAAGTATGGGTCTATTGATTAAACCACCATTAATGCGCCCAGAAAACTTTATGGTGTGACCGTCTTATCCGGACCGTCGACATTGGTTGTCTAAGTGGGGCATTTATATATGATGAGAGTCATATAGTACTGGACCGATTTAATCTGCGTTTCTCATATAATTCCGTGATTGAGAAATCTTATTAAATCACAGATGATCATATATGGATTAACCTTAATCCTGAAGTGATTGCATACTCCTACAGGTTTCAGGATAGGGTTTGATGTGTTCGTTAAGGATCGCTAAGAGGCGCGGTCCGAATCACTTTCACATTGGCCCTATTCTGGAATGAGTGAGAAGTGTGTGTTTCACAGATATGGAATTCATTCCTTCCTGCGGGAAGTAGAAAGACAATCCTCTTATTTGTTGATCATAGAAACTGATCGATCCGCGGAGTTCGTATTGGTTATGAACTAATTGATCGCTAGTGGGTTAATGGTAAATAAGGATAAGAAGTATTAAAGAAGGTTTACGAAAATAATCATGCTTCAGTACAGATAGCCTATGGAGGGTTAGTTTATATGAAATGATTATATCAATGGACACTTATCAACTCGACTCGACGTTTTGAGAATAAGTTATATCTATAATCAATAGAGTTCAGTTTCGGATTTTTGGTGGCGTAATTCCGGAATTAATGAATTAAGTAGAAATATTCTGTTCGATGAATATTTTATTTAATTTATTGTAGCTACTGATTATAGGTCCATGGTCCCCTGGTTGGCTCCTAACACGCGTGTGTTTTCTCGTTTTATGGAACCTCGAGAATAAATTAAATAGTTGGTATATTTAATGAATATGCAATATTATTTATTTGGTAAATAATATGTAAAATAGAAAAGACATTTTCTATTAAATTTGGCTTAAAAGTGGCGCCGCAATGTGGATAATTAGGAGAAGAAATTTTCCTAGATTATGTCACATGTGTAATTAATTAATTATCTATTTGTTGGATAATTAATGGAAAGAGATAAAGAGATTGATTTTTTGGGAATTGTCTCTTATCTTTTGGCTAATATCTTTTCCTTATGGGAATAGGTAATTGTGGTGTGAAAAGGTTAACTCTCTCTTGACTAGTTATTTTTCTATATAAAGAGAGTTCTAACACAATACATCAAATTAATTGCACCACACATCAATTAAAAAGGTAGAAAAATTAGTTTCATGCCTTAATCATTTAGAGAAGAAAAACCTAGTGCGTATTCGAGGAGGTTCTATGGCAAGGATCGACATCCACCAGTCGTCGCTAGGAGATACAATCCGGAAGATTGTGGCTTCTCCCTTTTGTCGAATTTCTCATCTCTTTCCGTTGGACTGTACGTGGATGTGAATTAGAGAAAGTGTACGTTAAATCGACCAACTTACTTGATTAAGTGTCACACTATGTGGCGGTTGTGTAATTATCCTGAGACCGGAGTCTTCATGGCATCACGGTGTGCATTGTCATGTTTTGACACTATTGAGGTTTCCCATAGTCATGGGGCGATCATGCGGTGGTGATTGGGTGTGATATAGAAGCATGCATAGGATTCATGTTGCTCGTCCAAAAATCGCGTACCCTATAAGTAGGAGTGAATATCCAAAATGGCTTTCTTATAAGGAATGTCTTATTCTTGAAAGTCTTTGCAAAGCGGAAGTAATATGTACTTCGAGAGAGTAGGATATCCAGATTATAAGATGCAGTTCTTGATGCTTGACACTCGACGTACGACCATATGGATATTGTAACAGCGATAGGATTCTATTTATACGGTAACCGTTTCAGATGAAAGGTAGTAGTCATTGCATTTGACTCTTCTGATAATTGAGGGTCACGATGTGTTGCTAGACTCTATTCCGTGATCGTCGGGTATGAAGGACATTTTCATAATTGCACTTTGTGCCTATGGCCAACATATTTGGAAGCCTATCAGGTCACACACATAAGATAATCTAGCTGGATTAAAATGCGGTTATAGTGATAACCAAATAAGAAAAGTTTATCTCGACTATAAAGTGTTATAGTGATTGAATTAATATGACGGTATTAATTTATTATGAATAAATACAGTACAAGATATTAATTATGTTGATTAGTTAAATGTATATATTTAATGTATATAAGTATATAAATGATGTGTATATGATACACATGGAATTTGTAAATTAATTAATCATGGTATTATATTATCTAGTATTAAAATAATATATATATATATATATATATATATATATATATATATATATATATATATATATATATATATATATTACATATGTGACATGCATATGTGATATGCATGTGCACATTTGTAATGAATGTATATATAAATGGATTTATATGTGTAAAATATATATATGTGTTATATACACATGTGTAAAATGATTTATGGTAATATATTAAAGATATATTTAATATTAGATATTGGCAATATATATCTTGGAAATATTTAATATAAGATATTGAGTATTAAATGAGATAAATCTAGAATATCTATTTTCCTTATTTTACTAGCAAAAGGTTTTCTTTCTCCCCAATCTACTAGAAAGTTTCTCCCAATCAGATTGGGATCTAAAAGTGGCGCCTCGCTCCCTATATAAGCAAAGGGTTGCCAAGCTCTTTTGTACATCACAATTAGAAGAGTTATAATTTACTAGAAAATTGACAGCTTCCAAGAGAAAGATTTTTTTGAGAGAGAAAATATCGGTCTAGCAGCCGAATTTTTCTGTAGCAATCCATGATGGGATTCCGGAAGGCTGCTCGTGTGGATCACCGGTAGAGGCCGAACACTTGGGGGGCTTCGTGCAGATACTACAACCGTAGACAAAGCGTCGATCCAATTGGATCAACCAAGGTATTCTCTTGTCTACTTTTATTATGCTTGTTGCTTAAACGGTCGATCCTGGTTAAAAGGAAATAAATTTTTAAATTCTATTATGCTCCATCCGTAAGGTGTTCTTTTGTTGTCCTTCTGGTGGCCATATTTTGTATTATGATACAATGCCTCATTCTTCATCCTGGAACCAACTTCAACTTTCCTCGACGCGAATCATCTTGTTTTGCTTGTAACCCAAGCAACCTTCCTTATTTCAAGTGCATTGTACCCTTCATTGGCTTACCTAGTTGACATACCACCCTGGTACTCAACTTGTCACTTTTCAACTTCTTTTATTTTCCAAGTTACCCTAATTGGCATGAGGATTGGATCGGACCGTCGAGAGAAAGGATGGCGGATGCATGTTCTCCATCCCTAAGAGTCTCATAAGTCTTTCACCGGGATCCTTGCGCTTCTTGAAAGAAGCTTGTGGTGCCATGATGGAAGTTGAGATCGAAGGAAGTCAAGTATACCAGAAGTTGTGAGTCAGTTAGGAAGCTCAAGCACTCAGACATAGGTCAGCATGAGCAATCAAAGAGTGTTGAACCGATGATTGCAAGATTCGAGGCAGTCGATGAGTTCGTAAAAGAAGCAAGACAAAGATCCAGTTGTTTCCGGTTACAAGTGAGTGGCTGGAGCCCAACCAGCCATTGGTCACGAGTTAGATGAAGATAGCAACAGTTGGCATTGGAATCAGCTTTGGGTTCTGAAGGGTTGGAAGATGGAACAAGAAGAAGAGTGTACGAGTTAGGAGACGAAACGCTTCGCAAAGTCCAGAGTTCAAGTACCTCTCGGTTACATTCGAGTTTTGAGGATGAAACTCCTCTTAAGGGGGAAGGAATGTAACATCCCGACTTTTCACAAAAGGGTAAAATAGTCATTGGGTGTATTTACTATGACCTAATAATTATTTATCCTATTTATTTAATTAAAAAGGATTTGATTAAAATGATTTAGTTATTTAATTAATGGGTTTAATTAAATGGCTATAAAAAGAAATAATCCCAATTATTTCTCATAAGTTACACACGTTGATTCTGAAAAAAAAATAGAAGAAGGAACCGCGCTACGAGAGAGCTTAATGCAGAGAGAAAGCGAAATAAAAGGAAGAACCGTGTGATCAATCCGTTCATCTGTTCAAGGTGCCGCGGGAGAGAAAAGTGATCAGCGCGAGGAGACGCAACTTTGGAAAATAACATCTCTCGATTTCGTAAGTTTTCGCTTAGCCCTAGTTTTCGGTATTCGTGAGTTCGATTCTTGAAAAATTCGTATCTTTTAATCCGTAGCTCTGCTTATGCAGCCATGAGTAGTCGAAACGATCGCCTTGAAGCGTAGAATGATCTAAAAATAGTTTCACAGCAGTAAACCCAGGTAATCTTCAGTTTTACAGGCTTTTTCAGTTTCATTTTTCTGCAAAGAAATAGGATTTTAGGGTTTCTTGTTGATCACATAGGTTTTGGGGTTGAGGATCAACAGTTGTTGCAGCTGCTTGGTGTGTTGCTTGTGGTTTTGCTGGAAATTAAGGTAAGAGGCTCTTCCTATGATTTCAATTATCTTTTATAAGGTTTAGATTAAGATTTAAGATGTTTAGATGCAAGAAAGATGTGTCTTTTCGTTGATCAATGATCATAGATGCTATGGTATGATTAGATAAGTTTTTATGTTAGAACGGATTAGAAATCGAGTTTGAAGAGTTTAGGGATCTGGGCAAAACCCAGCGCATCGGGCGTCAGATTAGCGGACGGGCGCTTATGATCATTGCACTCAAACGGGCGCTTGGGTATTCTCGGACGGGCGCTTGAGGTGTGACTTTTGATTCAGGATGTAGCCCTTTTGACGGACGGGCGTTTGAGGTTAGTGAACAGGCGTTCGGTTTCGGACGGGCGTCCATAGGGTTTTAAACGGGCGTTCGGGGTTAGACGGGCGTTTAGGATTTTCAAACGGGCGTTTGACCTTGTTGGACTTATTTCTTAGTTTTGATTATGAGTGCCAGACTAACTGTTATAGTGCAAAGGCAAAAATATGTCTAGATCAAATGTATAGGTTTATTAGAGTTTGATTTATGAATAGGTTTGATCAAACAAGCATCAGAATGGTCACCGATTTGTTTCAAAGAGATCGTCTCCAGTCGATAGGGTAGATAGGTAAGTAGACTAGTCGTGGAACCGCTTTGAAAGACGGAAATTGAGGGCTCAAACTCGATTCTGAAGGCTAAGGGATCAAACTTAGTAATTAAAGTCAAGAATATGGAATCAGAATTTAGGCAAGTATGTGATGACCTAAACTAATTACATATACCTTGTGTACAAGGTCTAAGTTCCATAAGTTGGATGATGTTTGGAACTTGGTTATAACTAAAAATGTGTAATCTAACTTCACAAATAAAAGTTAGATAAAAGTAGTCAGCTGCATTGTATTTTATACACAGCAAATTGGAGTTCAGCAGACTGATTGGTATCTCAGCAGACTGGTGAACCTGCTGATATAATACCTCGATTAAATCAAGATTATATTGGAAGATTACATGGATAAGGACAGCCAACTACTTCTGACTTATCAAACAAATCAAGGGCTGAGATTAAACAGACGTTGGGATGATTCAGATTATTATCCAATGGATATAAGTCAAAGGGTGGATGCATCGCATCACAAAAAGGAATTTCGATGTCGAGTCCCCCATTAATAGTGACAGAATGCAAATCAGATGGGACAAAAACAAGGAACGGTCATATTTGAATTTCAAACACAAGTCACATGTTCTCCTACCTATAAATAGAGGACTTTCAACTCAGAAACAAGATGATGAAAATTAACAAACTTTGAAGAGATATTACCGAAATAAAAACACCTGCACGAACCTCATCGAACTTAAAGCTACAGATCCAGAGAGAAATTCTTCAAGTGTATTCTACATTCAAGCTACATCAAGCATACACACTTGAAGACCGCGCAAGTCGCTGATTATATCATCCTAATCAAGTTGTCGCAATCGAATCATTTACTTGATTCAATCTTTATTTTATAAAGAACTCATGAAGACAAAGAAGCACTTTGGTGTGAAAGATCATTGTTTGTGGTGGAGCCGGTGAAGAGGCAATCCTACCCTTCAAGGACCAAATAAGACTAAGGAGCAAAGAATCCTACATGTTCCTGTTTTCGCTTTGGTGAAGCCATAGTTATTGGTGAAGGACAAGCAACCTTAGGAATCTTTGTAAAAGCTACATCAAAGATCTCTAGTGAATTTCCTCCAACATCACAGGAGAAGAGTGGACTGACAGGATTACACCACCTGGAACCACTATAAAATTTTCCTATTTAATTTCAACATTTACATTCTCGCACTTAGTTTATTTTACACATCAACCTCACCGAATCTAGCAAATCAAAATCACACACTTGCACTAATGAGTATCTAATACTTAGTATCATATTTAACAACAAGTATCAAGGCTTAATTTTGATATAATTCATTTGCACAAATTCAAAGAAACTCAACCGCCGAGAGACTCACGCTTATCAAGAGCTATCAAGTCTCAAAGAGACTCTTCAAGTATCGACAAGTCGCCAAGTTGCGTAACTTGTTAACTCCAAAGTTTTAAGTGTTAAGTTTATTCACCCCCTCTAAACTTAACCAAAGCCTTTTCAAGGGACCAACAGACTGCTTTTATTTGTTTTCACTGTTTTCATCGTTTTAGCTTAGTTTCAGGTTTTATACTCATGTGTTTACTGTTTTAAACCCTTAAACATGATATATTAACATTGAATAAATATAAACAAGCCAGAATTGAGCTTCTGATTCGTTCAGTTAAAACACCGAATGTACTCTTAAAGGGAGTTGAAGTTCGGATCCGTCGGAAGAGCATGATAGGCTTGGGCTTTGATGAATTAGTATTCATCAATGTCTGTGTAATTGCTAGGCCTTGTCCGTGTCTAGTGGTCCAGGAAGAGAGTAGTCAAGGTGAGGGAGATTAATTGAAAACACTTAGGTGGTTAGTTAATCATTTTAATAAATACGTACTTGACTAGTAAAAGATTAAACAACATGTCTCTCTTGGATAGGCACCAGTCTATATTGCGATGTATGCCTACCTTTGAAGGTGGACCAAAATTTAGAAAGAGACAGACCATGTCTCCAACAGATCATCCTGTTCCGGTGAAGTCAAAACCGAGTGTAGTGAAACAAAGAAACTAAATCCTCATTCCAAATCAATCAAGAACAAAACCATCCTGAAAGGAAAAGGAAGACTTTACCTTCGTGAGGATGATTGGAATGTTGCTCTGCAAAATACAAGAAGAAACCATTCCATAAAATGCATCATATGTTTAAGAAAACCAATCTGCCTTGTGACACATGAAGCAAGAAAGGTTTCCTACCGCATTTTGGAAAGCAAAGAAGGATGCAAATGCACCAAAAGGTGGAGAAAAGTATCGTAATACCTTCAAGAAAAATACTAGAAGCTATTCTCGCCATGCCTTATACATATGAAGTTGATGACTTCAATTATCCAAAAGAAGACCTTTTGGATACACCCTTGGTATGGGAGGCATGATTGCTACAGTATGGACCCAAACAAAGGTTGGGTACCTAAACTTAATTAATCTGCTTTGTAGGATGTCCGGTACATAGACAAAGTGGATGTTCCGACACATGACAGAAACAAGAGATGGCTCACTGACTTCAAAGCTTTTGATGGACCCAAAGTCACATTTGGAGGTAAAGAAAACCCTGGCAAAATTAAGGGGAAGGCACAATAATCAAGAACAATCTAAAGATTCGTAATGTGGCATATGTCAAGGGGACTTAACTTCAACTGATGAGCATCACCAATTTTGTGACAAAGGCTACAATGTGCACTTCAACAAAGAAGGATGCAAAGTGATTCACAGTCAAACCAACACAATAGTTCTTGCAGGAAGAAGACAAGACAACATGTATGTGGTGGATTGGAGAACAACTAAGGCGTAAAACATGTCTACTTGTCAAGAATAAACAATCAACAAGTTTGGATTTGGCACAAAAGATTAAATCACTGAATTTCAAGACCATCAACAAACTATCAAGGAGCAAGTTAGTTGAAGGCCTGCCCAGAGATCACATTCAAAAAGGAAAGTCTATGTGATGCTTGTCGAAAAGGAAAACAAATAAAAAGCTCATTCAAGTCAAAGCCTCATCAATGTACAACAAGAGTTCTACATCCGCTACACATGGACTGCTTTGGACCAAATCCACCAGTTGAGTGTGAGTGGTAAGAAATACACTCTTGTAGTGGTGGATGACTTCTCAAAGTACACCTGACCATCTTCATGAATAAGAAGAAAGAAACACTCAAGAAGCTTCCATTTGTTGAGAAGACTCCAGAATGAGAAAGAACTAAAGATTATCAAGATCGATCGATAGAGGCACCGAATTTCTAAATGAAATTATCGTAACCTATTGTGAAGAAAATGGAGTATTACATCAACTATCTCATAGCAGAACTCCACAACAAAATGGTGTAGCAGAAAGAAGAAACAGAACCATCAAGGAAGCAAATCGAGACAATGATAGCGGTAGCATGTTTACTAAAAGAGATTTTGGGCGTAAGCGAAGAAACACAACATGCCATACACAAAATGTATCAATCATCAACAAACATCATGGAAAAACTCCATATGAAATATGGAATGGTAGAAAACCCAATATCTCATATTTTCATATGTTTGGATCAAAATGTTTTGTCTTAAAACAGAATCAACCGCATACCTTTGATGAGAAGGTCGATGAAGCAATCTTCATGGGATACTCGAGACACCAAAGAAAGCATTCAGAGTACTAAATAAAAGAACTTTGGTGATTGAAGAATCAATACATGTGGTTTTTGATGAACCAAACACAAATGGTGAAGATCTTCAAGATCAAGAAGAGAAAGCACCACAAAGAGAAATCTATACAAATGCAACCATACCAACTACTATCCTGAATCATCATTCAGAAGATCAAGAGGAGCCACATACCAATACACCAGATGAAGCTCCTCAAGTTGAAGTTCATGCTCAAAGATGAAGGTATGGAAGCACCAAGTGAAGATCAACTTCAACCAGATCTAAATTGGCTAAGAGACCATCCTCAAGAACAAGTCATTGGAGACATTCACACAGAGTCGAACTGTAAGACAACCTGAGCACATGCTAACCTCGCTTTCTATCACAAGTGGAACCTAAGACCATAGATGATGCAATCCAAGATGTAGATTGGATCATAGCCATGCAAGAAGAACTAAATGAATTTGAAAGAAATGAAGTCCAGGAACTTGTTGACAGACTGAAATGGCCAACATCATTGGTGCAAAATGGGTATTCAGAACAATATGGATGAGCAAGGAACTCATTGTCGAAAAACAAAGCAAGGCTAGTTGCAAAAGGCTATTCCCAAGTCAAGGAATAGATTATGATGAAACTTTTGCTCCAAAGAGCAAGATTGGAAGCAATCGACTTTTCTAGCATTTGTCGCACACAAAGACTTCAAAGTCTATCAAATGGATGTAAAGAGTGCATTCCTAAATGGACTCTTGGAAGAAGAAGTTTATGTAGAACAACCTCCTGGATTTCAAATTAAAGGAAAAGAAGACAAAGTATACAAACTCAAGAAGGCCCTCTATGGACTCAAACAGCACCTGTGAGCCTGGTATGAAACACTCCCACAGCTTCGATCAAGAATGGATTCAAAGAAAAGAACTATTGACAAGACTCTTTTTAAACCGGAGGAAGGAGCAAGCACTTTGCTAGTGCAAATCTATGTTGATGATATAATCTTTGGATCGAGAGGATGAAAAAGTCATGTGAGAAATTTGCAAACTTGATGAAGAGCAAATTTCAGATGAGCATGATGGGAGAATTAAACTACTTCCTTGGCCTTCAAGTAAAGCAAATGAAGGATGACATTTTCATTAGTCAAGCAAAGTATACAAGAGATTTGATACACAAGTATGGGATGGATACAAGTGGCACAGCAGACACACCAATGTGTGCCAGAGTCATACTTGGAAAGATGAAGGAGGAAAAGATGTTGATCAAAAATTGTATAGAGGAATTATTGGATCATTATTATACTTAATCGCAAGGCACTGACATAGCATTTGCAAGTAGGAGTATGTGCAAGATTTCAAGCTCAACCAAAAGAATCACATCTTCTAGCAACTAAAATGATAATCAAATACTTGAGAAACACTTTAAATGTTGGTATTTGGTATCCAAAAGATGGAGGATTTACATTGATATCATATTCGCACTCGACTATGCTTTGGATGCAAAATAGATAGAAAAAGCACCTCTCGAACTTGCCAAATGCTAGAAACCGCACTAGTCTCTTGGTTCAAGAAAAAGCAAAACTCCATATCTACATCAACAAACAAGCGAGAATACATAGCGGCAAGTAGTAGTCATGCACAAAGCACTGTGGATAAGACAACAAATGCTAAGGGACTATGGAGTAGAAGAGAAAACAATTCCAATCATGTGTGATAACACAAGTGCAATATCTATCACAGAAAATCCAGTATTGCACTCAAGAACAAAGCACATTGATGTAAGACATCATTTTATCAGAGACCATGTTGAAAAGGGGGATGTCATCCTAAAACACATACCCACTGAAGATCAATTGGTTGACATCTTCACTAAACCACTCGGGCTTATGAAAGATTCAAAAGCTAAGAACCGAAAGTTAGGAATGATTGAAATTGAATAAGTATCAAAAAGCGGCTAATCAGGGTAATCGGCTAAGTGACTTCATTAATCGGTACGACCTTTGCCGTAATGGGAGAGATGCAAGCAAGTAAGGCACTCGCATCCAAATAAGGTAACTTAACTGATTGTTAGAATAAAGTGAAATGGAGCAAATAAGTAAAGAATCTATAGAACGGCTAAGTGGCCAGTGAAGGCACTTCACCGAAATAAAGACTTGGACAAATTAAGAGTGTGAACAAAATCAATTACGATTACACGTGGAGAATAAGGAAATTATGGAGGATTATTCTATACACGCGTGGCGATCAACTTATGATCATGGAGGTAATTATATTATTTTTTGAATTATAAACTCCTCGATTCCCGGGCTCTATCATTACTTGCCTCAAACCACACCCCCACTCCACTCGAATATCGTGATTTTTATACGCAAAATCACGCCATTATGCCACAAATCCTTCCATATTCAAAACCACGTTCATACTACCCAAATCACACTATAAAAACAAGACTTAGAGATTTTCAGAAATCTTTACGCTTTCTTGTCAATTACAAACTCTACTCTTGATTCTTTCTATTGCAAACTGAAATTCATTTCCAAAACTTCTCTCCTCTTCAAAAATGGGATCATCCTCCACAAACACCCAAGCTGGATATGAAAAATCGATTGCCACGGGATCCTTCTTTCAAGAAGAACACTACTTGAAACTGTGTGGAAATGACTAAGATGCCAAACGATTAGTAGCAGGTTGCAAAATCCTAAAGCTATCAACCTTCCTCAATCCTCCTATCACCGAGGTTTGCTATGAAAGTCTGATTTCCTTCTAGAAATCTGCACAATACGTGCCTGGGCTCCCTGCTGAAGAAGGTGACGAGTGGGAAGAAGACAAGATTGTAGCATCTGTCAACGGAAAGGAAGTGACGATTACAGAAAAGGTAATTCACAAACATCTCATACTTTCCAATAAAGGTCAAGCAAAAGTGACACTTGTATCACAAAACTTGGATGATTTCTGGGCAACAATTGCCAAAACGGCAAACCCAGGATCCACAAAGGTCAACTGTTTGAGAATCATTTAAAGAAACCATTCAATGAGTTCGAAGTGCTCTAATTGGCAAGACCATTGAAGGAAAATTGGGAGCAAATAATGCAATGACAGAAATCGAATGAGGTCGATGGGAATCATCTACAATAATCTGCAATTCAACTCGGGCAAAATACTTTTCTAAGACTCAAAGAGCAAATCCAAGGTGAAGAAAAAGCAAAAACAAGGGACAAAAGAAGGGAAGACAAAGAAAGGACAATTATGGGTAAAAAAAGTCATATGGTATTCAAGCTACACTATTTGTTGCAATGTCTCAAAGTCCCCACAAGATAACTCCACAAACTGCATGAATCCAAAGTCATGTTTACTTATCTTAAACAACAAATGTATAAGGAAGGAGAAGGAAAGAGAAAGAAACCTACACGCAGCACCACCGGTCAAAGAAAGAAACAAAAGATTCAAATAAGTCTTGAAAAGACCGACTTTGCACAATTGATTGATGAAGGAGAAGAGGAAGAAGGTTCTCGACAATCAAGCGTAATGTTAAAGAAGAAGAAATCATGGGGATCAACAAAGATCCTAATAAAGAAAACACCGAGAGGATGAGGAATCATCTCCGTAAGAAGTCAGATAATTGACTCGCAAACGATATAGATGATCGAATTGCGTAATATCTTGAGTGGAAGGAAGGTGATTCCAAACAACAAATTTCTTCAAGACTCGTATCACATGCTTGGCCAAGAAGCATGGCTATTTGACTTTCTCGGGAATCACAACTCGTGGTAGTGTACTTGATGAATCACCTCTACATGGGAAATGGTTGATGCAAACAAGGCAAAATCGCCCTGCATCTCCTGGGAGACAAAGTGATGACTCGTAAGATGATGGGATGATCATGATCAAGATGATGGTGATGATCATGATGACAATGATGATAATGATCATGATCGTGATGATAATGATGATCTTGATCAAGACAGAGAAGAGAACTCTCCCGCACTGTGATGCAATTGATGACACCACTCTTCTCCGTACATTTATGAAAACACAAGCCTCGCAAGTCTACATCTCCAAAGAAAGACATCCACTCAACCGCCGTCACGCTGCTCAAACAACAAAGAAACACATTGTGGACACTGCTCACCACGCCACTCCACCAAGACAACCCCGGAATAGAAATAAGGAAACAAAGCTTAAGCCACACCAAAGATACACATCTACCCAAATACTTGAAGATCTAGATGTACATGCAGATGTCACTCAACATCCGCATAAGGGACAAGAGACAGATCCAAACTAAATTAAACAAGGCGTAAAATCTCTCAAATTAACACCGCATTACAAATGAAACTTTTGAGAAAGCGCAGACTTGCTAGTCAAGAATTGGAACAAAGAAGCAATGTATCTCGTATCTATGACTTCACTTTTAATGACAAAAGCTCCTCCATTGAAAACAAGTTTCGTGCCATTGCGTAATACATTGATGCACAAAATATTGTTGTTCAACAACAAGGAGATCTGATGAAGTAACTCAACATCAATATTACCAATAAATTTTGCAGCCTCTCAGCAACACATCTCCCAAGAAATGAATCACCGCGTGAGCTTTTGGGACTAGACTTCGGAGTGTCAATGAGAAATTGAATGATCACAACAAAAGATTCACTTCCATTGAATCAAAACTTGACTCTCTCGATTGAACGGGCAGAGGCCACCAATAGCATCCTACTCCAAAGAAAGGGATGATGTCGCCAAAAAGTGGGGAAACCAGATAAGCCTCAAGGATCAACAATCGACTCCCCAAACTTAATCAAGAACAACCGAGGCAAGGGACAGAGAAATAAGAATCGAAATGGCTAAGAAGAACAGAAAGAAGGGTCGAGAAGAAAGGGAAAAGGCCCTAAAGGAACCCCGCATTGGATTTCCTCACCCTATGCAAAGAAGAGATGATGATAGAGATAGATCCGGCAGACAAAGAAAGGCCTGGATCCACCAAAGAAAGAGGATCACCACCAACACAGACTCAAAGACCAGAGGAAAAACCAAAGAGAGGTAGCAAAGCAGCCTCCAGATATACCGAGGAGCACAGACTTACACTCGTCACCAAAGCAAAGCAGTATTATGATGCGATGTACTGACCATGTAAGAGAATTTTTCAGAGTACAAGAAGGACTCTATCCTCACTCCTCACAAGATGAAGCCTGGACTGATTGGCTAAGCTATCGTGATGAAAGGATGAGAACCGATATGGCCAAACTTTACAATGAAGTCAAAAGAGAATTTTCACTTCTCAAACAAGCCAACAATAAACCAAGCTCACCATACCACTATCTCAAAAGGACCGTAAGACTTGCCAAATTAAAAGCAAGAGGAATTCAAATATATGGCAAAATTCTTCAACCCTATGGGGAGAATGGAAAACTGAGCGGGAGTCTCTCTACAAAAGCCTCAAGTTTGCAGATTCACATATTGCCGAGGCTAGGGAAAGACTTGAAAAATATTTTGGAGAACCTAAGGCAAATGAGACCATGCCTGATTTCAATGCTCTTTGCCAAAAGAGTTTTTCAGGGTGTATCTCGAATACACACTTTGGCTTACTCGAAGTGGAAGTTTCCGAAATTGACTGAAAGACATGGAAGAGGTTCAAACTACGAAATTCAAGAGGTACAAGGCTGAATTGAGCAAAATGTAGTTTGTAACACTTGAATAAAGTCTTAGAAATTATTACCCTTCGATGGATGAATAAAATTGTTGAACTTTTTATCTCATGTGTATTATGAAAATCTTGATTACTTATGTTCAAAGCTTATGAGGGTTTTGGCATCATCAAAAGTGGGGAAATTGTTAGAAACATGTTATTATGTTTTGATGATGGCCATACTAGTCGTTATATAGCAAGCCCGAAATAAGTTAGAATTCTCTCAGATAAGTCTTTACTTAGGGTCCGACAAGTTGTATAAGTTAAGTCGCACAAGTATTGTACTAGTTGGTAGGATGGCAAAGCAAAGATGTATATTCGGCAGAGTGAAGCCACCAAGCACCAAAGAGAGAAGTAATGAAGACTTTATGGTCTCACTTATAACCAAGGAAGTCTCAGATGACCTTGGATAAGTCTAAGTTATGTTTTAAATGATAAAACTCAAATGTTCAAATATGGTGTACACCGGTCTCACCCAAATCAAGGATCATGAAGTTCAAAGACTCTCCAAATACTAGAACAAAGAAGGAAACAAAGAATCGGCCGAGTAAACTGACTTTCGCAAAGAGAAAACAAAACAAATAAGGTTAAGTGACGGCTAAGTCAAGAGGCTCACTCGACCATTCTAGAAACGGCGAAGAGACACCTACAAGGCCGTAATTGATATACGATGAAGATTCGTAAGATCATGCATTAAATTCTCAAATCATTTAAAGGATCAATCAAGGACGGATTATCTCGCTATACGCTTGAAGAAAGAATCCATCAACAAATTAAGGAGAATACAATTAAGGGGAATCAAGAATAAAATCAAGGATTATTCCCTCATTAATATAGCCAACGGACGGAATTTCAAAAATGAAGGTATTCAAGGCTATAAATAGAAGGCATTGACAAAAAAAGAAAATAACAATTAAGAAAGAAAAATCTAGCAGAAACTCTATCAATTTGAAAAGCCTTCTCTCTAAATTACAAGGATACATCTAGTAATCAACCTCGCACTTCAAAGCTACAAAGTCATACTCGTAATCGAGGATTGATCAAGCAAGTGTGTGAATCACATTCACATCAAATCAAGCAATCAATCAGAGGCAATCTGAGAAGGAGTTGAATCTGTGATAGCCGTTGAAGGATCTTGATCTTAAGGAATAAGAGAAGAAAGATCAATCACTAAAGTCGCGCAATCAAGGAGTGATAGTCTTGTAGATTGTGAAGCTTGGGAAGCCAAGGACAATCATACTATTGTATCTCGTGGAAAACAATAGTGAATTCCTCCAATCATCACAGTGAGAAGAGTGGATTAAGGGATTACACCACCTCAACCACTATAAGCCTTGTGTCAATTTAATTTCTCGCAATTTACTTTACAAAGATTCATTTAATTTGCATACATCATAATTTGCATCTGTGGTCTCTGCCTAAACCGATTTGAAAACATTACAAGAAGAAGGGACTTATCCACGCCCAAAAGCTTTTAACTAGAAGAAGAAAAGTTTTGAAACTCCACTATAGTCATTCACCCCCCTCCGACTATAGTTTCACCTCTTCTCTCGGGACTAACAAAGGCGTAAGATGAACCTACCGATGCCGGGTAAGACTCATCAAGATCAAAGAAATGCAGATTTGGATGAAGAAAGAGTTACTGATATTAGTGAACCTAGTGCCAGTTCAGAGGAATCAATTCAATATCAGGACTGGATTGACACTGAAGATGCCTTAGTCAAAACTGCCAATTATCTAAGGAGGATCACTGATATGGGGGAATTTCAAAAAGAAAAAATGGACATATTCCCTGATCAAGTTGTTGTGGCACAAATTGTACCGGAACAAACAACTAAAGAGGAGGTACAGGTTGTTGGGATACAAACAAAGACTGACACAAAGTTGGAAACAGAGGTACAGTCACTGAGTTACAAACAAAGACTGGACAAAGGTTGGAACCAGATTTGGGTTTGGAGGAAACCCTTGCCGCTGTTACAGAGGTCAGCCAGAAGTGGAGCCTACTAGAGTCAAGGCCACTGTATGAAAGGATGGTCAACAGTCTGTTGATGAGGATAATCAACTGTTGGACTATGACTACAGTGATGAAGATTTTCAAGTGTCTGAGGAAGAAGTTGTTGCTGATGAACCTGCACAAGATCCAATAATGGAGGATATTCTTGATTCTATGGTTGAGGAAGGACCAGCCCCTGCTGGGAGAGATATGAGTAGAGCAATGGTCATCAGCAGACAAAGGGCTCATTATAATGGAGAAGAGCCTGCTGAAGGAGCTGCTGGAGAAATGACTGGTAGTGTACCATAACATGTTGTGGAAGAGTTGAGGGCTGTCAGAAATGACATAACACAGTTAAGGACTCAACTTGACAGACAGGAACAAAGATTTGAAGAATCATGAATCTAGTGGATAACAAATGCATACCATCAAAATAGCTTGCTTCAAATTTCACATCTACTCAAAATGCTGTTAATAATCTTATTCAAGATGTGAGGGGAATCAAGCAAGGAAATACACTGAAGGAAAAGTTTTTGAAAGACCAACTTGCATCTATCCATCAAAAACTTGATAAACTTGCTGAGTCACCTAAGCCTGCCGAGATCGGGCCGGGTACATCTCAACTCGCCACACTAATCCTAAGATCACTGAGAGGATAACTCTGCTAGACAAACTATGCAAGAAAGGATCACAGCTGTTGACACTAGGACTGAAATCATGGAGGGTCAATTAAACAACCTAGTGCTCACACAGAAAGCGCATGGCCTCGTCCCCGCTTTTGTTGATGATGTCAATAAGGGGAAGAGCAAACAAAGCAGAAGCAAAAAAGAAGCCGCAAGGATTTTTGCAAAGAAGAGATGGGAGGCTGATACAAATGCATTTAGAGAACCTGCTCCTGGCAGACTTCCACTCACAGATGATCTTCTCAAACAGTACAAGAAGGTCTACTACAACAAAAGGAGACCCTATCATGACAAGGGATTTCATGAAGGTCTTAACTCCTTTTTGGGCTTAAAATTCTGGGAGGCCAGAGTTAAATCAATGAGAGCCACAAGAAAAGGAGGAAGAGGTGGTAGAGGTGAAAGGAGTTTACCTACCACAAATGCAAAGGAATCATTGAATGAATTCAATGAGGTTAGGCTTCAGGGTACATCAGATAAATCTAACTCTTCCTGAAGCTTGGCATTGGTGGAAACAAGTTAATCCTCATATTGATTTCACTCTAATTGAAAATGACTGGATGAGAGAGATGATCAAAGAAATCAGAACTTATCAAGAACAAGCTGAAAAAGCAAGAGAGGAAAGGGAAAGAAGACAATAGATCAGCATACTTATCTGTTTTATCTTTGCTGATGCTAGACTGTAATAATTTTTGAACAAATGTTTATAATGAAAGATGACTAAATTTGTTTTGTTTTTGTTTTAATCTTTTTGCTTTGCTGTTAGGTGAGGGTATTGGCATCATCACCAAAAAGGGGGAAATTGTTGGACTTATTTCTAAGTTTTAGTGATGAGTGCCGACTAATCTGCTATAAAGCAAAGGCAAAAAGATGTCTAGATCAAATCTATAGTTTATTGTAGTTTGATTTTTGAATAGATTGATCAAACAAGCAATCAGAAATGTCACCTAATTTATATCAAAGAGATCGGTCAGGTCAAGAGGGTAGATAAGTCAAGAGACTAATCAGAACCTCGCCAAGACCAAGGCGAGGGTTCAAACTCGCTTAATGAAGGCTAAGGGATCAAACTTAGTAATTAAAGTCAAGGATATGGAATCGACTTTAGGCAAGTCTGTGGATGACCTAAATCGATTACATATACCTTGTGTACAAGGTCTAAGTTCCTTAAGTTGGATGTTGATTGGAACTTAGTTATTAGCAAAAGGTGTAATCTAACTTCACAAATAAAAGTTAGATAAAAGAAGTTCTGTTGCATTGTGTTTTAAACACAAAGAAATTTCGGGTCAAAGAGATCGATAGGTATTTCAAAGAGATCGATGAACTCGCCGATATACATACCTCGATTAATTCAAGATTACATGGATAAGACACCAACTACCTCTCGATTTATCAAACAAATCAATGGTCGAGATTAAAAAGACGTTGGGATGATTTAGACTTTATCCAATGGTTACAAGTCAAAGGGGTGGACAGATCGCACTCTATCAAAAAGGATTCTCGACAAAGTTCACCCTATGAATAGTGATGTAAAGCAAGTCAAATAGACAAAACCAGAACGGTCATATTTGAATTTCAAATACAAGTCACATGGACTCCTACCTATAAATAGAGGACTTCCAATTCAGAAAATGATGATGAATTTTAAGAGAAAAATACAAGTGATAATTCTGAGCTGAATAAGCACCTTGCTGAACTTACTGAGCTTAAAGCTACTGATCCAGAGAAAATCTTCAAGTGTATTTTGTATTCAAGCTACATCAAGTTTACACACTTGAAGACCGCAAGTCGCTGATTATTTCATCCTAATCAAGTCACCGCGAATCGAATCATTTACTTGATTCATTCTTTATTTTACAAAGAACTCATCAAGACAAAGAAGCACTTTTGAAAGACTATTGTTTGTGGTGAAGCTGGTGAAGAGGCAATCCTACCCTTCAAGGACCAGTGAAAGACTTTGGAGCAGCAATCCTACCTGTTCTTAGTTTTCAGTTTGTAAAGCCATAGTCAATGGTGAAGGACAAGCAACCTTAGGAATCTTTGTAATAAATACATCAAAGATCTCTAGTGAATTACCTCCAACATCACAGAGAAGAGTGGACTGACAGATTACACCACCTGGAACCACTATAAAATCTGCCTACTTACTTTCTGCACTTACATTCTGCATTTAGTTTATTATACATATCATCCTACTGAATCTAGCAACTGAACTCACACACATACACTACGGAGTATCCAATACTTAGTATCATATTTAACAAGTAATAAGGCTTAATTTTTTATATAATTCCACTGCACAAACTCAGTAAACTCAACTGTCAGTAGACTACTGTGTATCAGCAGGCTGCTGAAGTTGCTAAATTTGTTAACTCCAAAAATTTTAAGTGTTAAGTTTATTCACCCCCCCCCCCCCCTCTAAACTTAACCAAAGCCTTTTCAAGGGACCAACACGTCTTAATTAATCATTTAACATTTAATCTATTAAATAATTTTATCCAATCAATTAACTAATTAACATTTAATTAATTAAATGATTTTAATCGAAATAAAATTAACGATTAATTTTAAACGATTTTAATTTTAATTTTAATTTTAATTAATTAGAACTATTCTAAAATTAAATCGAAATTAAAATTAAGTCTCTTTTGTTTCTTTCCTTTTGATTCCTAATCAAAAGGGATGTATTTGGTTTCCTAAACCAAAAGGCATCTTCCTAAACCAAATTTGGTTTAGACCTGGCCACTTTCCAAAATCAAAATTTTGGAAGTGGCCTAGGCCTAGGCCTTTTACAAATCAAATATTTGAAAAGGGCCTAGGCCTATTCCAAATCAAATATTTGGAAAGGCCAAATAATTTTGTTTAGGCTGGCCACTTTCCAAAATCAAAATTTTGGAAGTGGCTCAGTATTAGCCTTTTCCCAAATCAAATATTTGAAGCAAGATAGCCTATTCCAAATCAAATATTTGGAAAGACCATTATTATTTATCGTCGTCATGGCATCCCAATGGCCCAAACTATTTGAACCATTGGTTAGCCACATGACACAACTAAACAAACGAGGAATTATCAATCACAACTATGAACCATATTGAATCACAAAATACACAAAACAAAAATTTGAGAGATCCGCCAAAGATTGACCGGTCAACCGACCGCCGCGTAGGTTGCCTCGCCGCCGCCGCGCGCCGCCCCGCCCGCCGCCGGTGGTGGTGCCGCCGCCAGTCGGCCGAGCACCATCTGATCTCGTTTTTTTTTTCTTTTCATGTATCAATTTTGCAAATCAAAAATCTTTCATCTTTTAATTACATGATTTAAACGATAAAATTAACTACGCAAAATAACATGCTTATTGCTTAAGCTCGAAACTCTCTCTGATACCACTGTTAGGAAATCTAAGCGAGAATGCAGCGGAATTTAAAATTTTATTTCCTTTTAACCAGGATCGACTTCGTTTAAGCAATAAACAAACAAGTAGTAGACGGTGGTTACCTTGGTTGATCTATAAGATCGACGCTTTGACCAGATAAGAGAGTGGTTCCTCGCATCGAGCCGCCCAAGTGTTCAAACCTCTACCGCTAGTCCACACGAACCGCCCGCCGAATCCCATCATGGATTGCTATTGAAAACTACGGTTACTAGACCGCCCTTTTCCCTCTCTCCAACTCTCCATAGGTGCTCTCTATTTTACACTGTAACTATTAGCTCTTGGAATTATGATGTACAAAAGAGCTTGACACTCACCTCCTATTTATAAAGGTTGGGGCGCCCCCTAGTAGAGTAGAGGAGAAGAAAACATTTTTCCAATAAAATAAGAAAAATATAATTGATTGATTTATCTCATTTATTACAATATCTCATATTAAATAAATCTAGGATATTGTCAATATCTTATATTGAATATTTCCAAGATATTGTCAATATCTAATATTGACAATATTTATTTTATTACCATAAATCAATTTACACATGTGTATATATCACATATATATTACACATATAAATCCATTATATAATATAGTTATTACACAAGTGCACATGCATATCACATATATGCATACTACACGCAGGAAGCAAAAACATATAAATATTAATATCTAATATTACTATATGGTAATACCATTAATTAAATTGCACAATCCAAGTGTATCATAATACACTATTATTGGCGCCACTCCTAGCCTTTAATTGGCTTCCAGAATATTCTTTAATTAATATAATATTATTAATATCTTGTATTTAATTTATTCATAATAAATAAATACCACCATATTAATTTACCACTATAACCTTTATAGTCTCGAGATAAACTTTCCTTATTTGGTTATCATCTATAATCACATTTTAATCCGGCTAGATGTTCTTATGTGTGTGACCCGATAGGCTTCCGAATATGTTGGCCGTAGACACAAAGTGCAAATTACGGAAATGCCCTTCATGCCTAACGATCACGGGATAGCGTCTAGCAACACACCGTGACCCCCAATCATCGGAAGAGTCAAATGCAATGACTACTACCTTTCATGTGAAACAGCTTACCGTGGTAACTTACAATCCTATCATTGTATAATATCCATACGGTCGTACGCCGAGTGTCAAACATTAACAACCGTATATTATAATCTGGATATCATGCTCTCTCAAGTAACTCATTTACTCCCACTTTGCAAATATTCACGAGAGTAAGACATTCCTTATAAGAAGGCCATTTCGATATTCGATCCCAATCATAGATACGCGATTCCCGGACGACCAATCATGTATACTCCACATGCTTCAAAGATCATACCCAATCACTACCGCATGATCGCCCCATGGCTAAGGGAAACCTCAATAGTGTCAAAGCATGACAATCCACACCGTGATGCCATGAAGACTCCGGTCTTAAGGATAATTACACAACCGCCACCTAGTGTGACACTTATCTGTGTAAGTGGGTCGGTCACCTAACGACGATTCTCTAATACACGTCCACGTACAGTCCAAGTGTCTCCAAACTTCGATAGACGAGATCTATCCATGCCTTTAAAGACAGAAGACATCTAATACGTGCTAGCCTGTTCATACTATCAATGCCCTGTTTAATAGTAAATCAGCCTAGAGACATTTAAGTATCAAACTTATTAAAATGATTAGGGATCTCATCAACCATAATCACCTATCATGGTTTCTCTATCACAGTTTAATACCAATGACGTTATCATATAACAATTCACAATTGGTTCTTTAAAAGAATAAATATATGACAACAGAAAAGCCATTTAATATATGTACAAACATAAAAAAAATAGTAGAAATGATCCGACCAGGTCGGATCCGGTCCAACCCGATTGTGTTTAGGACACTATTTCAACACAAAGCCCTCGAGTTGAGGCATAAAAACAGTTTCAGACAAATGACCATTCAAAAAGGCATTATTTATATCCACTTGTCTTACAAGCCGGTCATAAGAGACAACAATAGTCAGATAACCCTTACAAAGGGATGTCGTGAGCTACAGGTCAAGGTTTCGAGAGTAATCAAGGTCAGGGTTTGAAGAAACCCTTTAGCTACCAATCTAGCTTTGTGCTTTAAAATAGAGCCAACAAGTTTGAGCTTAAGTTTGAACACCCATCTGTTAGAGACAAGCTTCTATTGAGGTGAGTGAGGTACTAATTCCTAGGTATTGTTCTTAGTAAGATCATTAAACTCCTCCTGCATGGAAGCTTTCCAAAAAGGGTCATTCATAGCATCAGACACCTTAGTGGGTTCAGTAACATATGGTGAATCCGAGTGGGCAAGAAAAGAGTAGGTTTTTGGCTTAAAGATGCCACTCTTAGCACTAGTTTGCATGTGATGGTGATTAAATTAGGGGGAGGTGGAGAAGGACTAGGGGAAGAACTAGAAGAAGAACTAGGAGAAGCAGGACTAGGAGAAGTATTATGACTGAGAATGAGAGAACATGGGATCCAGGACTGGGAGAATTGGCAAAAGTGATAGGTCCTGCAGTATTAGGAGTAGAAGAAGCAGATATAGGGCTAGAAGGTGAGAGATCATAGGTAGGTGAAGTTCCTGAGAGAACATGAGAAGTACCAGAGTTAGAACCAGAACTAATAGAGCACTGAGGGTGAACAAGAGTGCCAAGAGTTTAGGGGAAAGTACAGTGAGTTATGGAGGATGTAGAGGGAGATGTAGAATTGTAAGAAAAGTCACTTTCATTGAAGGACACATCTTTGGAGATGTAAACCCTTCCTGTGGATTTGTCAAGACACAGAGAGCCTTTTTGACAAGGACTTTGACCTAGATAAACACATTTTTTGTATGAAATTAGAACTTGTGATTTTGAAAGGTTCTTAAGTAGGGATAGCATGCATATCCAAAGACTGAGAGAGTCATAGGTAGGAGGTTTATGCAAGAGTGCTTCAAATGGAGATCTGTTTTGTAGAACTGGTGTAGGTAGGATATTGATAAGAGCGACATCATGGTTAAAGCTCTCAAACCAGAATCTAAGAGGTAGAGAAGCTTGGGAAAGGAAGGTGAGCCCAAGTTCTAGGTTAAAGCTCTCAACCCAGAATCTACGAGGCTTGAGAAACAGAACTAAGATAGGGAAGACTATGTAACTTACAACATTGACAAGCATCACAAAAATCAGATTCAACATTAACAGGAACATCATTACAAAGTTTGGAAACAAGATTGAACACCCTCATTGAGGGATGCCCTAACCTTCTATGCCACAAGTTGGCCTTTTGAAAAACAGGCTCAGAAATATTTTTATTAGAATGAACCTAACTAATAAGAGCAAACTGGGATTTGGAGTGAAGAGAGTTCTGTAAGGTCTGTGGCAGCAACAGTTAGTAGAGACCATCCTTAGGGCATCCTTCCAGAAGAACATCCTTGGTAGCTTGATCCTTCACAAAGCACTTATGTGAGTGGAATTCCATAAAAATAGGATTATCATTAGTTAATCTAGATACACTTAGAAGATTTTTTTTAATGTCAGGGACATGAAGGATATTGGTTAAGACAAGAGAATTACTAGGAGTGTTAATAGAGGAGTGACCAATATGAAGGACAGATAGGGACTCACCGTTTCCTACTAAGTTGTCTGAGCCATCATAACTAGAGTATAGGTGCATATTGTTGAGGTCTGCAGTCACATGACTAGAAGCACCAATGTTTGCATACCAATTGTAGCCTGGGACATACTCAGAACCTGCCAGATAGGCTGCATTAGACCTATTTTGAGGAGGACTTGGAACATAGTTGCCATCAAACTTGTAGTAGCACTTGTCAGCTGGATGTTCAACTCTATAACACACTTGGCACACAGGTCTGTACAGAGAATTATTTGGATTGTTTGAATTCCCAGGAGATCCACCATTTCTATTAAACATTCCACCATTTCTACCACGATATCTCCCACCTCTATAACCTCTTCCACCTCCTGTATACCCCTTGCCTCTAAAACCTGAGTCAGAGGGTCCAAAATTGGCTCTACCACGACCTCCAGATTGAGAACCAAATTTAATAACAACAACATTAGCAGAGGGTTGAGTTATATCAAAGGGACTAGGATTAAATCGGGCCAAAAGATGTTCATGGGTAATCAATTGTGACTGAACATCTTGCCATGACAATGAGCCAATGCGGGAGGTGATATTGTCTCGGATTTTTGTAATGAAAACAAACAAGTAATAAATTTATAAATCCGGTATACCCCAAGTGTAGGGATCGAGCATAGCGATTAATACCGAGTCGGTCTCGTGGAATCGGGTATTTAGTTCATTAATTTTCCTAAGATTGATACCATTATTATTAAAACCTAAAATAACAAAACGAAAAGTAAATTGGACAGAGGATTGTCAGTCCAAAGCCAGGTAAGATCGTTGCCAACATAACTAAACTATAAATGAGAAAAACAATAAAACTCACAAAAGCATGATAATGACTATAGCGATTAAACATAGAACAAGCAATGATCCACCATCCCGCAACCCTTAATTTCCTCTCTAGATTATCTTATGATGATTTAACTAAAATTGTGATTCACCTATCAAAGGTATGAACTCCTAATCTCTTAGAAAAGTTCGCCTATCAATCTTCTATCTTTTGATCTTAAAGATTAACGCTTTCAAACCAAGGTGCAAGATTTCTCAATCTAACAATCTAGATATTCTAACCTAATCAACTCTCGTTACTTATAGGTTAAAGATCCAATCTTTCTTATGGTGATCTAGTTTACACCGACTCGCCATATGGCAAACATCAATAGCAAAACATCTCTCGATTTAAATTGCATAGCATGAAAATCATAGAAAAGAAACAACTTAATTAAAACTCACAAAATCTTCCAAAGGAGGAAATAAAATCGATGCTGAAAAATTTTACATGCTTGCTCCAAGTTTGATCAGCTTCCAGCCATCCTCATGATCCGGAAGGAAAACGAAACAAAATAAATAAAACAACTATCTAACCTCGGCCGACAAAGCACTAAGGCTTGGCCGACCGAGCACAACTCGCTTCGCAATTTAGGGTTTTTCGGGTCGCCATGAATGTATATGTTGATGATTAGGGTTGAGAATGCGGCTGCTTTTATAGAAGACTAGGTCGGTTATGCTGATGTCGGCCGTGGACGCCCGTCTGATACCTCTGGACGCCCGTCCAGAGCTTTCCCTGAACATCCTGAATCAACTTTCCTCTCCTAGACGCTCGTTCAACATTTGTGGATGCCACTCAAAGCAATTCTCTCAAGACTCAATCAATTTTTTCTCCTGACGCGCCCGCCCATCCTCGGATGCTTGGTGAACGACGTCCATCCAAATCTTGCATGCAATTCTTCATTCCAAATTTGCTTTGCATCTTTTCCTTCCATTTAACCTTCAATCAAGTATCTCTTTAGCTCTTTCAATCCCTCTCCATGACATGTAAATGTACTTTTAAAACCATAAGAACACGCAAAGTGTAAAACCATAGATAATTACCAATAAAATCACGAAATTAGCTCAAGTTTACACTTAAAGACTTTTAAAACTCATCTGCTTAATAATTCGATTAAACCCTTAATTTCTATGCAAATAATACTTAATACGGAGGAAATCATTATAAAATATAACGTTATAAATCGTATAAAATCACCCTTAATGATATTAACAATCACGCACTCATAATCTTTACTCGCACCACCAAGAACAACTAAGATAAGCTCAGACTTACTAATGGGACAACTAGCAGCAGTTAATCCATCAGAATACCCTTTCATCATGGCTAAGTAATCAATCATAGATTTGGTACCTTTTTCTGCTTTGTCCAAAGAGGTCTTAAATTCCAGCATCCGGCCTTCAAATTTGGTGTTGAACAGACCTTCAAGACAGTTCTGGACTTCAGCAGCTGTATTGCAACCAATAACTTCGGTGAGGGCATGTTCCGTCATGGAGCTCATAAGCCAACCCATCAGCAAGAAGTCATTAACACGCAATTCTTCAAATGCAGGATTGGGTTTAAAACCAAATCTAGATCTAGCAGGATTGAGAGACGGCATAAATTCCGGTGGTGCAGACTTCGTCCCAAGCAAATAGCCGTCTAAACGATGGCCTCGAACTATGGGTAGTATGATGGACTTCCAAATGAGGTAATTGTTTCTGTCCAACTTAACGGTGCATGACTGATTCAAGCTTCCACCAAACGGAGATGGAGTATAGAAAGCTAAGGAGGCAAACGGAGGAAGCGGTGGAAGAGAGGACCGCACCGGTGTACTCCGAATCTCCGACCGAGGACCACCAAAACTTGTGGTGGACTGATAGTATGTTGAAGGCACAAGGCTGGTCGGAAAACTGGTATGTGGAATAGAAGAGATGGACAGAATTGTAGAGACAGCAGTCACAGGGGTCGTAGGATTTCCGGTGCCAGAGGTGGAGTGGGCCATGTTGCTTGAATACCAAAAGAAGATATCAAACGGATAGATTATCCATTAATTACTAGAATGTCAATACAATAGCATATATGTCTACTGTTGCATTAGTACTAGACTTACATAATTGTCTCAAGTGTCCCAAGACAATCTACTGGAGATTCTACACAATCCTAGTCACCAAAGTATTATACAATTACATCTTTACCCTTTACACCGATCAACATAGAGAAGCACCAGCAAAGATCCAAAAAGCCTCAAATAATGGTCAAAAGATGGGGTAGAAACGACCTGCTTGCACTCTTCTTAAAAATGAAGATTGCATCCAGAAAATACATGCTGCTAAGTAAAACCAGTCCATTATTGAATCCGCATTGCTAGAAGATTAAGTGTATCCAATCAGTTGGTACAATCTAATTGTTGAGTGAGTTGTGATGTACTAGCCTTCTTTGCAAGATAGTCAGCAACAGAATTCCCCTCACGATAAATATGATGCAACTGAATGTGATGTTGGGATATCAAAATGCTGAGAGCATTAATTTCATCAAGATATTTCCACGGGGCTGCAAATCTGCCATTCAACATCTGAATTAGGCTGTAAGAGTGAGATTCAACCAAAATGTCATGCCCACCAAGCTCCAAACAACAAGTTATTCCAGCTCTCATTTCTTTGATTTCAGCCTCCATATTAGAACACACCACCATAAGCCTCATATCTTGTCCTCGGAACCTTACCCAAATTGTTTCTAATCACAAAACCTCCACCAGCAAGGTCTTTTGATTTGTTTGCTTCATTAAACTTTTTCACAAAGTTTAATAAAGTTGTTGAGTATAGTAAATTTAAAAAAAAAAATCTAAAATAATATTGAGAGACTTTATGGTGCAACGGTTGTAAGAAGGTTGTACCAAGTGGCATACATTAGAGCCTCTCATTTTTACTCACTTTCACATAATACACTTTTATTGTGTGTGAGAGAGGTTAGAAATGAATGGTTGTAATGTATGCCACTTAGTACAATCTTGCTACAACGGTTGTATTATAAAATTTGTCAATAATATTTTGATTACCAATTATGTACGTAATAATCGTAAAATAATGAAAAACTGGTAATTAGTACGTTAGAAAATTTAAATAATTAAATCTTTTTTTTTTTTAGATTAAACTGGTAATAATTTAATCTCAAATAATTAAATCTTTCAATGGTATTCTAAAAGACGTTATATTAATTATGAGACAAACAAACAAACCAAGAAACTTATATTTTGAAAAGGAATAAATATAATTTCTATTGATCAAACTGAGTCGTAATCGATGATGCTAGTGTAGCCGGCATAGGCGATCATTCTCTTGTTGTCATTGATTTAGTGCGAGTGTCATGGATATTGTCGAGGATATACCACCATAAACCTACCCCTCCCTCTCTAGTTTGCCGACCACCTATGATGCACGGATACTCCATCCTGCAAGCGTATCCCGTATCCGATACGTATCGAATACCGATACTTTACGGATACTCCGTTGGATACATATCTGGGGTAAATTGTAATTTTCAAATGTTGGATACTTTACATGATACGTGTATCTGAAGAACATGATACTTAAAAATGAGTTTGAACCTATATATATATATATATATATAGAGAGAGAGAGAGAGACGTACATACGGACATATATATATATACATATATAGTCATTTTATTTTAATTATTTACAGTTTAGTCCTTGTATTTTTTTATTATTTACAAATACACCCCATACCCGTATCCTATATGTCCGTAAAATCACGTATCTGTGTATCCCGTATCCACGTATCCGTGCATCCTAGCCGGCCACAAAAACAAAGGAACATTGAAAATAATCTATATAAGTAGTGTCATGCCAATGCAAAGTTTATCACAAACACAACACAGCTGAATCAATCGAACTAAACAAAAGATGTCTAGAGTTGCATTTTGGGGAATTATCTTCCTTTTAGCTTTCGTTTCAGGTAACTTCCTTAGTTTTTTTAACATTATTTCAAGGATCATAATAAGAGTATTTTCATTGCCTATATAAATACGATGAAAACATCTCTATATTGCAGATGAAGTGGAATCAAGTGGATGGCCGAAAGCGCTAAAGAGCATGGATGCACCCTGCGGTTCATTCTCTTGCGAGGATTCTGCTCCGAAACCTTGCCCACGAGGTGTATGCGGTTGTGTTTATTATGGAGCAACTGACACCACAGAATGCGAGTAGTAGCTGATCGAGGGGGTGGTTTTTCACTAGTCACCTCACAAGGAGTGAGACGGCCGGCTAGCTAACATGAAAAATGAAAAATGAAAAATTACCCAGTTACTTTTAAAAGAGATGACCGCCATTTGAATGTTTTCTTACAGTTCCTAATAAGCCTGTCATCTCGAATTTACTTTTATGAATTTCAGTCTGGTATGTTTTAAAAACATGATCACCTTCGAAACGGTCATCTTGAATTGACTTTTATGAATTTCAGTCTGGATTTTAATGTTAAATTTTACAATATTTTCTGACATGTAGTGAGAAATATGTTATGGATCCCGCAAAACCCGGTAAGTATAACTCAGGTATGACTATCATATATAGGTAATGACGAGCAGATTAAAATTGAACCACAGGATGGAAACCGAATTTTTCCCGTAAATTTTTGAATAATGAATGAGTACCATGATCAAGATTGTCGGCAGAATTTAGTGTCATACAATTCCACACGCACCTAACCATGTAATGACATGTGTCTATGATGATAGTGATCATTGAAAAGCGTAAAATTTTCCGGTTTTTTTTTATGTTTTGACTAAGCTCGAGGTGTGATGTTTCATCTCTTTAATTAATGAATTAAAAGTTGAACGATAAGATGGGAACCTATTTCCTTGTAACCAATTACATGAATATGGACCCTGGAGGGGGAAATATATACAAGTTGCATTAAAGATTATCTTCATTCGTTATATTGCTAACAGACCAAGAATTTTTCAAACATACATCAGCATGGTATTTAAGTATAAAGTATCCGAAGTAAACATTACTTTAGCCACTCAAAAATCTGTCTCTAAATATTAGTTGTATTGTCCTTCAAAAAAATATTACTTGTATTGGAAACAATAAAATCTTTATTACTCAGTCTGTCGGGAAATGTTTGGTACTGAAAAAAAATTTAGAAAATAAAATTATATTCTTTACCCAGCTGTTGCATGTTAGTTTACCCTAAGAAAGAATTGTTTCTTTTCTCAACTTCTCAACTTTTCAATGCATACCTTTTCTCAAATTTCTATTCTCACCCACCCCTAATAAAAATTGTGTGAAAAAAGAAATGATTTTCTCTATTATTATAATAAATATATTTTTTGCTCTGCTTATTTTCAGTCAATATTTTTTCTCATTAGCTTTTCTTTTCGCATTTTTTTTCTTAGCTTTTCTTCGTACCAAACATCAGTGTCCATGAATTTATAAAAAAAAAAAAAAAAAAAAGAAACCAAACAAACCGTTCAATGTCATAAATTTTTTGTATAATTGTTAATATATATACCTTTTGACTATATAAATGTAATTATTGTAAAATAGTAATTGTGGATGGTTGAATATAAATTATTGTTAATTGGGACAAGGACACCCACATATTTATTTTTCTTTTTTTTTTTTTTGTATTTGTTTATATAGACTGGTTTAGAGACTTAATAGATATTTAGGACACACTAAAAAAAATAATTAATTATAAAAACACATTTTTTATACTTTCCTAAATTGCCTTTTATTCAATTTTATCGTGCCCTTTAATCAAATGAACTGCATGAAACCATCGGCTGCGTCTCCGTATCGAATCGGATGCCAAATACCGCTTTGCTGCTCTTCGTATTTAGGAGGATGGAGTCCGCATCACCACCGACGTATCCAAAGAAGTAAGAATTTGCAATCGATTCAGAATCTTGACTCAGTGGCCATGATGAGCAGCTAGACTCCGTCATCGGATCCCCTTCTTTTTCCTGTTCCCATCATCTATAAAAGAAAATGAACAGAATTGCATGTGTATATATATATGTTAACTGCTCGTTTGTTGGATTGTTATTTATTGGTGTTTTATGTTACTTAGAAGCATAACCAGTAAGAAGCTGGCTGGGTAGGAGTAAGCTATTGACAGCTTTTTGATTGCAGTAATTATGGTAGCACTTTATCAAGCTATGATTTGAAATAAAATTGATGCAGCATGCGATCTTTGTCAAGCTGAACGGGAAACAACGCTTCATAGTGTTAGGGATTGCTTTTGGATTTACCAACTCTGGGATTCTGGATCAGACCTTGTTTCCTTGTCAATCTTTATCAATTCGTTACTACCCCGGATTCTCTACATGTACTCTGGCAATGGTGGGGAAGCTATGTCCTCAATTGCGTCGTTTAGACCTCAGTGACCTTCCTGACATAACTGATGAGGCACTCATGCCATTTATAGAGACATGTGAAGTAGGATTGATCAAAGTGAATCTTAAAGATATGCAAAAATCTGACCGATGAATCAATTTTTCGGCATTGGCTATATTACATGGAAATACACTTCAGTTGTTGAATCTTGATGGATGCAGGAACGTCACCGATGCAAGCTTGAACATGATATCTTATTGTTGTATCGTTATCAATGAACCCGATCCTTCTAATTTGGATCACAGACTCTGGTGTGGCTGCATTGTGTGATGATGTGCACTCAATCTTACAAATGCTTTATATATCAGGCTATTCTATCATCTATGGTCTCAGACAAGAGTTGTTGTTACCTCAAAATGCTGTCTGAAACATTGATCGCGTTTAATATCCGGAACTGCAATACGATTAATAGCAGTGGTGACTGTGTTGAGCAAGAGTTGTTCAAGAGTTTTTAAGATTTTCATAGTGTTCTTTTGCAGATGTCACATTACGTTGTATGTGTTACGTTTAGAGGTTGGGAACAATCGAAATAATTTAGAGGAAAGATTGAAATGGATAAAAGGAAAGATTCATTTGGATTGCAATCTTTCAAAGTGATGGGACTTTCTCGTGGATTATCTTGGGAGAAAAAAAGGCAGCTAATGTTCTGTTTGGTGTATAATCCACAGAAAATATACAAGGAAAAATATTTGTTTGCATGCATATTTTTAATAAAATATAACAAGATCGAGCTCGACTCGTCTAATACTCGACTCGAGAAATACTTTTTGAATTATCAAAAACAATTTTTTAATAAATATAATTATTTAAATAATTATGTAATGAAGCTCGATTAGCATGCTAGGTACTCGATTACTATATTCTAAAACTCGAGATCAGCTCGGTTAATTATTCGAGTAGCTCAACTCGAAAAAACCGAATCAAGTCAAACTCTCTGCTAGTCAAGTACGAATAGCTCACGAATAGCCCGGCTCACTTACAACACTAATTCACAAGTCACTTCATCGTCAAATGTCATTGTATCTTCACTTTGATGTTATTGTTTTGCTGAATGTTACTGGTTATTTGAATCATTTTCTGGCTTCATGTACCTTGGGATTGACATAGGCATTTTAGAGGATTCTGGATACACTTGTGGCATCTTTCAGATGTGTATGCGGGCTCTTTTATCAGTTATGTGCATTGCACTGCAGATAAAATGTTGATGTCACTACATATTTGATTGCCGATGTCACTGCATAAATTGTTGATGTAACGCATATATGATTGCCGATGTTACAACATAAAATGTTGATGTCACTGTATATTTGATTGTCGATGTCACTGCATAAATTGTTGATGTAATGCATATATGATTGCCGATGTCACTACATAAAATGTTGATATCACTGCATATATGATTGCCGATGTCACTGCATAAAATGTTGATATCACGGGTCTCTTCTGCTTAAAAGGATGCCTGAGTTTTTTTTATTTTAGTATGGATACCAACCCTGAGGTTCCTGTTTGGATTCAATTTCCCAATCTTCATCATGGTGTCTCTACATCGCGGTGTCACTTCATAACGGTGTCACTGCATCGCGGTGTCCCTACATCGGGGGTGGTCACTGCATCGCGGTGTCTCTGCATCGGGGGTGGCCACTGCATCGCGGTGGTCAATAGATTGAGGGTGTTCAATGCATCACGGTGGTCAATGCATCGCGATGATCACTGGATTGGAGGTGTCTCTCCATCACGACGTCTTTGCAGGCGTCTGTGTATCGGGGATGGTCACTGCATCGCGGTGTCTCTACATCGGGTGTTCACTGCATCGCGGTGTCTCTGCATCGGGGGTGGCCACTACATCCGGTGGTCAATGGATCTGGGGTGGTCAATGCATCACGGTGTCACTTCATTGAGGCACCTTTGCATCGCGGCGTCTCTGCATCAGATGTGTCACTACATCGCGGTGGTCAATGCATCGGGGTAGTCAATGGACCTGAAGTGGTCAATGCATCGCGGTGTCACTTCATCGAGGTGTCTCTGCATCGCGGTGTCTCTGCATCGAGGGTGGTCACTGCATCATGTTGTCTCTGCATCAGGGATGGTCATTGCATCGATGTGTCTCTGCAGCGCGGTGTCTTTGCATCGGGGGTGGTCACTACATCACGGTTGTCAGTGCATCGCGGTGTCACTTCATCGAGGTGTCTCTACATCATGGCGTCTCCGCATCGGGGTGTCTCTGCATCGCGGTGTCACTTCATCACCATGTCTCTTCATCTTGGTGTCACTTCATCGCCGTGTCCCTGCAATACGGTGTCATTTCATCCCGGTGGTCAATGCATCGCGGTGTCACTTTATCGTGGTGTCTCTGCATCGATGTGGTCAATGCATCGCGGTGGTCAATGCATTGGGGGTTGTCACTGCATCGCGGTGGTCATTGCTTCGGGGTGATCACTGCATCGCGGTGGTGAATGCATCACGGTGGTCAATGCGGTGTCTCTGCATCGCGGTGTCGATTCGTCGAGGTGGTCGTTGAATCGAGGTGTCAATTCATCGCGGTGGTCAATGCAGCGGTCACCGGGAAAAAAAAAACCGTCTTAGTGTCAAGAAAAAAAAAAAAAAAAAACCCTTTTTTTAAGCATCCAGAAAAAATAAATTTAAAAAAAAAAAACTTTTTTAACATGCACGAAACAAAAATATTTTTTATCATGCAGAAAAAATAAATAAACAACAACTACTTTCAGCGTTTGCTGCCGTTTTTCTTTCTCTTTAAATCAGTGCATCTTTTTAATTTATTTATTTATTAATTTAGGGTAGGTTAGTCTATGTATTACTTTTGTGTTCTTATAACCAAATAAGATTTCTTATTGTCTTATTTGCTTAATTAAGTCTAATATGTGTCATTTTGGACATTTGCCCCTATTTTCTTTCCGGAAAAAAAAAAATCCATCTTAACATTTTTTATTTTAATAATGGAATAAGGACAAGTTTAATTAATTGTACCTAAAATACATCTAATAACTTTTGCCTTAGCTGTCCGACGCTTCGGACGCATACTTTCGTTTTTCTCATCAATTCTCCTTTTCCACTTTGCCGAACTGTTGAGGAAGATTGAGTTTGGCAGAAACACAATCAGAGATAGTAGCAACAACGACGAATCCGAAAGTTAGGGATTTTGACGTCCATTGAACACCTCGAACAATACCGAAATTGATGATATAGATGATTTTGTGATTTGGAGTAGGGGCCAGCATCATTGAGCTAGGGTTCCATAACAAAAAAAAGTGAGCTCCTCGTAAGTGGAATAATCGGTTATATATGGTGGAGATTTTTTTTCCAACCGGTTCGTTAATCTACTGTATAGAGCTTCAAGGAAGTAGTATCCTACTCTTTCAAATGGATCTTCATGTGCGGATACAGATTCTGGAAGCATAATTAGAGATTTCACGGCTTGGGCCGGGTTTGATAGACGTGTGCTTTTGTTTCACTAGGGGTTGCCTTTTTGGCTAAATTGCAAATTTAGTCATTTAACTCGACACATTTTGAAATTTTGGCCCTCGTTTTTCTCCGGTCACAATTTTGGTCATTTAAGCGGTTTTTTTCTTTTTTGCAAAAATGGTCCTGAACACCGGAAAATGCTGACCGGACAATTTTTCCGGCCAAGAAAAATGTCATGTCATCCGAAATTGAAATGTCAGTCTTCCACGTCAGCATAATGTTGCTCCAAGGGGGATTCGAATCCGAAATTGAAATGTCAGCCTCCCACGTCAGCATTTTTTTTACAAAGAATAAAATGTTGCTCCGAGGAGGATTTGAACCTACAACCTAAGATTAAAAATCTAGACACTTGACCATTTGAGATACAATTCCATTTTGTTGTTTAAGACACAACATATTACTTAAAGACACGTTCAGTACAAAAATATTATAAAGAATCTAATGATACAGATAATTTTATTTTTTATATAACCTATATATAGTATTTGTTACATGCTGTGATACATTTATTGAATGTTTATTTTAAGTAATATGAGAGGTTCTTAATTTTTTATTGTTCTTTTTTTATGTATGTTCGTAAAGATGCAACATAATCTTGTCATGTCATGTCATGTCATGTCATGTTCTTCGTTTCTTCCAACTTTTCTTCATAGTCACTAAACTGAATAATTAATCAAATTAACAAATGAAATGTTAAAATAAATGTATTAATTTTAATTATTCTCGTGAAACAAAAGCAAGTCCTTGACAAAATGGGTCAAAAGGAAATATTAATTACTATGATTGTAGCTAATTAATAATACATCATTATTTATCGATTTGAAACAACGATTAACTGTAACATGATGTAATAGTGAAACATCGAATGATATTACTATTTCATCAAAGGTACATAGTACCATTGTCACATAACATTGCATAATTTGGTGTGTCATGATGGTTCATTAAATTATGAGATGTAGAGTGTTAGAGTGGTTGTAACAATAATATTATTCAAAAATTATAGATAGAGAAAGAAACTAACCGGGAAATTAGTAGTGGTACTAGTACCTCAATACTTCAATGCTGCAAAACCATATGATCTAGCTGCATGTTCTTCCTTGTCATAACCATCTTAATCAACAAATTTGAGAAATAATAAGTATATATTAAGTCACATGCATTATACAATATTTATTATACATAAAAAACAATAAAAAAAAAATAAAAACGACTCATATTACTTAAAATAAGTATTCAATAAATGTATCGCCACGTGTAACGAATACTATCTATATTTTAGACAAAAAAAAACTGCATGTATCATTAGATTCTTTATAATATTTTTATACTGAACATATCTTTATGTAATATGATGTGTTTCAAGCAACATATGTGGTTTTGCGCGGATGGCTAAGAGTCTAAATTTTGTGTCTTAAGTTGTAAGTTCGAATCCCCTTTGGAGCAATGTTTTATTGTCTGCAAAAACAAATGCTGATGTGGAAGGATGGCATGGCATTTTGTGGCCGGAAAAGTTGTCCAATCATCATTTTTCGGTGTTCAGGATCATTTTTCATTAAAAAACATTTAAAGAACCAAAATTGTGACTAGAGCAAAACCAGGACCAAAATTACAAAACGTGTCCAGTTATAGGACTAAATTTGCAATTTAGCCCTTGTTTTTTCTTTTCTTTGGGTGTTTGAAGATGTGTTTTTGTTTCAAAGGTGATAAAGAATATGTTGTAAATTACTACAATCCAAATATTGATACTTGATGGAATGGCTTGATAAACTTCATGATGCCTCTGTTGCATATGTAATTTTCTGTTCCATAGCCATATTAGGCCCGAACAGTTTGAAGAACTCAGCTTGGGGTCTCAAGAACAGCAATGTTCATATCTCTTGGCTGTCTGTCAGATAAAAAGAACAAGCTAAACTTGCCCAAGATTTGGTGAAAGATACTATCCAAAATAGGCTCGTGGTGACGGAATTGTCAAAGATGGCTTCCAAGAAACTACATTTATTCTGCAAGTTGTGGAAGAGGAAAGTCAGATGGAAGGCATCCTCATGGTTGTAAAGAATAATGAATTGGCATTTTCATTATATAAAAAAATTGGAGTGAATGATATTTTGTCTGATAAATTGTATTTGAGTGTGTTTTCATCCAAAGTTGAAGGGATTTTATTGATATTTTGTTGGATTCATGTTGAAGGGCCTTACAGGGATTATTCATTTGGATGTAAGTGGAAATTGTTATGTAACTCATTTGTGGGTTGGAGATATGAAAAAAGGTATGATGGCTGTATTTTTTTCTTGATTGTGGGTAGCAATTTGAGTCTTTTTAGTAGCTGGTGTGTTTGCTTTTAAGTTTCTCAGCAGATTGGGCAGGAATCTTGTGTTGGTCAGCTCTTGTTTTTAGATTTAGTGAATCTTATTGCTCACCATCAAAATTATATGTTCGCTTAGTGAATTTCATTGTTCACTGTTGAAATTCATTGTTCTTAAAGTGAGTTTCATTGTTCACTATCAAAATTCTTTCGAATTATAGGTTCATTTTATTAATTTCAATTCTGAATTCCATTGTTCACGGTGAATTGCAAAAGTAAACTAAGATATTGAGTATGACCATAATGAACTCCCAATAGTGAATTCCATTGTTCACTGTAAAGATTCATTGTTCGTTTAGTAAGTTCCATTATTCACTGTTGAAATTAATTTCCATTTAGTAGATCTTATTGTTCACTGTCAAAATTCATTGTTCGTTTAGTGAATTTCAATAGTGAATTCCATTGTTCACTGTCGAAATTCACTGTTCGTTTAGAGAGTTTCACTTTTCACTGTTGAAATTCGTTGTTCGTTCAGTGGATCTTATGGTTCATTGTCTAAAATTGTTCTTCGTTTAATGAATTTTAGTAGTGAATTCCATAGTTCAAAGGTGTTGAAATTCAATATTCGCTTAGTGAGTTCAATTGTTCACTTTATCGAAATTTGTTGTTCGCTCGAAGAATCTCGTTGTTCACTGTCATAATTCGTTGTTCGTTTGGTGAATTTCGGTTGAGAATTCCGTTGTTCACTGTCGAAATTCACAATTCCTTTAGTGACTTTCATTTTCCGCTTTTGAAATTTGTTGTTCGTTTAGTGAATCTCATTGTTCATTGTCTAAATTCGTTGTTCGTTTAGTGAATTTCAGTAGTGAATTCCATTGTTCAACGTCGAAACTCACTAGTCGTTAAGTGAGTTACAATGTTCACTATCGAATTCCGTTGTTCGTTCAATGAATCTCATTGTTCACTGTCCAAATTCGTTGTTCGTTTAGTGAATTTCAATAGTGAATTCCACTGTTCACTGTCGAAATTCACTATTCGTTTAGTGAGTTACATTGTTCTGTCGAAAATCGTTGTTCGTTCACTTTCAAAATTCATTGTTCGTAGGACCATGTCGGATGTATGACTAGTTGTATTACCCATGTCGTCCCAGAACGATGTACCGAGCGGGGTACCGTGACCCAGAACCATGCTGGATGTATGCTAGTCATATTACCCATGCTGCTCTAAGCCCCATGACAAGTTAGAAAGAAATATGAACATGACAGTCAAGACAAAAGTAGAGATATGTTAAGTATGTATTGACATGAAGTATGAGCATGACAAGGAAGATATGAACAGTTACGTTTAGTAGGCAAGTCAAGTATAGATTAGTAGATTGCTTACGTAAGTTTGATCATCAAGCTAAATAGAGTAGGTAATTAATGAGAAGAACAAATACGTGTAAGATGAATTGAATGTACTTAATATGCATGTTTTTTGTGCATTAAACAAGTTAGTTTCAAGAAACGTTCCTAAAAGTAGTTTTCTTATGTATCAAGTTACGCTTTCAGCTGTTTTGTAACAGGATAAGTAGATTTAAGTATTGTCTTCCGGCATTCGACATACATTAATTTCCCTTTTGAACATCTTTCTCTTACTAAGCATATAGCTGGTGCTCACTCCTTCATTTAGAATTAAAAGATTGCAGGTACATGATGTGTTGATGACGAGTTTGGAGTGCTAGCTTGTGGGGAGCAATGAAGTCGTTTATGTTTTATTTTCCTTTTATAGTTCATCCTCTTTTCGCATGTGAGTTGTAATGGATAACAGTTTTTGCTTTAGACTTAGGTGATATTTATGGTTTACACTAAATGTCATGTGACGAACGTTCCATGTTCGGATAAGAACGTTGCATCGAGGATTATCGAGGATGTAGATGTTAAAATTAATGTGTATTATTATTAAGGAAAAATTAGTTTTTAGTCTACTTTTTTCCCCTTAATTAAGTGCTAATCCAACTTCAATTTTTAGTTGCATTAAGGCAAATAAATTCCACCGGACGAATATACCTCTATTTGATACAACTGTCAACCGTAGCAGATGGATTTTCAATGAGAATATGAAGAATCAAAAAGCTTCTACCGGTCTTCTTCCTTCATGGAAATCCTTCGGTTCTCTCGACCTCGATTACATCTATTTCGGAAGTCACGGATCTGAAGATTCTTCTACGAGAGCCGGTTCCTTCTTTGCTGATAAAAAAGCTTCTCCTCATCTGAAGATTTCCTCTGCTCTAGTGTCAAGTCCCTAAAAAGTAATGAGTGGATAATGGAACCTGTCGCAATAGCCGATGCTTATAGACCCGAAGTAAGCCTCCTCTTACAAGAATTTCCCTGATTTTATATTCTTTTGTTTGATTATGGCAAGTCTGATGTAGTGTTGTGTAATAATTGCTTTAACTTGGTTATACTGATTGCCAACATTTGTATAAGTGCTGCTGTATTTATGACAAGAGTGCTTTCTAATTATTGAAAATTATGGAGATTGTCTATTTAGAATGATTTTTAGGTCTGTAAAGTACTTAATTATTTATAAGTCGATTGCTCTAGTATTTGTTTGTAAGATGGTGAATCAGAGGTCGATTCTTGGTTTTCTTTGTTCTCAATTCTCTCTTATGTACTTTTGTCTTACTCCTCTAGGAATGTTATTATATGATAGGGCCTTGATTTTGTTGTTGCTGCTGGTGTTAGAGTTGCCAATCCATCAACTGTTGTTGACATGACCAGAACGTTCATCGAATTCTGAGGCAAGGAAATGTAGTAATCGAACTTTACAAATGTTCCAGGGATGGTATATCCTCGACGCCCTTCATCTACTATAGATCCTGATGTAACGCGTTTCTCTGTCTCAGAACTGGGTTTGGGTATTATAATCAAGGTGTAACTTTATTCTGATTTGGGGAGTGCTTGTGCCTTGTTTCCTCATACCACCATAATGAAAACTTTAATGGTACAATCATAGTTGGAAGTTGTACCAAGTGGGTGTATCGCCATCTTTCGCATACTAGGAATGAAAGATGAGCCTAATACGATAATCGATATCGATCATCGCTTCTCGATAGTGTGTGCCTTATATGATATTGTTACTCATATCAGTGCCTTATATGAGCCTTATATGATATTGTGTCCTTTGAATTAAGCCTTAAATGAGCCGGATATGTGTGCCTTGAAGTAGTCACTTGAATTAAGCTTTAAATGAGCCTCGATCTTGTTTAATGATATCATTTGCATCGACATCGACATCGACATCATTTCATCGATAGTCATTGCCTTATATGATATTGTTACTCATATCGCGTGTCTTATATGAGCCTTATATGATATTGTGTCTATTGAATTAAGCCTTAAATGAGCCTTTAATGAGCCAGATATGTGTGCCTTGAAGTATTCACTTGAATTAAGCCTTAAATGAGCCTCTCGACATCATGCATCGATCATCGACATCGCGTCGACATCATGCGATGTGTAAATCTGCCGCGATTAAATTCGGCTTTCAAATACTACGTCGAAAAGGTATCAAATGAGGTCTCAAAATGAAGATAAAAAATATGAACTTTGGTGAAACAATTTTGATGATCGGTGTTCTAAATCAAAAGTTACGATTCGTTTATAAGAAAACGCGCCCGATTAATACAAATATTTTCTCGGCTTTCAAAATTTACGCTGGAAGTGTATCGTATTTGGGCTCAAATTAAAGAAAAAAAAAAATTTTGGTGAAAAATTTCATGATCGAGTTATAAATCAAAAGTTACGGGTGTTTGAAAAAAAAAAACCTGGTTGGAACCCAAGCGAAGCGGAGGAAAAAAGTATGCGCGTTCCTTTTATTAAAGGGATATTTTTATGCGTCTCAAATTGTTTGTCATTTTTTGTTACTACTAAAAAAAAAATGTGTACTAATTATTTATTTTGTAATTTTTTCTGTAATGTTGCCTCAATCTCCCTATTATTAATTGATAAGAGTTGCACCATAATATTGTAATGAAAAAAATGTTATAGAAGACAATACATAATGTACATCCATAGTAATGAAAATTTGTGATGAAAAATATTACCTCCATCCCAAAATAAAATTTTTTTAGTTTTTTTATTTTGTCTCATAATATAAGTCCATTTAAATAACGAATGAAATATTTATTACATTACCCCTTATTTATTATCTATTCACCCACTTTTTACTATTCTATATTAATAATAGTCAAAAGTTATTTTAGACTTTTTCATCAAAATTAATGACACATAACCAATTTAACTAACTTTCTTAATCTGTATGAAATACCCTAAAATAACTTACATTTGGGACAGATGTAGTATATCTTAAAATTTATTTATTTATATTTATTTATTTTTGGAAAAGGGTTTTGCGACTTCCAGCCCCATTACTGAAGGATTTACAGCCGGAAAGAGCAACACAAGCACATCGGACAGTGACTTTGAACAATGGCGAAATCGTCGGCGGCGAAGGACGCTCAGGCTATCTTTCAGTCTCTCCGGTCAGCCTACGCCGCTACCCCAAATAATCTCAAGGTTTCCTTTTTCGTTTCTTCATACGCAGATTTCATTTGTAATCTTTTCGAACTTTGCATTTGATCTTAATTTCGTCCTCTTATGCATCAGATCATCGATCTCTACATCATCTTCGCCATCTTCACTGCTTTGATTCAGGTACTAGTTTGTTTTCGAGTCGCGCGTGTGCTTCTTATCTATTGCCATTCCAATTCCAAATAATTATGCCCATTCACCGTTGACCTTGGTGATTTAGTGCTTTTGCTTCGGAATGAGTGCATTGATTTCATTTCAATGATCTGA
>CM047806.1:102963454-103156744 GCA_026214975.1 Gentiana macrophylla | reverse complement strand
AAAACGTAGTATTGGTTCTTTCTAAACCCTATGCTCAATAAAGGAGCAAGTAAATTTATTTATCCAGAAAATAAAAATAAATAAATAGCCTCAATCCCTAGTTGTGGAAGTAAGAAAGAATGGGCAAAACAGAACACTAACATTACCTTCAGGAATCAAGGGAACTTAATCTTTGTTGGGGCTTATTATACTGTAAAAGCTTCAATCTTGGAGAGAGAACCGTGAGCTCCAAACTGAAGTTTAGACAGCCAAGACCCATTCTTGGAATCAGGCTTAATTTTGTCATTGAACTGCAAAAATCATAAACATTAAAGCTGAAAACAGGGATATTTGGTCACAAGTTTCGTTTATGAATTCAAAATAGGAAAATAAAAACACAAACTACCTAGAGAAGTTCAAGGGCCGCTTAAAGATATTTTGAACTGCTACAAATGGATCAATGGTCGTGATTTGCTCAATTAAGTAAGGCACACAAATTAGAAGATGAGGGTAGGCAATCTATAGGATAGAATAGCTCAATTCATAATTTGAAGAAGAGGGCAAGGGGAAAACAAAGAATATCATGATAGAAAGGCAAACATTGTGTTTAGCAAATCAAAGTAAAAAAGGAGCAGGAAGGGGCTAGAAGGTCAAAGTAATTATTGTACTATTTGCCAAAAACAGGGAGATTTTTTCAGGATCCATATGGAGTGAAGTGACGAGTGGTGTAAACTATGTGGTTCGATCACTCACTCCGCCACTTAACTCCATATGGAGTCACCAAACAAAAATTTCCCAAAAACACCTCCTCTTGAGTCAAAACACCCTACTCTTACTATCTAATTTATAAAACACAGAAAATTAAACACATTTAAAAATTACATATGACCCTCAACCTTGTTGCCCCACCCCACCTCGCAAATTTGTTTTTTCCCAGACCTAGTAATCTCTTCCCTCAAACCCCAAACAAATAAAAGACTAAACTCTAGACACTGCACCCATAAGCCCTAAACCCCACGCCCTTAACTCCAATGTTTCTTAATACATACAGGGGTATTTATGTAAAGTGACACTCTGACAACTTCTTGACTCGACTTATTCCCTTCAAAAATCTGGATGGATTAATAATTGAATAGAGGTCAAGATTTTGGGATTTTTTCATTCCTTTTGCCAATGTCCCAAAACGCCTCCTAAAAAGGAGATGGCTAAAATGCAAAGATCCAATGAGGGAAACTCACAAAAGAATCGCACAGATGAGCAAATCATTACACAAACTATCACAAGCCAGAAACACCTACTTAAAACAAACAGATTCAGAGAAGCAGCCCATTCTCCCACGGCAGCTCATGGGAATTTTTCAGTTACTAACTCCACCATATGGAGTGAAGTGTCCAACAGAGTGATCAGAACCATGGAGTTTGAATCCTGGATATGAACTGTGTAGTTCCTATCATTTTGGTAGTCACTTCACTAATAACCAAAATCTCCCACAGCCCATTGCTAATAACAATGTCAAAGCTAGAAAAACAGAAACTCTATATTTCAAAATGAAGGCACTCAATTAATAGCCCACCAGCCAATTCCACCAATACTACGGATAAGTGAAGAAGCAAGAGGTAATATTAAGCTAGAAGAAATCATCCAACTAACACACAAGTCTTCAAAAATCATTCATAATCTAATACCAAAATTTTCCCTTTTCCACCAAATAGGTATGGGGAATGAGTCATAAATAAATAAAACTCAAACTTCGATACCATTATCATTCAATACCACTGAACTTCATCAAAATGAATTACTACTAAAATGTATTCGTCCACCAGCAAGTTCAAATTATAAAAGGGAGACTATGAAAACAAGATGAAAAATATCTATCTACAAGCAGCTTCTTGTAGCGTTCAACAGGCTGTTTAGACCTTTGATCTCAATGATGGACAGGAAAAGACAGTGTATCGGAATGAACAAGTCTATTACATATCTATCATAAACCTTCGTGCATAATTCAGGATGTGGAGCACAAAGCCCAATCAAGTTTTCACGACGAATGATTCTCACAACAGGAAGAAGAAATAGCAATTACGCTTTAATGAAAATTACAGTTAACAAAATAAACATTTTCCACTTCTATTCTAGAATTCTGTCAACACATCAAAGATGACTCAAATTACAGCAATTCGACTAACCCCACCGGAATACGAACACAGGTGTAGAAAAAATCGAATCAGTTACCTCAGTTTCTGATCAAAGGTGAGAACTAGATGTTCACTGCTCCTCGGTTGTGGCCAGATACAATTGAGAAGTGTAATTGACGGTTTTGTGTGAAATGGGTGTCGAGAAAGGGCTGCGGGCAGGGGGTTTACGGATTTGTTGAAGAAAAGTGAGAGTTTTGGGTTGTTTTAATGGAGTCTAGAGGGATAGCTTTTGCCTCATGGACGAAAATGATAGTGAAGTGAGTGGAGGGATGAGAAATTTTTAATTCAGTGCACCTAAAGTCTTATGGCGGATGCCTCGTCTAACGGAAATCCTTACCCGCATTCTTCTTGTCTCTATATGAGAAATATTAGTTCTAATAATTGTTAGCAGATTTGATCCTGATTTGAACCAACTACGCATCCAATTATAGACCACGGCTAAGTATTAAAATCTAATAGGAAGTTCATTACACTGAAAGAAGTTCAAGTACAAAATCTCATATTTTCAGTGGAGAAAGGAACTAAGTTTAAAACTATAAAGCTCATTAATAATTTATTTTATGGTAAACGCTCATAATGCACACAATTACATTTTCAATGACATTGGGCGACAATAATATTTATATAACACAATAAGGAAATAAATTTGTTGATTAGATAATTTTACCCTTTTCATTGTACCCGACCTTAGAAAATAGATAACAACAGCATCCCGATTCCCGACGACTACCGCCATCCGCCAAATGGAACCACCCAGTTTCATCCAAGAGCTGGAGTATCCATAATCGAAGGGAACAATCAGTGCAAAATCAATGAAAAAATCTTCCAGGTCTCCTTTCACAATGCGTGAATCTTCCAGATTCCTCTTACTTCAATTCACTTAACTCCTTGCTTCGATTTACTTTTGGCGCTTGTTTACCCGCTTTTCACTTTTGTTCATAAGCGAAATCCACAATAAATTCTCCTTTAATCGAACAATTGCTCTATGTATGGGAAGATGATTGCTGACTGTGCTTGCCGCTGCTGCCCAAGTTCACTTTTGCTTTACTTATTTTGGTTGCTTGTGCACATCTTCGATTTAGTTTATGTTGACTTGAATTTCATCATCAGTAGTTTTAGATCCTTTTGTACTGTCATTTGTCTCGATTTGTGTTGAATTACAATTTTTTCTTCTAATTTTCGCCTTGTTGTACATTGCATGTGTTTATATTGTAACACTTATGTTCTGGCCTGTTTTTTTGAGTTTGTTAGTTAAATTTTAAGGTTCTTTCTGGGATAAATTTCCAAGAGACAAAAAGTTATGTTGTTGTTGAGCTGCATCTTTGGTAAAGAAGATTTGATTTATTGCTCAGTTCAATTTTTTTGCAATCTGCTATTCAATGAATTCAAGGAAAATTAGAGCCAAAATGCAAAAGGTTCAAGCTCAGAAGCTAAAGAAGAAAGGCATATAAAGTTGAGAATTAAATGGATAAATAAGCTTAGATGAATATCAAGATTTTTTGTAGGAAAAATAGGCTTTGATTTTGTTGATAATAAGAGAGACAAAATGAATGGAAATAAAATGAAGGTAAATGTGACTAAAGAAGCAATGGTGGCTGCATAATTGTTGCCAACGAATGGTTTTAACCCTCTTTGTGATTTCTTTGTTTGCTTTCTTGAGGTAGAATTTTGAGGTCTTGATATTTACTCCAATCATCTTTGGGCTTGAAGCACCTTTTTCTTTGTTTTTCCAGACTTTGCTAAGTATGGTGCAAAATTTGTTGTAGTTAACTTGCAATTATTTACTTGAGTAAATGTTAAGTCCTTATTCTGTATGCATTCTGACAAATGTTTATGTTGCTATGGTTTTCCTTGGTAGAGTGAGTTCATAGTAGAGTGCTTTCCGAAAGTGGTGAAGTTTTCTATACAGCTGCACTTACGTAGAGACAAACGACGCAAGCACGATCCGAACCACACGCTTAAACGCAGAACGAAATCGCATGGACAGGGGACCGGCACGCAAAGATGTACTTCACGCAAGGTACACACTACGCAAAACTTCCCGAGTGAGAAGTGGGCCTATATATCTGGTTTTATTGGTAGCGCTGGCATTGCTTTCACCACAAATGTTAAAACGGTTTCTTTGGACAGATGGCCGATACTTTCTATGAGTTGGAGGCTGTACGATTTCTTGTATGGTTGGCTAATGATTGATTCATCCCAATGGATCTGGTTTAATCAAACACCGATAATAATGTTGAATGTAATAGCAATAATAGTAGAGTAACAATTTTTCATCGAATTGAAAGAGAAGTTAACAACAAGGACAATACACTCCTGTTCGTTGTTTTACACCTAAGAATACATGACAAGAGTTTCATGTTTCAATGTAATAATTCACCGTTATTGGGTACCTTTGATGCTTAAATCTAGTTGTTCACAAGTTAGCTACCAATATACTCTAGCTCACGCTTTACATCGAGCTTCAAAACACTTGTTCACTGTTTCATACCGAGCAAAATGACATCATTTTTTTGTCCATTTTCATGACTAGTCTAATGTTTTGATGTAGTAATACGGGTAACTCGGATCCTTAAATCTACTTATTCACCGTTAGCTAGCAAAATACTATGGTTTACCATTTTTCATTTAGTTCAAACACTGGTTCATTGTTTTGCACTCTATTTCACATTACTAATTCATTTTAGACCAAAGTTCACTTTTACGAGATTGTAATTGTAGTTCATTGTTGTAGTTAACTATTGAAAGTTTACTTTTCTTAGTACACTATTCGAAAGCTTACTTTTGTAGTTCGTTGTTTGTACTTCATTGTTGTTGTAGTTCACTATTTTTGTTAATCTCAACAATGATCTCAACTCTATTCTTCCCAAAAAAAAAGGTTGTGACTTACCTTTAGCAAAAAAAACTGTGGTCCACTGTTTCACGGTGAGCTCAGAACACTCTGGTTAACTGTTTCATACCTAAGCATAAATGACAACATGTTATTGTCCATTTTCATGACTCGGTCTAATGTTTCACCGTAGTAATACAATACAAATGTAAACTCTTAAAAGTGAAGTCACAAAAATGAACTTAAAAATTTGAACTAACAATAGTTAACCCAAAAAAGTGAACGAAAAATAGTGAACTCATCATAAAAGAACTCAAAAGTGAACTAATAATAGTAAACTTCCAATAATGAAGTACAATTATAAACTCCTAAAAGTGAACTTTAGTTTGAAGTGAATTAAGAATGTGAAGAGTGTAAAATAAGTGAACAAAGTGTTTTGAACTCAATAAAAATAAATGAACCAAACATTGTTTCGCTTCAAATCTAAATACTCTAGTTCACCGCTTAAACTTTAAATCAAAATACTTAGTTCACTGCTTTTCATTGAGTTCAAAACATTTTCTTCTTAATTCACTTTTTTATCACTTCTTAGTTCACTATAACTTGGTCTATAATTTGAAGAATTGATAATAATTAACAAGGTTTGGTGTTTAGTATTATTAATATGTAAGAATAAAATGCCTGGGGTGCATGGTGTACATGAGAAAGCAAATAAATTTCAAGATGTTATAGTATAGCATATAGTTTGTTGCCGGATTTCAAGCAAAAATCAATTTTGTCTAGTTTCCGCTTCCTCCCTTTTCTACATAAAGCTCAAAACACTCGTTCACTGCTTTACATCGAGCTCAAAATACTCGTTGCTCACCGCTTTCACACCTAAGCATATATAACATCATGGTCTTGTCCACTTTTATGACTAGTTCTAATGTTTCAATGTAGTAATACAAAGTTATCGCGGTAACTCGATCCTTAAATCTATTTATTCACTATTAGCTAGCAAATTAATCGTGGTTCACTATTTTTCATTGAGTTTAAAACACTATGGTTCACTGCTTCACACATACTCAGATTACTAATTCATTTCAAACAAAAGTTCACTATTGGGAGTTTATAATTGTAATTCACTATTGTACCTAACCATTGGAAGTTTTTACTATTGTTAGTTCACTTTGAGTTATTTTTTATGAAGTTCGCTTATTTGTAGTTCACAGTTTTACATTGAGCTCAAAACTCTCTGGTTCACTGTTTTACACCTGCACATACATGACAACATGTTCTTGTCCACTTTCATGATTGGGTCTAATGTATCAATGTAGTACTACAATGTTACGGGTTACTCAACCTTCAATCTACTTATTCACTATTAGCTAGCAAAATACTCTGTTCACTGCTTTTAATTGAGTTCAAAATACTCCGTTCACTGCTTCATGGTTCATTGTTATTGTAATTCACTATCAGAAGTTCACTATTTTAGTTCATCTCAACAATGATCCTGAACTATATTCTTCCCAATCCACTTTTATGAGTTCACTTAGAATTTTATTCTTCCCAATCCACTTTTGCTAGTTCATTTTTATATTGTTGTTCACTTTTTTTTGTGGTTCACTATTTTAGTTCATCTCAAACACTTTTTTGCAGCTTCACTATTTGTAGTTCACCATTTGTGGTTCATCGCTTATTGTTCACTTCACTCGCTTGTAGCTAGAAAATACTACCTGCTCACTGCTTTTAATTGAGTTTAAAACACTTCGGGCCACTATTTTTAATTGAGCTTTTAAAACACTCTGGCTCACTCAAGGCTCAATAATTGATTCCATAAAAAGGGAAGAAGAAAAAGAACTCAATGATACATTTTAGAACTCCTTCACGTGCTATGGAAGAAAGAATGCAGCTATCAAGATAAACTCCATAACATAATACATTCATCCAAGAAAACATTTCTATCAAACTTAGCCATTGTGATTCTCATTTGCATGTCTAATAGTACAACAACAACAATCGTTCGACTGGTATTACATCATCAATATCAATAGGAGATCCATTGAAATGCAGATGTAAACCTTGTCTTTTAATATTCCATTCCACACGCTGTGCATGTTAGGATATAAGTTCTGATAGAACTCCTTTAAGCTGCACATACACAGAGACAGAGGGTGGTTGAATTAGGAAACATGAAAAACATACATGTTTTGTGAATTCCCTTGTAAATCAAAAAAAAAAAAAAAAAAAAAAATATATTCAAAACAAAATCTTGAGAAATTGATTTAACTTCACCAAGAAATAAAAAAATGTCACCTTGGAACACATCCTTGAAGCCATGAATCATATTTTGTTGCATGCCGAAGGGCCTTAGCAAAAGCCTTGAAGGTGGCCTCAATAATATGATGAGAATTCTTCCCAACAAGTTGTTTCAAAGTGAATTCCAGTCAAATTTCTTTAACGGTGGAATACATGATGAAAAAAAACAGGCCAGGACATAAAATAGTCTTTTATGCAACCTCTACAACCTCTCTTCTTCATCAAACAACGAATTATTGGTGTCTAATATATACAACCTTCGAAAAGATTGAAGGAGAGATGAGCACCCAGCCCACATGTCTTCCCAAAAAACTTACCATGTCACCCTCTCCCACCTTTCAAACAAAAGACTATTCATACTGGAACATGGAAGAAGTATAAGATTGTTGAACTTACTCCCAACCCACCTATCTTTGCCCCTTGTATCCTTGAGACAAAAACCTCAATTATATAACATGGAAAAATTATAAGATCACTGAAGCATACAATATGCCTTAAAAATCCAATTTTAGCCATAGATACACATTTACTTTTACTTTTACTTTTATGGGACTCACAACTTATTATCAAATGTTGATGATATAACATTTAAACAAACTACCTTTAGTTCATCAAAGAATGCCACATTCTGAATTTTGTATAGCTTAATCATTCCTGAACAGTGAATATATAAATTTGTTTAACTAGGACTACCACTCAACAATATGTGATGCTCACCTGGGAGTCTTAAGCAGGAGGCATCCTTGATCAAATGTCAGCTTCTATAAAGCTCTAATAATGTCTCTGAATATGATCCATTTGACAATTTAATATCTGAAAAAACAGAGAGCCCGGTTCAAAACGTGAGCCTTCATGATATTAAAGGAGATCCATCCAAATATTACAACAATCAATCCAAAAAAAATTACATCAGTCAATCCAAGTAATAAGCAAATTAAAATATATTCTTCGATTTCATCTCGTTGATTCCATTAAAGAAAGAATCCATAGAACAAAATGAAAACTTACGACAACAACGGGCGGCGGCGACAGAATAGGGGATGGACTATGACAACAACGGCGGCGATAGAATGAAACAATAAAGTTCTATTGTTAGTCAAATTATGTGCAGGAGCGGAGGGCAAAGAGAAAGGAGAAGGAGAATGAGAAGGAGAAGGAGGAGCGGAGGGCGATCGGCCGCCTCTGCCATCATCACCGCCGGTTTCCATTTATGGAAGAATGGAGAGCAGAAAGTACAAAGCGTGAGTGACGAATTAGGTTACTGAGGATATTTTACGTATAATAAATTAGACTTGTCCTTATTGCCTTATGAAATAGTAAGCTGACTATTATTTGAATCAAATGTGTAAATGTCCTTATCAACAATAAACTATTTATTTTATTGCATGTTTGAGAATAGCAAAGACCTGAAGAAAATCCACTTTGAAGGCCTTTGGTGTTTTTGATAATACTGTTTTGGTTCTAAATCAGTGGAATCCATGTCTCAAAAGTGACAGTGACTCCCTACTCATATGTACACATAGTATGTGGGAAGAAAGATAGCAAATGATCTTTCTTAGCTTTTATCTCTTCTTCTTGAGGAAGACAACCTCTCTTCCACCCATTCGACCCTTTAAAAGCAGTCTTTCAGTATGAGAAACTCTTCAATTACTGCTATTTCTGTGGACTCTGGGGCACACTTGAAAAAAAAAAAAAAATTGCCCCATTGTCACTGAAGAGTATAACTTGGAGGAGGAGAAATCCTTCAGATCTGGTGGTTGGCTAAATGCAACGAAAAGGTTCAAGTTGTTAATATAGATTGTTACAGTATGTGAGTTGAAGAGAAGTCTAATGAGTGCAAGTCACCGAACAACTCAAGACTAAGCACCCCACTGAGTAAGTCAACAGATCAATACAATGCAATATAGTTATTCAGCTTAAAATTAATTAGTTTATGTTGTAACTGCTTGTAACTTACTCATAATTGTTTCATAAGGTGTATAAAGCTATAAATACCCTACTAACAAAGCAGTAATCAGAACTTAACTTGTTGATTTTACTTCAATAATAATTCTTCCAGATTTTTGCTTATGTTTTGTTTGACTTTCAACAAACTTTAACATGAGATCAAATTTGAAATTTGAGAATTTCAAAGCTTTTCGCTTTTTCTCCGGTTATTGAAGAATCTTGAGAATGTTCTTTTTCCACAGCAGCTTGAGAGTAAATCATGTTATCCTTCATGTTCGATCGTTTTTGATTTATTTTTGTTATTTCGTTATAATCAACTATTTTCCGAATTCTTGACAACCACGGCAAAGAAAGAAACAAGAAGTAAGCCCTCCACTAATTCTACGACATCCCATGAGAATCCATCTTGGTTCTTGTTCAAAGAATTGACGAATGGCAACAATTATAATATCGTAGAATATGTCCATGGAGATGGTGTTGATCACCAATAACAAAATTGGCTTAGTAGACGACACAATCAAAAGGCCGTAAGCAAAATCAAGATAATTCTATACGTGGAGACAGCTTTGATACAATGGTGAGGTCTTTGATTTTAAATTCTCGCTGAGAACAATATTGCACAATGTTTGATGTATTTCAAGAATGCACATGCGCTTTGGAAAACCTTGTTGCTAGATTTTCCAATGTGGATGCGTTAAGACTAGAGTCGTTAAACGAACCGAGCGCTCACTTAACAAAGCTCGAACTCGCTCGCTTAAGCTCGCTCGAGCTCGTTTCATTTATGCTATCGAGCCGAGCTCGATCGGGTTCTCTGGCATTGTTTATTAAACGAATAACACGAGCCCGCTCGTGAACGCCGTTAGTGTTCGCGAACTTATATAATATATAATATAAATAATAAATATAAATCATATATACTCATAAATTTTTTTGAGGGAATATATGCACATAAATATTTTGTGGAAGTTTGATTAAACGAGTATTTTGGGTTGAATAATGGATATATTGATATAAACAAATCATTCTCTTTAAAAACATAAAATTGAACGAGTCGAGCCTCGAGTTCGAGCCTGCTCATGAAGCTTCATATCGAGCTCGAGCTCGAGCTCAACATTTTATACTTATCGAGCCGAGCTCGAACAGCTTTTAGCTCGCTTTGTGTTAACGAGCCGAGCCGAGCCTACCCAATTACAAACGAGCTCGAGCTTGAACATCGCCTACTCGGCCCGGCCTGCCTGGCACACAAAGACTAGTTAAGACTTTCGATCTTTTGAAAAGATGCATCCGCCAAGCAAGACATAGATTTCACAATCAATATTTCACAAAGTTAATGGTTCTTTCGGAAAAAAATCAAGAGCATCAGGCCTATGCCGGTATGTTCTTGTGATCCTCAATGTCACTGCAATGTAATTAGCACTCTAATGGTTCATATGAAAGCTGAACATGTCATGAAATCCCTTAAAGGTTTGAGGGATGAATTTGAGCCCATGGTTTCACAGGCAATGTTGATGGTACCATTTTCAGAGATCCATGATGCCTTTGCAATTTCCATTAAGTTTGAGAGACAGAAATCATATGTGGCAAATAAGGCCAAGAATCAAGATTCTATGCTTCTCTTGTCTCAAAAGAATGGACAGGGGAAACATCAAGCAGTCAGCAGACTAGGATCTGTGTCTGCTGCAAATGTCCCAAGAAGGTACAGTGTAGTTTTTGTTGATTCAATGGTCATACAGAAGAAACTTGCTATAAGAAGCATGACTATCCTCATGGATTCAAATAAATCAGGTCTAATTTGGTAAGAGTAACAGATAGCAGAAGAAGATCGCACTCCAGAGGTCTCAAGGGACAAGGGTTTCAATCTTATCGCACAACAACTTGACAAGTTGATGTCTCGCTGAGTTTTGATCCTCCAAGATATGCAGGATTTGTTGTTGGGCAACTCTGGCCGAGATTACTACTCATTTTTCACCTGCCATAAGGACAAGTGATGGATCTTGACTCGCGCCATAGATAACATTGTAGGTTCCTTAGATATGTTAAGTACTCCCAAGCCTTCATCCGTATAAAATGGGATTGTCTAATGAGAATAATGTTTTTGTTACACATATAGGACAAGTGAGGTAAACCTTCAAACCGGTCCCTACATGATGTATTTTGCATTCTTAGTTTTAAATATAATATTTTGCCTTTACCTTCCTTTATTAATCACACAAAGGTTCAGCTGTTTTTTCTGCTAACAAGTGTGTTTTACAGGACAAGAACAAGAAAGTGATTGGTTCAGCTGAGTTAAACAGAGGACACTATGTCATGGATCACCAATCGCACTTCGCTAATAATGCTATAGAAAATAACAATTTATCTGGTAGATTTGATGATTTCTTTGTGGCATTATAGACTCAGACATCTAGCAGATAAGATATTACAATTTATTGTTAGTGTAGTGCCGAAAGACAATTATCTAATTGTTTTATGATTGTAATTAATAATTCATCTTATTATATGCATGTATGCTTATAATTAAGACACTATCAAAACCCTAAGTACCTCGCTTATGTAATCACATAACTCAAACAGTAATGGCTATACACAAGAGGATTAAGTTAGTGAGATTTACTTAAAATTAACTTAGTCCGTAGCGCTGATTAATCTGAGCACGGGTCTCATGATTAATATGCTAATAATGCGCCCTAACACTTTACGGTGTGACAGTTTTATCTCGGATCGCTGGTAATAGGGTACCTAGTGGGGCATTTATATACGATGATAATCATATAGTGTTGGACCGATTTGATTGAGTTTTCGATATAATTCCGTAATCGAGAAGTCTTATCGAATCACAAGATGATCATATATGGATTAATCTCCATCCCGAGGTGATCGCTGCATAAACCGCTAGATCGGGTAGAGTTTGATGTGTTAGTAAGGATCACTTCAGTAGATGTGGTCCAACACTTCGCTGGCTCTATTCTAGAATGAGTGAGTAGTCCGTGTTATCACGTATATGGAATCCATTCCTTCCTCGGGAAGTAGACAAACAGCTTCTTTATTTATTAACCCTAGAAACTCGATCGATCGGCCGAGTTCATATCATATTGATATGAACCAATTGATCACTAGTGGGTTAATGGTAAATAAGGATAATATGTTTAGTAGAAGTGTTTACTTAAAAATATCCGTAATCGGCGAACAAACTGTGAGGATTTATCCGTATGTAATGATTATATCATGGATGCTTTCACTCATAAATCGAGTGTAAGTTATCTATATTCGACAGAGTTCGCCGGGTTTATGGTGGTGTAATCCTCGAATTAATAGGTTGATATAATTATTCGTCTGATGAATAATTTTATTCGATTTATTGTAGAAGCATCAATACGGGTCCATGTCCCGACGTGGCTCGCAAAATAGCATAATTAGTTTTTCGCCGCTTTCCTCAATTATAATTAAATAGTGCATTGGGCTATTTAATTTGGTATGTGGATTAATTGTTTAGTTGACTAGATAATTAAATACATGAAAATACATTTTTCATGGACTCGCCCAATATGGTGTAAATTTCATGTGGCTAAGTGGTTAAACCCTAGCTTGGCGGAAATGTGTATGTTGTTTATTATTGGGAAATTTGTTTTCTCAATAAATAATAAGATATGTGATTAAATTATTTATGTGTTAAATAATTTAAGGAAAAGAATATCTTTATATATCCTTATTATTTTGGAATATTCTAGATATATCTTTTAGGAAAATGATTATTTCAATTGATTTTGTATTAATTAAATAAACTTTGAGGACAAGGATTACTTCCTATATAAAGAGAGTTCTCCCAAGCCTTTGACAATCACACATAACACGCCATTATTGTGTAGTACTTAGGTTGATATTTCACCAAGTACTTTAGTTTCGAGTGGGATAATCTTCGGGATTATTCCGTAGCATATCAAGGAGGTCCGCGGGCGGGAAACACCATTCATCTGGTGTTGGCCGGAGAGAAACGTTGGAAGGTTGTGTTCTACTCAATACACGTGTTCTTGGAGATCTATCATTCTGGAGTTAAGCACCATAAAAAGGTTGGCTCCTAAACCCCTTTGTAGTTAGATCTTTAATTTTTATGTTCTTTGTTTTCGCTAGATTCAGATCCGATGCATTCCACAGAATCGGGTCAATCTATGATTGATCCGACGATATTACATCTAACAAGTGGTATCGAGTCTTTGATCTAACGATCAAAGTATATGAATTTTAGATTCGGAGTGGAAAACATGTTTTAGGTGTTTTTATTTCGCTTTTTTGGTAAAAATTCAAATTAATCATGGTTGTATGCTTTGAATGTTGTGGTTGAAGAGATGGATTGTGGTTGGTATTGTTTACCCGTAGATCTATTTTGTAGCTCCTTTGTTTAGTAACAATTGAGCATATGATTTGTATATTTAATTATGCAATTTTCAAATTCCATGTAAAAGTAGCATCTTTATTGTAATTATGTTATTCCGGTTCAAATATGAAGATCTTACTGAAAAGATGAAGATCAAGGCGAAACCCAAGGTATGAACGAGGAGAAACGGAAAAAAAAACCTGTTTTTTAATTAAAATTCTGCGCTACAGGACTTTCTGCGACGCTGAAAAGCGTCGCTATAAGTAACAAAATTGCATGCGGCTGGGGTTTAAAGTTTGCGGCTGTATTTTTTTTTCTCCAAACCTTTTTTTTATACATATCTGCCGTTATTTGGCAGAAAATAACAAGAAATTTTTTTTTTTTTTTTTTTTTCGGGAAATTTTTAGCAACAGCTGAAAGAAAGAAAAAAAAAGGGTTTTATTTAATTATAATAAATTGGTTTTATTTATTTTAAAAGCCTTTCTCCTCTCGGGTGTTCGTGGTTCGTGATCCGGCGGTTCGAATTCAAGATTCGAAGATCAAGACTCGAAGACATAGTATAAGTTTTACTTTTCCTTAAAAATAAGTTAGTCGGGGGTACCAACGGTCCATCTTGGTGTTTACTTTTCAGTATAATTTTGTGTTTGATCAAGATTACGTGCTTAAAACCGGAAAATTGCCATGACTTGCATCTTCATGATTCCACTCCAATGCATACACGTAGTTTTTTAATTTCGAATTAAAATAGACGTGTATAACTCGAATAATTAGTATGAATGCTTATTAATTTAATATGTGGTAGTTAAATAATAAGTAGCTAATTATAAAACCGAGGACCCGGTTTTGTCAATCGTTACGATTTTAGTGATGGATTCTCGTGAATCCCACTTGGATAAATCGCTGAGCTTTTCGGTGATGGCTTCTCTCGTGAACCCACCTTAAATGCGTAAACGAGATTACGCTTTGGGTGACAATTTAGAAATCGGAGAATCTTAGTACATGGGTTCGGAAAGCGGTCTAACCATGGTCGGGCGATTTCAACCGAAGCTTCGCTCAATAGACTCCTCCACGTGTGATGTACGTTACAACACTCGACAGACTTAGCATTGCCGATAAGCCTTCGGGCTAAACGGGGCTTTCTTGCCGGATTGGCCTCGAATCGTCACATATGTTCCAACGAATAAGCACGGCGAGGCTTGCCTACATAACCGAATTCTATTCAGAGTACTTTGATTTATTGTTTCTTATTGTCAATGCCAAAACCGTAATTAATAAACCCACCCTTTTTCAAATTATTGAGTTGGAGCGGGAAGGCGACACACCAACCCCACGGCCTCTACTATGATGCAAGCATGTGAGAGAATGGTGACACTCGTGCCGCTTTGATTTCGCCCCTTTGATGGTGTTCACCGCTATCAAAATTCAAGGCTTGGTCTCCGAAGGATAGGATATCGAGTACTCGCTGGTCATCGACCGCCTTCAGAGGCATACCGGGCGCACTGATCGATATAGTATGTCACACTTTATGGATATTTTCAAATATCTAGGCTAGAAAAAGGAAGGTAATCAATGATTAAGGTCCGGATGTCTCGATTCCCGTGAGATGTTGGTTTCTCAAGCTTAATCATTGAGAGAGATTGTCTCGCTTTAACCGCCATAGGTCGATATCGACCTCTCGGACAGCTTCATGCGAGGTTAAATCCTTGGAATGGTAGGATAAACTTTTTTATAGTTTATTATTCCTAAAATAAATCTAGTAAAGGAAAATTTATTTTTGAATTTAACTTTCTGTCATTTTATTTACAACTAAATCTCTAGGTTACAAAACTCATAGTAATAGGACTTCATTAAAAATGTGGAAAGTAACAAGCACGTTGTAATTATCAAACAATGCAGCTTAATTTTTCAAGATTTATTCTCTTAAAGCCTTTAACAACTTGAGTGACATAGTATGTGTATAAACACGAGTGTCACTCGTGTTGAACGAGAGACGACCATACTTAGTTTACAATAGATGACATACGACTATCATAAAAATTCATTTAGTGAATTTCAAAAATGTAATTACACAACAAATTTCTAAATTGAAAATTGAAAATAATATACATATATGCTGTTAGTTAGACGGTATTTGGAACCGATAAACTAAAGTGAGCCTTTGTCTTATGATTTGTTGTTTTTTTGAATCAATAGAAACGTGTAATAGATCGCATGTGAGTTTCTCCATTTATTGGAAAACTAGAATAAATCGTTGTTAGTTAGACAAGATTTGGAACCGATAAACTAGTGGAGCTTAGTTCGAAAGTGATTTTCTAATCTTTGAAAAATCGTAAGTACAAAGTGTTGCTAGTTAGACGGTATTTGGAACCGATAAACTAGTGGGAGCTTTATTATGATCTATCAAACCATTTGATACAAAGTGTTGCTAGTTAGACGGTATTTGGAACCGATAAACTAGTGGGAACTTTGGTCTTATGATTTGACGATTAGAAAAATCGATAGTCCAAGCAAGTAACACCGAACAACCCACAATTCAAGAGTAGTGTCTATTCAAACGAATCGCTAGTTCAAGATCAAGTTTTCATCTAAGGAAAGTCGAGAATAGGAAAGAACGCGTTTATACGTGTTAGTCGCCTAAACTAAGTACTTTTAAGGCTAAACCGAAAATTAATAAATTAGAAATTAGAGGATAAAGAAAGTGATTTCGATCACCGACCAATGCATCCTAGCAATTTTCTCGAAAGCTAAAGTTCTTTGGAAGAACTAGGTAGCTTTGCATTAAATGATAAATAAAATAGACATCGGGCGCTTATTTCAGATAGACTAGTGGGAGTGATATAAGAAAATGAATCTCGGATTCAATTCTTGAGTATCACGTAAAATTTATTTTCTGCTTTTTTTCGATTCGTTGGAACAAACGTATTCATTTTCAATAGGATAATTTGTTTGTCTAATTGATTTATAAATATAACATTCGTAGTACGGACCCAAGACTCGGACTTTTGTTTGATAAAGTCGTAACCACTAAGCATTGGTTTAAAAGGTATTAGTAACGATCTTAAAATATATAAACGCAAATGGTTTCTCAGATTTCGATATACGCTTCTTTCTATTCTATTACTTAGTGCATATTCCTAAAGACAAGATCTCAAGATCGCTTTAGGTGATTCCTATCTCTCACCAAAGGAACACTGCCTCAAAGGAACAATGCCTAAGTTTCCTTTCAATCGTGAAAGGGTAATAGATTTAAAGAAGTAATATAGCTTGTTCATAACAACCTTCGGGTCATATGAAAGGTACAAGCTAGTGGGAGTTTTTTTGAAGTAGTGACATCTTGTCCGACAACTATTCAAGACTCCGTAAGTTTATCCAAAATATTTGATGAAATCTCCGGTTTCACCAGAGATAGAATATTCCATACCGTAAATAGGTTATTTCGTAGTCTTCGATCGATGCTCGGCCCGCCTCCAAAGCTGAAATGTTTTCACTAAGGGATACACCATAAATTTGCCTTATAGAGTTATTAATGTGCTACGATATCAATAACTCATTTAAGATATTGGTTGCAAAATAACGGTTGTAATGAAAACCGAGAAATCAACATAAAAGATGTCTATGCATTTGTGGATAAGGAGTGAATTCGTTCACCCCACTCCGTAAATATAGACATTTAGCATTTAGTGCTTGAAGGTAGGACTCGAAATTTTGTGTACACGTCAGTTGTGAAATATCTTAATGCATTGAGTAAAGGTTAGTTATAAAACTCAGTAAAATCAGAGAATGACGGCGACATCACAAACTCGGTCTGATAGAGTTTATAAATAACAACCTTAGATCTTGAAGTATTTGTACTCAAGATGTTACTAATCGATTTGTTCACCCACATCCAACACCGGCGCTTGGTGATAACACTAATAAAAACTACTAAACTAGATCAAGATATCACTCCACCCCTAACGCAGCTGGGAGTATGGTTTGTCCATTACCCATTGCAGACCTTATAGTCTATAGTGGTAGATTGATGACCTATAGTCCTTCGTGGACTGTGATAGATCCTCGATCACAGAGGTTGGTTTAAAAGCCATAACCCCCGTGAATAGAGTATGATGCTCCAATTCAATTGAAACTCTTCAGTAACCACCGAGTATCTCAGCCCAAATGGGAGTAATTGGAACTACACGGAGAAGAGTCGAATGAATAGGAAAGTTTAACTTTCAACGCAAAGTCGAGTAATTTAGTGGGTGACTCCCTAAAAGGTAGAGAGTTAACTGCACGTGATCTCTTACCACTCGGGCCTTGCTTGATTTCGCCGTAAAGCTGGAAATATGGGTGATTCCTCGAGACTTTCTTACCGAACAACGAAATCTGAATTCATTCGTAATGTATGGTTTTAGCTAAGAACAAATGACGGATTCGTTAGAAATCGTAAAAATAGGGTGATTCCCAAGACCTTTTAGTAGACTAACGGTATCTTAATTTATTCGTAGAAGAACTTTTGGCAGATGCCCGCCATAGCTTATATCCTTTTGGGGATTAAAGCAAACCTCTAGGTCATTTCAAAGTCATATATTTTAATATGTGGACTTGACCGTAATGTTGATAAGTCTTTCGTAGACTCGGCATCAATATTAGTAAAGTAGTATGTAGATTAGTGTTTGTGAATGGTAACATCAAAACGCTTGGAAACAACATGGGTGTGTTATCTCAAGTCGAGTCCGACATGCCATCGGGATTCATTCTAAAGGATTTGATGAGAATCGATCATTGGCAAGCCCCATCTATTCACCTGGTTAATATATTCTTGCATTTATGCAAGATTCAACGATGTAGTCTACCCTACCTTTCGTGAATGATTATCTAAACTCGCAGATGAATACTAAACGGGATGTTTAGTGAATCCTCTAGTATCTTCCTCGAGAATGAGGAATAATATGCTAGTATATTCAGTGCAAACTAGAATATAAGTGATAACACCGATTCTCGCCTTAGGTCGGATTAAGGATGATCGTTAAGTAGATCTTGTCCTCTCTGTTTACTCAAAGGCATGTTGAAAATGTACCACCGGATTAGATTTAAAGGCGACGTTTTGATCCCAAAGATTGACTCAAGCCGCCAACCTACGTGATCTGTGCACCAAGTCACATGGTTTTCAGTTTTAAGTACGCGCCGGGTCACTGACCTACCCTACGGTGGCATACTCCGGTCATACTTGGAAACGTGAATTACTAAGATGCGCTTGGAGGGTATGACTCTGGGGATATGTCTCACTTGTTTTTGAGCAAGTGAGAATGTTGTGTATATAGAAACAGAGGTGTGCTTTAAAAAAATTAATCCACTTGCCTTCGTGCAAGTGGGAGATTGTTAGTGTAAAGTGGTCGAAAGACAATTATCTAATTGTTTTAGGATGTAATTAATAATTCATCTTATTATGTGCATGTATGCTTATAATTAAGACACATCGAAAATCCTAAGTACTCTGCTTATGTAATCACATAACTCAAAGGTATGGCTATGCACAAGAGAGGATTGAGTTAGTGAGATGTACTTAAAATTAACTTAGTCTCAGAGCGTTGATTAACTGAGCACGGGTCTCATGATTAATATGCTAATAATGCGCCTCAGAACACTTTTTTACGGTGTGACATTTTATATGGACTGGCTGGTAATAGGTACCTTGTGGGGAATTTATATATGATGATAATAATATGTATCGACCGATTTGATTGGAGTTCTCGATATAATTCCGTAATGTAGAAGTCTTATCGAATCACAAGATGATCATATATGGATTAATCTCAATCATGAGGTGATAATGCATAAACTTCTTAGACTTGGGCAGAGTTTGATGTCTTAGTAAGGATCACTTCAGTAGTATGTGGTCCAACACTTCTCATTGGCTCTATTCTAGAATGAGTGAGTAGTCCTGTGTTATCACAGATATGGAATCCATTCCTTCCTCGGAAGTAGACATACAGCCTTCTATATTTGTTAACCCTTGAAACCGATCGATCGGCCGAGTTCATATTATATTGGATATGAACCAATTAATCACTAGGGGTTAATGGTAAATAAGGATAATATGTTTCGAGAAGTGGTTTACGGAAATATCCCGAACGATGTGAAAAATGCTTTTATGAGGATTTATCCGTATGTAATGATTATATCAAGGACGCTTTCGACTCATAAATTGAGTGTAAGTTATCTATATTCGATAGAGTTCGGGCCGGGTTTATGGTGGTGTAATCCTCGAATTCATAGGTTGGATATAATTATTCGTCTCGATGAATAATTTTATTCGATTTATTGTAAGCTATCGAATATGGGTCCATGGTCCCCGACGTGGCTCCCAAAATAGCATAATTAGTTTTCTCGCTGCTTTCCTCAATTATAATTAAATAGTGCATTGGGCTATTTAATTTGGTATGTGGATTAATTGTTTAGTTGGACTAGATAATTAAATACATGAAAAATACATTTTTCGTGGACTCGGTCCAGTATGATGTAAATTTCATGTGGCTAAGTGGTTAAACCTAAGCTTGGCCGAAATGTGTATGTTGTTTATTATTGGGAAATTTGTTTTTCAATAAATAATAAGACATGTGAATAAATTATTTATGTGTTAAATAATTTAAGGAAAAGAATATCTTTTATATATCCTTATTATTTTGGAACATTCTACATATATCTTTTAGGAAAATGATTATTTCAATTGATTTTGTATTAATTAAATAAATCCTTGGAGGACAAGGATTACTCTCCTATATAAAGAGAGTTCTCTCAAGCCTTTTGACAATCACACATAACACGCCATTATTGTGTAGTACTTAGGTTGATATTTCACCAAGTACTTTTGGTTTTGAGTCGATAATCTTCGGATTATTCCGTAGCATATCAAGCGAGGTCGGCGGCGGGAAACACCATCCACCTGGTGTTGCTTGGAGGCACACGCTGGAAGGTCGTGGGCTTCTCAATACACGTGTTCTTGGAGATCTATCGTTCTTGGAGTTAAGCACCATAAAAGGTTGGATCCTAAACCCCCTTGTAGTTAGATCTTTAATTTATGTTCTTTGTTTTCGCTAGATCTAGATCCGATGCATTCCACAACAGTAATCGGGTCAATCTATGATTGATCCGACGATATTACATCTAACAAGTGGTATCGTAGTCTTTGATCTAACGATCAAAGTATATGAATTTTAGATCTTGGAGTGGAAAAGATGTTTTGTGTGTTTTTATTTCGCTTTTTTTTTGTGGTAAAATTCAAATTAATCATGGTTGTATGCTTTGAATGTTGTGGTAGAAGAGATTGATTGGGGTTGGTATTGTTTACCCGTAGATCTATTTTGTAGCTCCTTTGTTTAAGAACAATTGAGAATAGGATTTGTATCTTTAATTATGCAATTTTCAAATTCCATGTAAAAGTAGCATCTTTTATTGTAATTTTGTTATTCCTGGCTCGAAATATGAAGATTTTGCTGAAAAGATGAAGATCAAGGCGAAACCCAAGGTATGAACGAGGAGAAACGGCTAAAAAAACATGTTTTTTAATTAAAATTTCGCGCTACAGATTTTCTGCATGATGCTGAAAAGCGCCGCTATAAGTCTGGTTTTAATAAAATTGCATGCGGCTAGGGTTTAAAGTTTGCGGCTTTTTTTTTTTCTCCAAACTTTTTTTATACATATCTGCCGTTATTTGGCAGAAAATAACAAAAAAAATAAATATATATATATATATATATATTTGGGAAATATTTAGCAACAGCCGGAAGAAAGAAAAAAAAAAGGGTTTTATTTAATTATAATAAATTGGTTTTATTTATTTTAAAAGCCTTTCTCCTCTCGAGTGTTCGTGGTTCGTGATCCGCGGTTCGAGTTCAAGATTCAAGATCAAGACTCAAGACATAGTATAAGTTTTACTTTTCCTTAGAAAATAGTTAGTCGGGGTACCAAATGTCCATCTCGGTGTTTACTTTTCGGTATAATTTTGTGTTTGATCAAGATTACGTGCTTAAAACCGAAAATTGCCATGACTTGCATCTTCATGATTCCACTCCAATGCATACACGTAGTTTTTTAATTTCGAATTAAAATAGACGTGTATAACTCGAATAATTAGTATGAATGCTTATTAATTTAATACGTGGTAGTTAAATAATAAGTAGCTAATTATAAAACCGAGGACCCGGTTTTGTCAATCGTTATTTATTTTAGTGATGGATTCTCGTGAATCCCACTTGGATAAATTGTTGAGCTTTTCGGTGATGGCTTCTCTATGAACACACCTTAAACAGAAACGAGATTAATTACGCTTTGGGTGACAATTTAGAAATCGGAGAATCTTAGTACATGGGTTCGGAAAGGGTCTAACCATGGTTGGGCGAGTTCAACTGAGCTTTGGCTCAATCGACTCCCTTCCACGTGTGATGTACGTTACAACAGTTCGACAGGACTTAGCATAGCCGATAAGCCTTCGGGCTAAATGGGGCTTCTCTTGCCGGATTGGCCTGAACTGTCACTTATGTTCCAACGAATAAGACGGCATAGGCTTGCCTACATAACCAACCCTATTCGGAGTACTTTGATTTATTGTTTCTTATTGTCAAGGCCAAAACCGTAATTAGTAAACCCACCACTTTTTCAAATTATTGAGTGGGAGTGGGGAAGGCGACAACCAACCCCACGGCCTCTACTATGATGCAAGCATGTGAGAGAATGGTGACACTCGCCCGCTTTGATTTCGCCCTTCGGATGGTGTTCACCGCTATCTAAATTCAAGGCTTGGTCTCCTAAAAGGATAGAATATCGGTACGCTGGTCATCGACCGCCTTCGTAGGCATACCGGGCGCACTCGAGATCCGATATAGTATGTCACACTCTTTATGGATATTTTCAAATATCTAGGCTAGAAAAGGAAGGTAATCAATGATTAAGGTCCGGGATGTCCGATTCCCGTGAGATGTTTGTTTCTCAAGCTTAATCATTGAGAGATATTGTCTCGCTTAATCGCCATAAGGTCGATATCGACCTCTCGACAAGATCTTGTGTGAGGTTAAATCCTTGGAATGGTAGGATAAACTTTTTTTTTTTAGCTTTATTATTCCTAAAATAAATCTAGTAGTGAAAAATTTATTTTTGAATTTAACTTTCTCGTCATTTTATTTACAACTAAATCTCTAGGTTACTAAACTGTTAGTAATAGGACTTCATTAAAAATGTGGAAAGTAACAAGTACATTGTAATTATCAAACAATGCGCTTAATTTTTCAAGATTTATTCTCTTAAAGCCTTTAAAACTTGAGTGACATAGTATATATATATGTCACGGGTGTCACTCGTGTTGAACGAGAGACTACCATACTTAGTTTACAAAAGATGACATACGACTAACATATAAAATTCATTTAATGAATTTCAAAAGTGTAATTACACAACAAATTTCTAAATTGAAAATTGGAAAATCATATACATAAGGCGTTTCTAGTTAGACGGTATTTGGAACCGATAAACTAGTGGGAGCCTTAGTCTTATGATTTGTTGTTTTTCTGAATCATTAGAAACGTGTAATAGACTGCACATGAGTTTCTCCATTTATTGGAAAAACTAGAATAAAGCGTTGCTAGTTAGACAGTATTTGGAACTGATAAACTAGTGGGAGCTTAATTCTGAGTGATTTTCTAATCTTTGAAAAATCATAAATACAAAGTGTTGCTAGTTAGACGGTATTTGGAACCGATAAACTAGTGGGAGCTTTATTATGATCTATCAAACCATTCGATACAAAGTGTTGATAGTTAGACGGTATTTGGAACCGATAAACTAGTGGGAACTTTGGTCTTATGATTTGACGATTAGAAAAATTGATAGTCCAAGCAAGTAACACTGTACATCCCACAATTCAAGAGTAGTGTCTACTTAAACGAACTGATAGTTCAAGACTGCTTTCCATCTAAGGAAAGTCGAGAATGGGAAATAACGTTTATACGTGTTAGTCGTCTAAACTAAGTAGTTTTAAGGCTAAACCGGAAAATTAATAAATTGGAAATTAGAGGATAAGGAAAGTGATTTTGGATCACTGACCAATGCATCATAGCAGTTTTCTCAAAAGCTAAAGTTCTTTGGAAGAACTAGGTAGCTTTGCATTAAACGATAAATAAAATAGACAACGGGCAGTTATTTCAGATAGACTAGTGTGAGTGATATAAGAAAATGAATCTCGGATTTTATTCTTGAGTATCACGTAAAATTTATTTTCTGCTTTTTTGGATTCATGGAACAAACGTATTCATTTTCAATAGGATAATTTGTTTGCCTTATTGACGATAAATATAACATTCAGAGTACCTAACCTAAGACTCGGACTTTTGTTTGATAAAGTCGTAACCACTAAGCATTGTTGAAAAGGTATTAGTAACGCATCTTAAAATATATAAACGCAAATGATTTCCAGATTTCGATAAACGCTTCTTTCTATTCTATTAATTAGTGCATATTCCCTAAAGATGTGATCTCAAGACTGGCTTAGGGTGATTTCTATCTCACATTCAAAGGAACACTGTCTCAAAGGAACAATGCCTAAGTTTCCTTTCAATCAGGAAACGGTAATAGATTTAAAGAAGTAACATAGCTTGTTCATAACAACCTTCGGGTCATATGAAAGGTACAAGCTAGTGAGTTTTTTTGAAGTAGTGACATCTTGTCTCGACAACTTTTCAAGACTCCGGTAAGTTTATCCAAAATATTTGGATGAAATCTTTGATTTCACTGAGAGATAGAGTATTCCATACTCGTAAATAGGTTATTGCATAGTCTTCGGATCGATGCTCGCCCGCCTCCCAGTTGAAATGTTTTCACAAAGGATACACCATTAATTTGCCTTATATAGTTATTGATGTGCTACGATACGTCATTGAACTCATTTAAGATATTGGTTGCAAAATAACGGTTGTAATGAAAAACCGAGAAGTCTACCTAAAAGATGCATATGCATTTATGGATAATGAGTGAATTCGGTTCACCCCACTTTCGTAAATATAGACATTTAGCATTTAGTGCTTGAAGGTAGGATCGAAATTTTGCATACACGTTCAGGTCGTGAAATATCTTAATGCATTGAGTAAAGGTTGGTTATAAAACTCATAAAATCAGAGAATGACGGTGATACTGTCAAACTCGGTCTGATAGAGTTTATAAATAACAACCTCAGATCTTTAAATATTTGTACTCAAGATGTTACTAATCGATTTGTTCACCCACATCCAACACCGGCAGCTGGTCGATAACACTAATAAAACTACTAAACTAGATCAAGATATCACTCTACCCAACACACGTTGGAAGTATGGTTTGTCCATTACCCATTGCAGACCTTATGGTCTATAGGGTAGATTGATGACCTATAGTCCTTCGTGGACTCAGATAGATCCCGATCATAGAGGTTGGTTTAAAAGCCATAACTCGTGCATGAGTATGATACTCCACCTCGTTGAAACTCTTGTAGAACCACCCGAGTATCTCGTGACCGCTGGGAGTAATTGGAACTACACGGAGAAGAGTCGAATAAATAGGAAAGTTTAACTTTCAACGCAAAGTCGAGTAATTTAGTGTGGAAATATTACGTTACATTAGTGTAAACATATTAATTGTGAGACGATTATTGTAAGACATATTAATTGTATTGAATAAACAATTAATATGTCATAAAGTCATAAAGTAACTCTATTTTGTCTTATTAGGTAATAGACAACTCTAGCAATTAATATTAGCCGACTCTAGTAATTAATTGCTCTCTCCTAGCTTATACTCTACTAGACCTTTCTCACTTACTTGTACCTATTTATACTCACTCTTTTATGATGAATAAACCAAGTTGAAGTTTACTCAAGTATTATTTACTTTCAAACTCTCTTCATGGTATCGAGAGTTAAACTCCCGAATCCACTGCAAACTCTCAAGACTCTTTGAATCAAGAATGTCTTCATTATCTCAAGCTTTCTCACCTCAGTTGAGTCCCACCGCCTCAGAGCAGATCGATCACCGACTCTTCATCTTACACTAATCATAGACTTGATGGCAACAACTACTTGCCGTGGTCAAGGTCTATGAAAATGTACATCTCTCGACAAGGTAAGATGGGATACCGCCCAAAGACTAAACCCGCCTCGCCGAAGATGACCCAGATTTGAAGCATGGGATACTACTAATAATCAAGTCATGACCATTCTCACAAGATCAATGACAAAAAGATTAGTGAGAACTTTATGATGTATGATAATGCAAAGGAGATCAGGATAATGCCGTAGATCTTTACTCCAAGAAAGACAATACATTAGAGGTCTATGAGCTTGAAGCTCAAATTCAAAATCGCAGACAAGGAGATATGTCTCGTGACTCAATATTTCAACCAACTATCTAAGGCATGGCAACACCTAGATATGTTGGAAACTCACTCTGGAATGATATCAAGGATGTCGCTCAGTATAAAGACATCATAGAAAAGAAGAGAGTATTCAAGTTCCTCACTGGATCGAATCCTACTTGATGATGTTAGAGGTAGAATTCTCGCTACTAAACCTCTCCTAAATCTCAAATCCATGTTTGCCGAGGTCAAACATGAGGAAAGCAGGAGGAAAGTGATGCTATTGAACTCCCCCGCCGACAACCCTACCGAGAGTGCCACCTGGCCGATCGTCAGAACCCCGCTGAGGTTACCGAGGCTTATAGGAAGCCTCGCCGATAAAATCGGGAAGTCGTTTCGTGACCACCGCGAACGCACAAATCACACCAAGGACACTTGCCGGAAACTACATGGCAAGCCTAACTCCTCCAAAACCTCAAGAGACCGCCAAGGAAAGTCAAAAGGCATACATAAGTGAGGAAGAAGATGACAACAAAGTTGAATGCGCAAACTTGTCGCATTCAAAGCCTTCCTAACTCAACAAAAAGGGAGGTAGTCACTCTACCGACATAGCCTCTCATGCCAAGATGTAAATTCTACTCATCTATTAGTAATGAAACTGGATTGTTGATTCGGGGCCTCATCCCATATGACTGGTAATAAAAATCTCATTACTCAACTTAAGCCATGTCCCCAAATTCACAATGTTAAGATCTGGCCGATGGATCTATCTCTAGTGCAAAAGGTTTTGGTAAGGTGCAACTTACTAATAAGATATGCCTACAGGATGCCCTATTCGCTCCAAAATTAGATTGCAATCTCATATCTCACAAGAACTTACTAAAGATTTGAATCGGATCTGTTGTTTTTAATGAGAATCGTGCACTTTCCAGATCATTCCTCAAAGGCGTGATTGGGACTGCTAAACCGTGCTCAGTCTCAGATGTGGTCGACCCATCAAGATCAAGATCGAATCTTCAAAGAAACTGCACTCAAAACCTTGACAATATCATGTTATGGCATTATAGACTAGACATCCAGCTTTTAGTTATTTAAAGTCTATAGATCCCGAATTGTTTAAAGGTTGTAATTTGAATGATCTTCAATGTGATATTTGTCAATTTTCCAAACTCACCAAATGTGTATGCAAAATTACCTCACTTACCATCCACACCATTCACCTTAATTCACAAAGTGATGTACTGGGACCTCAAGAGTAAAAAGCATAACACAGGAAGAGGTGGTTTGTTACCTTCATAGATGACCACACCGTAACCACTTGGTTATTTTTAATGAAGGATAAATCAAGTTGGATCCATCTTTCAAGAGTTTTACAACACGGTCTCCACTCGGCTTTGACACTAAGATCAAAATTTTGAAGACTCGACAATGCTCTTGAATATAATGAGTCTAATCTCAAGAATTTCTTGATGAATAAGTGGAATTGTCCATATCAAGAGTTGTGTTGAGACTCCTCAAAGAAAATGGGGTTGCCGAGAGAAAGAACAGCATCCGCTAGAAATGGCTAGGTCTATCATGTTTACCACAAATGTCCCAAAATATATGTGGGGTGAAGCTATATTGACTTCACATACTTAATCAACAGACTTCCCACAGGTGTTAGGCTTCAAAACTCTTATCAAAACCCTACCGCCACACACTCCTCGCCCCATCTTATTTCCCCAGTTACCTCCAAAATCTTTGGTTGTACTGTGTTTGTCTATATCCATGCCCAACATGGAAGCAAACTTGATCCCAAAGCTCACAAGTGCATTTTCCTAGATATACGAAGGACGTGAAAGGCTACAAGTGTTACTCTCCTTCCTCAAAAGAGATTTTACAATTCTATGGATGTCAAATTTTTGAAAGGACTCCCTACTACAAAGCAAGTCCATCGAGGCAATCACCGATGGAAACTCGATTGAAATTGACCTAAACCTCTCCTCAAGAAACTCTTAACCTCAAAGAACTCATCGATTCTCAAAGCAGATCGAACCTCAAGACTCTATCGACTCTCAAAGAGCCTCATCGAACTCGAGACTCATCGACCCGAGCCTGCCCGACCCAGAGCTCATCGACACTCAAAGAATCTCACGGACTCTCGCACTGGGCCGACATTGATGATAGGCCTATTGCTCTCATTAAGGGAAAGAGATCTTGCAATCGATCACTCTATTCATACTTATTTATCTTATGATCGCTTGTCTCCTGCTCTTGCCATGTTTACACAGACTTGGATTCTCACTCTATTCCTAAAAATATTCGTGAGGCTCTTCAAAATGATAAGTGGAAGGTCAGCCGTTAAAACAGAGATGACTCGCCTCCCGGATAATCATACTTGGGATCTCACAATTCTTCCAAAAGGCAAGAAGACGCCACCGCAAATGGTTATTCACTATCAAATACAATGTCGATGGTACAATTGACAAGTACAAAGCCAGGTTGGTTGCAAGGGGTTTCACTCAAACTTATGGCATTGACTATAAAGAAACGTTTGCACCGTGGCAAAACCGAACACCGCTCAGGGTGCCGATTTTCTCTTGTCCAACTTGATCTGGCCTCTACACCTATTGGATATCAAAATGCTTTTCTCAATGGTGACCCTCACCGAGGAAGTCTACATGAATGTACCTCCCGGTTTTGTCAATCCTCACACTCAGGGCAAGGTATGCAAACTCGGAAATCTCTATATGGCCTCAAGCAATCCCCAAGAGCCTGGTTTGGGAAACTCACCACTCGTGGTCAAAGTCGCTGGATATCATCAATGCAACCAGCATCACACTATGTTTATCAAGACAACCAACTAGAGAAGGTCCATTCTTATTGTATATGTGGATGATATCATCCTTATGGTGATGACTCCACCGAGATCCAAAATTTGAAGACCCTACCGCAAAGGTGTTTCAAGTCAAGGATTTGGGCTATCTTAAATACTTCCTTGGTATGGAAATTGCAAGAAACAACCAGTGGTATCTCTATCTCTCAAAGGAAATATGTGTGGACTCGGCTCAAGGAAACCGGTATGTTGGTCGCAAACCCTCAGATCCCCAGTAGACCCGGTGAATACCTCATCGCATGGTGACATTGTCGTCAGAAGGATCAATATCGAGAGACTTGTAGGAAACTCATTTATCTATCCCATACAAGACCTCGATATTGCATATGGAGTCGGGCCTCGTAAGCCGTTCATGCATTGCCCTACTTGAGCAACATTGGGATGCCGTGAGCAGGATAATCGAGGTACTTGAAATCCACTCTGGCCAAGGCCTGTATTTCACCAAGTCTCACGAGAGATCTATCAAGGTTTACACCGATGTCCGATCAATGGCCGCCACATAGATGTAAGGTCCACTACAAAGCACGTTTTATGTATGGGGAAATCTTGTCACTGGAGGAGCAAGAAACAACCTCACTGTCTCTAGAAGAAGTCAGTTTCGAACTCAGGGCATTAGTTTTGGGTATTTGTGAAGCTCTATGGATAAAAAGAGTCCCATCAACTTCAGAACTCTATTCAAAGAACTTATCACACTCTGCTTTGTGACAATAATTCAGCCTTATGCATGGCAGAGGATCCAGTCCATCATGATAAAACCAAACATGTGGACATTGACAGACACTTCCTGAAGGAGAAGATTGATGCCAAGATTATTCAACTCCAGTATGTTTCCTCAACAGATCAGAATGCTGATATTCTCACCAAGGCCATTCCACCACTTATGTTCAGCAGACTGAGTAGCAAACTTGGCTGTATAAACATATACAACCCAGTTTGAGGGGGTGTGTGGAAATATTACGTTACATTAGTGTAACATATTAATTGTGAGACATATTAATTGTAAGACATATTAATTGTATTGAATAAACAATTAATATGTCATAAAGTCATAAAATAACTCTATTTTGTCTTATTAGGTAATAGATAACTCTAGCAATTAATACTAGCCGACTCTTAGTAATTAATTGCTCTCTCCTAGCTTATACTCTACTAGACCTTTCTCACTTACTTGTACATATTTATACTCACTCTTTTATGATGAATAAACCAAGTTGAAGTTTACTCAAGTATTATTTACTTTCTCAAACTCTCTTCATTTAGGGGTGATTCCCTAAAAGGTAGAGAGTTAACTGCACCATGATCTCTTACCACTCGGGCCTTGCTTGATTTCGTCGTAAAAGGTGAAATATGTGTGATTCCCTGAGACTTCCTTACCGAACAACGGAATCTGAATTCATTCAAAACAGAAGGGTTTTAGCTAAGAACAAATGATGGATTCGTTACAAAGTAGAAAATAGGGGTGATTCCCTAAGTCCTTTTTGCGAGACTAACGGTATCTTAATTTATTCAAAAAGAACTTTTGGCAGGATGCCTGCCATAGCTTATATCCTTTGGGGATTAAAGCAAACCTCTAGGTCATTTCAAAGTCATATATATTAATATGTGGACTTGACCAGAATGTTGATAAGTCTTTCGTAGACTGGGCATCAATAATAGTAAAGTAGTATGTAGATTAGTGTTTGTGAATGGTAACACTGAAACAGTTGGAAACAACATGGGTGTGTTATCTGAAGTTAGAGTCTGACATGCCATTGAGATTCATTCTAAAGGATTTGATTCGCTCAAATTCTCGAGAATCGATCATTGGCAGTCCCATCTATTCACCTGGTTAAGATATTCTTGCATTTATGCAGCATTCAACGATGTTGTCTACCCTACCTCTCAGGAATGATTATCTAAACTTGCAGATGAATACTAAATGGGATGTTTAGTGAATCCTCAAGTATCTTCCGGAGAATGAGGAATAATATGCTAGTATGTTCAGGTGCAAACTAGAATATAAGTGATAACACTGATTCTGGCTTTAGGTCGGATTAAGGATGATCGTTAAGTAGATCTTCTCCTCAGTGTTGACTCAAAGGCATGTTGAAAGTGTACCACCGAATTAGATGGAAAGGCGACGTTTTGATCCCAAAGATTGACTCAAGCCGCCAACCAACGTGATCAGTGCACCAAGTCACATGGTATTCAGTTTTAAGTACGCGCCAGTTCACTGACCTACCCTACGGCGGCATACTCCGGTCGTACTTGGAAACATGAATTACTAAGATGCGCTTGGAGGGTATGACTCTAGGGGATATGTCTCACTTGTTTTGAGCAAGTGGGAGAATGTTGTACATATAGAAATAGAGGGTGTGCTTTAAAACAATTAATCCACTTGCCTTTCGTGCAAGTGGGAGATTGTTAGGTGTAGTTCCCGAAAGACAATTATCTAATTGTTTTAGGACATAATTAATAATTCATCTTATTATATGCATGTATGCTTATAATTAGGACACTACTGAAAACCCTAAGTACCTCGTTTATGTAATCACATAACTCAGTGTATGGCTATACACAAGAGGATTGAGTTAGTAAGATGTACTTAAAATTAACTTAGTCCGTAGCGTTGATTAATCTGAGTACGGGTCTCATGATTAATATGCTAATAATGCGCCTAACACTTTACGGTGTGACAGATCTTATCTCGGACTGCCGTTAATAGGTACTAGTGGGGCATTTATATATGATGATAATTATATAGTATCGACCGATTTGATTGGAGTTCTCGATATAATTCCGTAATCGAGAAGTCTTATCGAATCACAAGATGATCATATATGGATTAATCTCAATCTCGGAGGTGATGACAGCATAACCTGCTTAGATCGGGGTAGAGTTTGATGTGTTAGTAAGGATCACTTCGTAGTATGTGGTCCAACACTTCTTGTTGGCTCTATTCTAGAATGAGTGAGTAGTCTGTGTTATCACAGATATGGAATCCATTCCTTCCCTCGGGAAGTAGACGGACAGTTCCCTTATTTGTTAACCCTAGAAATTATCAAAGGGATTAGATCTCACAATGAAGCTGAGTTTTAGCTTACAGACTTTTACGCTCAACAGAGGATCATACATCAGACATCATGTGTCAGCACACCTAAACAAAATGGTATTGTTGAAAGGAAACGTCAACATCTACTGAATGTTGCTAGGGGTCTGAGATCCTAGAGTAACCTACCCATTGAGTATTGGGGTTTTTGTCTTTTACATGCTGTAAAATATATTAATGTCACACCTACACCACTGCTGAGGAAAACACTCCACATGAGGTGCTTTATGGCACCAAACCAGATTATTCTGTGTTTAAAGTTTTTGGTTGCTTAGTTTTTTCTTGTACACTCCAGCAGTACAGGACAAAATTTGATTCCGGATGTAGGACTTGTGTCTACCTTGGAAAATCAAATACTTCCAATGGTGTTATTCTCTTGGACATGACCTACAACGATATCTTTGTCGCGTAAATACTCAATTTCATAAGACTTATTTTCCTTTATTTTAGCAAAGTTATAGGGCAAGTGTGGATATCTCACCGATATGCCGGTACATTTACCGCTTATGGATAGTTTTGATGATCTCATTGAATAGGCCAAAGAGACCACCTGACATAGGGACAACAGAGCCGAGGCTTTAGTGAAGGACATGCTCCTGTCACCAACCACCTACGCCGCACTGCTCGATTGAAGATCCACAAGGACAAGAGAATCACCGCCTTTATCAAGGTGGTGCTCATCTGATTCAAACAGACCCATATCTACTGAGTAAAGTGATGGATCTCGAGAAACTTTCAGTAGAGTATGCCAGATTCATTAATGCTATTGATGCTGTTAAAGAACCTAAGACTTATAATCAAGCCATCAAGCGTGATGCATGTAAATACGCTTTGCAATAAGAAATAAAGGTTTTATAGAGTACTCGTACTTGAGGGATAGTTGATTTGCCCCCAGGAAAAAAGCCTTTTAGGTGCAAATATGTATATAAAATCAACTATCATCCTGATGGTTTAGTGGGGAGATACAAAGCCAGGTTGGTGGAAAAGGGATACACTCAAACATATGGTATTAACTATCAAGAGACTTTTTCACTTGTTGTCAAAATTACCACAGTCTGGGCTTTGCTGGCAACAACAGCAGCTAACAATTGGCATCTTCACCAAATGGATGTCATTACAGCCTTCATACATGGAGATTTACATGAAGAAATGTATATGCAGCTGCCCCTAGGTTTTGCAACAAACAAACCAAGTCAAGTTTGTAGATTAACAAAATCTTTATATGGCCTGAAGCAAGCCAACATACAGTGGTATTGCAAGTTGACTGAATCCTTAGAGGCACAAGGGTTTGTTCAATCCAAACATGATCATAGTTTATTCACCAAAGGGTCATGATAGTCTTTAATTGCTTTGCTGGTATATGTAGATGATATAATAGCAGCAAGTCCCAGTGAGCAATTGATTCAGCAAGTCAATGATGTTTTACATCAGCAGTTCACTATTAAAGACGTTGGAAAATTGAGGTATTTCCTAGGTATTGAGTCTGCTAGACCTCCTGCAAGCATTTTATTTCTCAAAAGAAGTACACACTCAACCTCCTAGAAAATATTAATTTTTGGGGGTCAAACCTGCCAAGACACCTATGGATTCCAAGCAGACTTTACAACATGAAGATTCAACACCTTTGGAAGACAACACTACATACAGATCACTAGTGGGTAAGTTAATCTACCTCACGTTTACAAGACCAGATATAGCTTTTGCAGTCCAGCAGCTGAGTCAGTTTTTAGATACTCCCACTGAAAACCACATGAAAGCAGCACATAGACTGCTGATATATTTGAAAGCAAATATGGGACAATGAATCTCATTCCTAGCTGAGAATAGCTTTGTTCTGCAAGGATTTACAGACAATGATTGGGCTGGTTGCCCTGAAACCAAGAAGCCAGTATCAGGCTACATGATATTTTTAGGGGATGCTCCTATTTTCTGGAAAGCTAAGAAACAGACAACTATAGCGAAGAGTTCATCAGAGGTGGAATACAGGGCTATGGAAAATGTAGTTTGTAATCTTCAATGGTTGATTTACATCCTACAAGATTTGAAGGTTCCTGTTCAGATGCCTGCTATGTTATTATGTGACAATGCAAGTGCCATGCACATTTCTTATAATCCTATATTTCATTAAAGAACAAAGCATATTGAGATTGACTGTCCTGTTGTAAAAGACAAAGTCAATATGGACTTGTCAAACTTCTTCCAGTCAACACAAAATAACAAGTTGCTGACATCCTCACCAAGGCTCTAAATGCACCCATATTCTCCTACCTATTGGACAAATTAGGCATTTCAAAGTTCTTGAACACTTGGCCTATGTACTAACAGTTTCTGGGCAATATATGTGCTTGGCTGATCGCTTGGAGCAATTACTTCCCGGTAACTATGGCGAAAGAGAGGTGGTACTTTCTTGCTATTGCTTACAGCTTTTTGCAGTCGAATAAGGTGGTAATTGATCTATCAAAGAAAGTATATAGCAACTCAAAAACCAAACTTGAAACTAGTTTACCGGGTTTCTTGCTGGCAACAAAACTATGTTCTCAAGATCCAAGTTATTCTCAGGAAGAAATTGATTTTGCCAGTAGAGTCATTCATGTAGCTACAAATCAAAATCAACATTTTCCGGGACATGCTCACAAATACATTCGAATTTTTTATAAAAATGCCGAAAGAAATTCTATGTTAGATAGCGAAATAATGTACTTCAACCAAGAATCCTTAAAATCACTTAAAATTGTTGCTGAAATTTTCAAGGAATATCCTGAAATCGCGTTCAATCTCAGGCTGGAAATGATGTTTAAAGAAACCTGGATCCAGCCTTTGAGAACACCATGATGTATGCAGAAATGGTAGGTGTAGGATAGTTAAGGATGGAATCTTTTGTGTTTAATATTACTTACACAACAAAGATTTGCAGATGCTGAAGCCATTGTCGATCTTACTTTAGATGAGACTTCTAGCATTGAGCAATTCGAACTACTATGCTTGAAAGCATTTCTTCAAACATCTCAAGGACAACCTAAGCAAGCTACCATTTGTAGGAATGAGGTATAATCCACATAAAATTATTATAGAAAACCATAACCTGGAAGTCACAATCCAACATAACCCAACACGTCATAATTTTCTTAGGAAGAACCCTAAATCATACGAATAACCCTAATTTGTAGGAATGAGGTATAATCCACACAAAATTAGACTTATATCACAACTATGATTAGCTACGAGGTTCGATTTACCAAAAACCCAAAAGAATCGAGCATCCCAAAACACTAATCAAAAGACAAATCTCGAAATATGATGATGTAAATATCACAAATGATGAAGAATACAATGCTGTGGTACCTTGTTGCAGACGGATAAGAGAAAAATTGCCAGACAGAGATGTAAAAGAAGTGCAGGATAGAGAAGCAGCTGCCGGAGATGGGATCGTCCTTTCTCTTGTGTTGAGGTCGACCTGGATGACTTGTTTCCGGTGTGAAGGAAACTAGATGAGGATCAAGAGAGGTTGCTGGAGAACAAGTCAACAACTTTACCTATTTCAATTAATTTTTTGGGGGAAAATTCAGGCTAGGAACGATGGAATGAATAGGTTGGGTTGGAGTGATTTGTTTAGTATTTGTTAATAATTTAGGATTAAATTCATTTTAGGTTAAATTTTTTTTCTTTTTGAGAAAAAAATATTAAATATTTTTAATGAGGAGATTTTATTTATAATGTTTTTTATGAGGGGATATGTGATCAGTAATGAGGATATTTACAATTTTGTCATCAACCAACAATAAAATTTAGATCTCATCAATATATGTAACATTTAAGGAAGAAAATTCCACCTCCTCATTAGAAGACATTTTTCAAGTACTGCCAAGATCTGAGGGCGTGGAGCAGGGCCAAGCATGGGCATATTCGGGCATCGATTTCTGTGAAGGAGGCTTAGTTACAGGCAAACGGGAGTCGGTGGATTATTCGGTTCCTGTAGAAAGGGCCTTAATGCAGGAGCTTGATCATTGGTATTCGTTGGAAGAGGATTATTGGTGGTAGATGGGCCGAGTGGATTGGCTTACGGAAATGAATTGGAATACCACTTATTTGAAACACAAGGCCTCATCATGTATGAAGTGGAATGGAATTTTCATGTTGCATGATAGTGAATGGGTCCTTTTTACCAGCCCAAAGGATATTGAGCGGGTGGCGGTTGATTACTTTCAGCACAGCTATGCATCTAACGGGGCTCATGTGCATTTGGAACGGCTGCATTTTGCTATGTTGGATGGAGATCAAGGGCAGGCTCCGTCCCAGTCTTTTTCAGACGCGGGAGGTTCTGGATGGTATGCATGCTTTATTTTTGCAAAAATATTGGCATCTTCTAGGCACTGACATTTTACTGGTGGTTCTTGATGTCTTGAATAATGGAGCGGCTTTGGGACGTATTAATGAAACTTTTATCACTCTTTTCCCAAAAGTTCATTCCCTTACTCTTATGACGGATTTTCAGCCTATTGCCCTTTGTAGCCCGGTGTACAAGCTTATCTCGCGAGTGGTTGTCAATAGACTTAAACATGTTATGGATACAGTTATATCTAGAATAATAGTGCTTTTATCTCTAGTCGTCTCATTACGGATAATACTCTTGTGGCCTTAGAGGCCTTTCACTTGATGCAGGGCGGGGTTGCGGGGTGTTACAAGCATGCAATGCTTAAATTATATTTGGCTAAGGCTTTTGATTGTGTGAAGTGGGCTTATTTATGGGTCATAATGACTCGAATGGTGTTTCCTCCTTCTTTTTTTGATCTGGTCTGTCGTTGTATATCTTCAGTTTCATATCGGGTTTTGATTAATAGTAAGCCAAGCCGTCCTTTATTGTCGACACAGGGTATTCGACATGGTGAACCACTCTCCTCTTTTCTGTTTATTATTTCTGAGGAGGGTGTGACAGCACTGATCAATAGTTATGGTGCCCGGGGCACTCTACGAGGAATTTCGTTTGGAGGTAACTCGGTTACAGTATCTCATCTTTTGTTTGCGGATGACTGTATGCTATTCTTTGAATTGGTAGATGGTGCAGTTGAGATTCTATTGGATCTCTTCCATCGGTATGGAGACATGTCTGGCCAGGCAATTGACTTTCATAAGTCAAGCTTGTTCTTTAGTCAGGGTATTTCGGAGGACGTGGGGGAGGAGGTGTCTCTTATGCTACAGGTTCCGATGGGCAGTGGTTCAGGAATGTATCTGGGGCTTCCATATCTGACAGGCCGCAACAAACAATAGGTGTTTGGGTTACTACGAGAGAAAATTTGGAAAAAGTTGTCGAGTTGGAAGGATAAGCTTCTCTCCCTGGAGGGGAATGAGGTTATGGTTAAGGCGGCCCTGCAGGCTATCCTTACATTTATCATGCAATGTTTTAAAGTTCCCACTACTATTTTACTAGAGTTTGAAAAGGAGACTAATGGTTTCTTCTAAGGGATATGGGTCATGTTGGTCCCTTGGAAAGGCTAACACAAGTTTAGAGAGGGGGGGGGGGGGGTGAATAAACTTGTCACCAAAAGTTCACCCAAAAACTGAATCTTATTCCAGATTGAGTTCAACTGAAACTTGTACGGAGTTAATCTAACTTAACTGAGTATAAGTCAACACTGACTTATCCTTAGTCGAGTTAACCTGCAGCGGATTAATTAAGCCTTTATAAATAAGAGTTATCAGTTTAGGTGCAGACTCAGTTTTTGTGTTTGCTAAGTGTATGAACTAGATAGATATAACTATAATGCAGTAAATAAATGAATAACAATGTAAATATGTAAGGTAAATGAAACAAGATTTATAGAGGTTCCAGGTGGTGTAATCCTGTCAGTCCTCTCTTCCTCTGTGATGCGGAGGAAAATTCCACTAAAACTTCTTTGAGGTGGCCCGGTTACAAAAAGTTCTAAATTGATAGTCCTTGACTAATCCCGAGCTTCACTATCTAAACACTTGTAGAACATGTAGAATGGCTGTTCTCTAATTGTTTGAACACACTGGTCCTTAAAGGGTTGTCTTGCCTCTTAACCAGCTCATCACAAACACAGTCTTCCTGACTGCACTTAACTGTCCTTCACACCTTCTTGGTGTTTCACAGTCTAAACCTTTGATAAAATAAAAGTTGAGACTTGAATCAATAACTATGATTCAGCTGTGATTTGAGCTTTCTCCTATAGATATAACAAATATGCACGGCTTTGTTTTCTTCAAATGATTGATCTTGATCTTTCTTTGAAATCTTATGAACACTTGAAGAAATCTTGATCTTTCAATGAAAAGCTTAGCAGGAATTCTTTGATTTGCTTTCCCCTTTAATTTGATCTTTCTTGACTAGATTGATTCTTATAATTCCACTCTTCTTCTTGTTGTAGAAGTAGTCTATTTATAGGGGTCTTTCTAACAGTTGGATTATTTGAATTTGAATCCTTATAGCCGTTAGTGGTCCTGCTTTCTTGTATGTATGTCAGTGTCAGAAAGGACACTTTAATGACCAATCAAATTGCTTGATTTACAACGGTCATATTCTTCTTCAGCTTTTCTTGTCTTCAGTTAAAAACTGATTTTTCACAACTTAGTCAGTTGTCAGATTTTAAGAGCATTAACGGAGTTTTTACTCTTCTTCAAAATCTCAGTACTCTATTCTTCATCTGATTATATTTGATATAATCAGAGTACACAATTCAAATCGATCATCTAAGATATCATTGTCCTTATGATTCTTAGGTCTTCATACAAGATCCATAAAGTCAGTTAAGGTCATCACAATCTTGCCTGACGTCTAACTTTACAGTCTTGACTTAGTCCTCATAAACTGAGTCTGAATCCTCAGTTCTTCAGTCTTCAATAACTGAGTTTGAACCCTCAGTTCTTCAGTTTCTGTTGGTGTGCTCTTATGTCAGTTATCTTGTGAATCTCAGTTTCCTTTAATTGAATACTCAATTTCTCAGTCCCGATCCTAGAACTATTACAATGCTTGTCTGATTAACTTATACAAATATCTGATTCTATTAAATCTTATACATTGATTTCTAGACATCTTTTTGCTTTGCACTATAACAGTTAGTTATGACACTTCATCAATGGGGTCTAAAATTAATAACTGAATAAATGATGAATCATTATCAAAACATAAATTTTATTTCCAACAGGTCACATGCTGAAAATCATTGGAAGAACTAGGATAAATGTTGAATGCCGAAGGCCTTGGGAGGATTAGTGTTTCGAGACTAAGAGTGTTTTAATCTAGCGCTATAGGTGAAGCAGGCTTGGCGGGTTCTCCTCTATCCGGGATCATTGGTTGGGCATGTGCTTCGGGCGAAGTATTTTTGCACTAGTACATTTTTATCTGCTACCCGCATATCGAGGCCTTATTTTTTGTGGCAGAGTTTTCTTGAGGAGCGGGACTTGTTGTTGAGTGGGCTTTGTTGGCAGGTTGGTGATGGCTCTTCTGTGTTTTTATTTCATTATGCGCATGTGGATCTTCCTAGGTCCATCTGTAAACCGCATGCAGGATATGATCTTCCGACGAATCGTAAGGTAACGGATTTGATTATCCCCGGGACGAGACGATGGAATGCTTCTCTTGTAAGAGAAAATTTTAGATCTTGGGAGTGTGATGCTATATTGCATACCCAAATAGTGCCGGGTAGGAACCTGGATAGACGTATTTGGAACTATAAGCATCGGGGAATCTACACAGTTAAGACGAGCTACCGTCTGGCGCTGGCCTTGTAAAGTCCGAGGTCTACCGGGGAGGCTACTTTCGGGTCGAGTGGGTAAGATGCGGTGTGGAGACAGTACTGGGATGTTGCTGTGTATCCACGCATTCATCATTTTTATGGAGGTGTCTGCACAATTGTTTGTCTGTTGCGCAATCTAGCTAGGCGCAATGTGAGGGATGGTTGTTGTCTAGCGTGTGGGGTAGAGAATGAGTCTATGGCGCATGAGCTGTTTGAGTGTGAGATGGAGGCTAAGGTGTAGGAGCAATCGGGTTTTGGATCTTTGGCATGTCCGTGGAGGGCTTCAGACTTTCGGGGTTTCTTAACGTTTCTTTCGGGCCGCTTGTCGCGAACGGATTGGCAGAGTTTGTTTGGGTGATGTGACACAGCTGGAAGGGCAGTTGTAGTGCGGTCTATGACAGTGATGCGGTGCATGTGTCTCGCGTATGCTTTTCGGCCCTCAGTGCAGCTATGGAATTTATTCAGGCTGCCCAGGTACCTCATGATGTGCAGCAGCAAGAGTTGCGGGATCTTTGGGAGAAACCGCCGGATGGGATGATTAAGTGTAACGTAGATGCCTTCTCTATGCCTCATGCATTGGGGATAGACCTTAGCTTCCGTGATCATCTGGGATCTATAATGGCAGCTTATTCCTTCCATTTGAACACATGAATTGGGATTACACTGTTGGAGTTGAGGGCAATTCTCTTAGCGTTTGTGGAGGGCCAGTGAGTTGGTGGAGAGTGACTGTTTGGTGTGTGTTCAGCGGCTGATGCGTAGTGAGTATGATTTTTCTTCCTTTGGCTGTCTGTTGCAGGACTGTAGGGCGGAGGTGGCCAAATTTACTTTTGTTCGTTTTTCTTTTGTTAGGCGTTCCAGTAATGTTCCGGCTCAATTGTTAGCTCGATTAGGATTTGATTCTTTCGGTGTCACTGCTTGGGGAGCACAACCCACGAATGATGTTACTACCGTAGTTTTAGCGGACTTGGTTGAATAAAAATTGTTGGTTAAAAAAAAAAAAAAACTTAAAAATCTAATATGCTAAAGAAAACTGAATCTTAAACAGAAGAGTAAAAGATTTCTTAGACTTAATATATAAAAGTTCTTCCTGCAATGTTCCAGAAATGAAAATACAAAATATCAGGGAGCTACTTTACTTAATTTAGATCGTAAATCCCTAACATAAATGTAGGGCAAAACTTGGGCTTTTTAACAAGCTTTATTAGACTCAACAATAAGACTCAAATGAAAATACAAAATGACCAAACGTGGCCTCTAGGGAGGTTATCGGTTCGATTCTCTTCTGAGACGCCATGTTGAAAGAACTCTTGGTCAAACCTTACTCCCTTGAGTAAAAGTCAGACTCTGTAGGCATTAGTCGGACACGCCATGTTGAAAGGGATTTTGACCAGGCCTTATCTCTGAGTAAGAGAAAAAAAAACATGGATTCAATGTATTTTTAAGCTATCATTTCGGCACAATCGAATATAGATTGCGCCTCTCCTCGTCTATGGACGTTTATGGATCGTTCATCAAATCTTGATTTGGCATTCCACATTCAGTCCCGATCGTTTTGGTTGCAAATACTTTGGTATTATTTTGACAAAGGGTTTTGATTATTGTAATGGCATTCCACATTCAGTCCCGATCCCAAAAACTTATCTTCCATCAAATTTTGAAGACGTTCAGCCGTGGAAGGAGTCAAGTGATTCTTCCAGTCTCCTACTTTTCCTTGTCTGAAAAAGGAACTAGTCTTTGCATTACTCATGCTTTCTACTTTTCCAACCTTGTTGGCCTCAAGATTCTTAAGATTTTCAAAGCTGCACAGCTTTGTGATCTCCTCAACCAAACCCCCTTCTTCTTCTTCTTTTGTAAAAGGGTACCCCAAAAATTTAGCCATTTGCTTTACAAAAGGGATTGCATCATTTGAAAGATCTTCATACTTCAAGAACATTACCTTATTAGGATACTTTAAGCTTGCGTTCCAATACCCGAGCATGTGATTGCAGAACGGGCCATACGCGTGTTTTCCTTCAATTATCGTATCAACATACTCCTCTAAAGTAATCGGCTCTCTTGCTGAATAAATTCCATTTTCTTCCAGGAAATGCCGGCAAGAATTGATCACATCCAAAAGATTTCTCGACAGATACACGATCCGACAATCGGAATTACGTAGAATTGCCTCCGGTAAGACCTCGTATGGCATATGAGTCCCGAAAATCCTAGGAGACTGCATGGTATGAATAGCAACATTCTCTGAAGTGTCATAGTAAAGTTCATTCTCGAAGAAAGGAACGAGTTTATGCGGGTTAGAACGTAGTAGAGGACTTGTTGTGGTTGAATATTCGTTACGGTTTACAATACTGAAGGCAAGAGCTTTCAACCATGTGGTGCCTGATTTGGGTATGGTTGCGAGTACGATATCCGTGTTTCTGGCATGAAAGTGCTTATGCATAGATATCAGAGGTTGAAATAGAAACTGTTCAAACCAGAAGCCTTTGTAGCAGCAAACCACGCCGTTTATAGACATTTCTTGGGGTAGCCTTTGAAACAATTCATTAGCATCTTCTTTGATTGTATTTGTAGTAGAGGCAGATTTGGATATCATATTCATAGAAAATCTGTTTGAGGTTGTATCAATTAATGGAAACAAAATTGATATGGGAAACCAGGATTACCTTTGCTCTTTTGAGAGATTATACATATTTTATAGAAGGAAAATCCTATAATTGGCTAATGGAATAAAGAAACCGGCATTAAAATAATGTGTTAAAATAAAATTACTTGAATCGATAAAAACACAGATTATAGGCCAAAATTATGATAACTCATATGTATCAATTTAAATTTCATAGGTGCATCCGTTCAGCTAGGGGTGTTACATTTCGGGGGTAAGGGGGGTTGGGGGCGTTGAAGTAATATTTTGTAAATATGTTTTTCAAAATAAAAACTTTGAACCAAAAAGCCTCTTCTAGCGAAATCGTCGAAGGCCTAAAAATTTTCAAGGTCGACCCTGACGGTAGATATAAAACGAAATTTATAGAATCGAAATAAATACGGTATATGTAAAAGAAATGTTACAAAATTTGTAAAAAATTATCGTATTTGCTGCAGTGTAATTCTTTTTTTTCGTTCCAAAATTTGAATATTCAAATATTTGAAATAGAGTTTTTAAGGAATTTAGAGTATCTACGTCTTGTTTTAAGCTCAAAATTCAGTGCTTTCAAATTGATTGATCTTTTTTAACTTGTTGATAATCAGCGTAATTACCAATCTTTCACTGCGTTAGTTTTTTTTGTTTTTGTTTTTTTGTTAAGGGCTTTCTCTGCGTTAGTTGAGTTGACGTTTCCGTAATATTTATTCTCTGTACAATGCCGTTTCATAATATCCCAATAATTGTCTAATTTTCAAAGGGTTTGAAACTCTTAATAATACTTGTTCTAATAGTTCACGTTTTTAACTTTATTGTATCAATGAAATCTATTAATGTACCGTTCGAACGGCGGATCCGGTGGCAGTGTCTTTAACAGCGGAGTCTCTGCGTTTGGTGGTGTTTCGACGGCGATCCGGTGGCGTTTGGTTCTTATAGTCCCTTTAAGACTGTGGGCTCTTAGTAAGCGATTATGACAGTCGCTCTTTCGGCGGAGATGTTAGTCACACTTCCGGGCCCTTCTCTCCGTTCGAAGGCGGCGGCCAGCGGTGGCCGGATCCTTGTTTGCTCACCTTTGCTTTGGCTTTTTTCTGTTATTACCTGCCTCTACTCCACCAATTTGCTTGTTTGTTTGTGTTGTTCAGCAGTGTAATTTTGGCCCTCACGGGGCTTTCGTTTTGTCAAAGTTGCTCTGTGGACCCTTTGCTTTGACAACCAGTTTGATCTTTTTTCTTGTCTTTATGTCATGGTCTGTAATTTTTCGTTTTGCTTTGTTTCTTGTCCGGCTCGTTCCGGCTTTGCCTGTACATTGCACCGGTGTTATCCGGCTTTTAATAAAAGCTGCTTTCATTCTTTGGGGAATTTTTTTTTTATTAACGTAATAACAATTGTTCAATGTACCCCCCTTCTTATTTTATTTGTCTCATTTGACGATGTCACGTAGATTAAGAATAGTGTGATTGATGTTTTGAATCTAATTAAATAATCTAATATTTTACACGTATAACTTTTTAGATGTTGAGCATTTAACTCACTACAAGAAAAACAGTTTTTTGCTATATTATTGTTTGCCACACAACAAACAAAGTGTTGCTATGTCCTTACTTTTTGCCACATAAGCGTGGCAAAAGAGTCTAACCAAATGCTATTAGCCACACTTTTTTAGTGTGTGTGGCAAACACTAATGTAGCAATAGAGTGTTTTTTTTATAGTGACTCTGCACATTTTTATTGTAAATAATGTAAAATTTAAAGGATATTTGAAAAATTTAACAATTAATTCATAAACAGGACGGACACAAAGGGAAACATGAACTCTTAGAATGGAAATGAGAGAGTATTTTTTACCTCTGAAATCTTGTTAGAATTTACCCTAAAATACTAGTTCCGTCCCATAAAAAATGTTCAATTATTATTGTGTATATAGATTAAGAAAATATTTAATTTGTTGTATTTTAAGTAGTAATGAACATATATACCCCTATCATATAATAAATGCAATTTTGGAATATGAAATAAATGTATAAACATTAAATGTCATGATATGAGTATGTTTGAAAAAAATACATAAATGATGTATTGGTTTTCAAAATGGACAATTTTTAAAGAGCTATTCATCTTGAAAAAGATGACTTTTAATGGGACGGATATAGTACCAAAATTTGACTTTAAGATGAAACTGACTACCGCCGCATTAACAACCATTGCTGCCGGCTGCCGATGTAAAGACATCGAAATCCGAACAATTTCCCCGATCAAATTCTTGCAATGGGATATGGGTTTTCCTATGGTCGAACTCCTTTTTCCATAATCATTTCTTCCTTATTTCATTCTTTGAACATTCCACAAATATTCCCTTACTTTTCCAGAGAATTTTTAAATGCAGAATGACATGGGTATCACCCGATGTCGTACACGTGACAGTCACAAATGGGCTTTCGGATACTTACCATAACTGGACCCATATGGGCTCGGCCCAACTTCGGAGTCCATATAATCCAACCTAGCTCGTATCACCGACCTCACTGGTTTGCTCATCTTGGTCGGTCCCAAACAAGATCAGGTCGCCTCCGACCTTCGAAGGCGGTTATAACTCCTTAATGGACTTATCCGGCGATTGATTCCGCATTAACAGCTATAAACTATGATTGATTACATCCCACGATTTAGCCTAATTGAGTCATGATTGCCCCACGAATGGCATCACAATTCAAACTATGTCAATTGGCTTGATCCCATACAATATTGAGTACGTAGGCAGTCTCAAACGACCCAACCATAAATCTTCAACAAAAACATCAAATTGCTAGTTTAAACTATCTGAAAAGGATCCAATAACCTAATAATGAAACCCTAAGATTTTCAAGCATCATCAATTTGCGCTAGATGGAGGAGGGTCCTTTGCATATTCTTGATGCCGCTTAAAATAGTATATCCTACGACATCAATATTCTATCTATTATGAGCTAAAAATAGTTGTTTCGACCTATAATTATGAACCATTTGAGTTGAATGTCATGTGTCGGGTTCGTGAGTCGAGTATTTTGCATTTCACGTTTATTTTCCCTTGTTCGATATTATTTCATGCGTTATTTGATTATTTTCAGGATTCGAAATATTAGGCTAAGCATTGTGGACGATTCTGGAGCGGGCTGAACGAAAGGATTAGGCTTAGGGTATTCCAGAACCTTCCAAGTTAAGTCGGTAGAAGAAAAATGATAAAAGTGCCACCAATTAATTTGGGAGTTGCTGCTGACCCATCGAGAGTCCATAATCTTCCGAAATGCGTTTTCTTGGACAAGGGGTAGTTATAGGTCTTTCTAAGTCGGTTTACTTAGCTATAAATAAGAGGGATCGGCCTCAGAATTCAGCGTGTCCAATTAATGTACAATTTTCATGACAAGTTCTATGCAATAAAAGTTATTTATTTATTTTATGAGTTCTAGTCACGGAGTCGACGGATTCGCCTCATAGGAAGAGAGCCGTGGGAGATCTACACTCATCTTCGGGGTTATGATTTTCTGTCTTTTCCAAGTGGTAGATCTGTCATTGTTTTATGTGACTAGTATGTTTAAATTTTTTATTTAGTTTAATTATGTGGTAGTTAGTTTATTTTACCCCATGTATGCATAGATCTGATTCGTTGGTGAAGAAATCATTAAATAATGATTGCGTTCTTCAGATCTGCGATGGTCTATATCGCTAGATCTGAATAGCTAGTAAATTCTAGTTCATGATAATCGGTGCCAGCTACGTTGATCGACAGATTTAATTTACTTGTTAGTATCCTGATCAACTATTTCCATGTCATCATAAATTAGCATGAAGGACTGGTAGTGAAGTGTTAGTTTGGACATTGTCTCAATGGATCCTTAGGAACGTGCTAGTCATAGTCGATAGTTGCCTAGGGAGGTTCTCGGTCTTGAGCCGGCAACTCTAAAACTTAATGCGTGTGAATTAATACAACCAACGAAGGAGGTTAATTGCACATAGATTGTCTGCTATCCTTACAATGGAAATAGACAGGGTTAGGAGATCGCACCCGTAGCTGACAATGAATTACAATTTGCCAACGGGAATGACTAATGCATGACATGGGGATGAGTAACTAATAACTCATATTTAGACTAATACATTAGAAACTCTTGTGTGCTCCAACTGACTTGCATAATCTTGTTTGTTGTTTGGCACCACTCTTGTTCTTCCTCTATTATAGTTGGTCGTTGACCGTTATTATGACAACTCAATCTCGAATAATTTGCGTTCTTACGAGTCCCTCTGGGATTTGACATTGACTCGCCAGTACTCTGCTACAGTTGACCTAGTCCTATTGCTAGTAAGTGCTTTGCACGTGATCAAGATTTTCTGGCGCCGTTGTCGGGGACTCATGTCAAGAATAATTTATAATTTGAGATTGAGCGTTTGTATTTTTGTTTCTATAAAATTCGAGTCTATTTTATAGAGTCTGTTTTGTAGTCTGTTTATACTGGAGTTATACAGAGTCAATTCTTTGCGAATCAGGATGAAAATTTCACCCGATTAATCGAGGATTATCAGCGATTAATCGAGTGTCCTAGATTCAGTAGAATCGGTTCTGTCATTTCAGCGTCGAGTCAGTAGTCAGAGTCTGTATTTTTGAGTCTGCTAGGCGAGTGTAACATCCGCCGAGGAAAGTCACTAACTTCTTGGAGATAGTCAGCACAATCAAACCAGCAGGAGTGCCTGAAGATAACATTAAGCTCAAATTGTTCTCATTCACTCTGAAAGACACGGCAAATATATGATTATTGTCTCTAGCACCAGGATCAATCCAAACTTGGACCGATTTACTGCATAAATTTATGAGTAAGTACTCCCCACCTGGGAAGTCATTATAGATGAGACAATACATCAAGAATTTCAAGCAAAAACCGGCCGAGACTTTCAAAGAAGTTTGGGAAAGGTTTAAGGAAGCACAACGGAGACGCCCTCACCACGATATCACTCTGCCCGTATGAATGCATAGTTTCTATCACGTATTGCGGCCCAGTGAACAAATGAGAGTTGATGCATCGAGCAACGGATGTTTTGCGTTGCTGTCACCTGAAGAAGCTAAAGAAAATTTGGAACAAATAGCACTTGCCAATGGAGGACGCATCAAATTGAAAATGTAAAGGTAGCTGATGGAGTATTTGGAGAAGATACTTCACAAAAGATCTTATACCAGTTAATGGCGAAACGAGAAAATAGACATCATGAAATACTGCATTGCCAAAGTAGAGAAAGTTGAAGAAGTCGAAGCAACCAACACCGAAGATGTAAACTATTTAAGGAGGCAAGGAAATCCTTATAGGGGTGGATATCACCCGGGTTCTCACGACCACCCTAGTTTTCGACTAAGTGATCCTATAGGTGGAGAGAAACTAAGGCAGACTGGGAATTCATGCCTCAATTCAAGAAGTCGGGTGGTTGGGAAGCAACCATGGTTAAAATGAGCTCAACTGTGACTGACACGATCATTCAACTCAAAAAATCATTGACCGAGCTGAATGCAAACTTCACCATATATTGTAAGAAGAATGATGCAAGACCGATCAATCAGGAAGCCTTAATGTAGAATCTGTCGCACCAAGTAGGGAATATCGCCGAACAAGTGTCAGCCTATCCTCCGGGAGGATTACCAAGTAACAATGAGAAGAATCCAAAGGACATGAATGCAATTATGACAAGAAGCGGAAAAGAACTTCCTGGACCAGCTATACCAACTATCCAGGAAGGATCAGAAAGCAGTCAGCATCAAAACGCAGTAGAATTAGGGAGAACATGGAGCCCGATTAGACAGGACATTGGTCCGACTAATCGAGAGCCTGAAATTTCAACAGATGAGCAGGCAGAGCAGCAGGCCACAGGTAAGTCTTCACGAATTGCAAATATTAATCATGGTACTTTACCCTATCCCCCTAGGAAATATAAACCGAATCATGATGGTGCTCTTTATAAAAAGTTCATAGAATTGTTTAAGAAATTGCAAGTGAATATACCTTTGGTAGAAGCTCTGTCCGGGATGCCAGAGTACGCAAAATTCTTGAAAGAAGCAGTCTCTACCAAAAGGAAGTTGTTAGACCTTGAGACTATATCCCTCAACGAGGAATTCTCGGTAGTTTTGTAATGCAAACTGCCTCCTATGTGTAAAGATCCTGGGAGCTTCCTCATACCCTGCACCATTTGAGGTATATGTCTGAACAAAGCATTGTGTGATCTTAGAGCCAATGTCAATTTAATGCCACTCTCTATTTTCCATAAGTTAGGCATGAAAGAGTTAAATGAAACATCTATAACCTATCAATTGGCCGATAGGTCTATGAAGCAACCTTGTGAAGTGGTAGAGGATGTGCTGGTGAAAGTTGACAAATTCGTGTTCCCCGTAGACGTTGTAGTATTAGACATGGAAGCTAACCATGATGTTCCACTGACCCGAGGAAGACCTTTCCTAGAAACAAGCAAAACATTGATAAATGTTCACAATAGTGAGCTGATTATAAGGGTAAATGAGGACAGAGTATTATTCAATATGGTGAAAACAATAAGGTATGCACAAGATGAGGAAGAAGAATGTTACATGCTGGATGCCATAGACGAGCTTATTTTGAAATTACATCAGCATGTGGCACTAGACCCTGAAGTAGCAGAGACTTTGCTCCTGAAAGAGGATGAAGGAAGTATTGAGGAAACATAGCCTGGGTGTAGCAAAGGTCAAGTACAAGAGGTAGTACATATATCTTCTGTGGATATAGGAGGAACCATTGACCGACCTTTGTGGCATAAGTTTTTTGACCTACAATTGACTGGTAAACTATTAAGATCATCGTTCGAAGAGCCACCAAGGAATTTAACGTTGAAACCTTTTCCATCTCACCTAAAGTATGTATACTTACAAGATGATACTCTTCCCCTCATAATTTCATCATCACTATCACCTTTAGAGGAGGAGAAACTGTTAAGAGTACTGAGAGAGCATAAGGGAGCATTTGGGTGGACGATTGTGGATATTCGAGGAATAAGCCCGTCGGTGTGTATGCATGTTAGGAACTTTTTATGTTTTGATGATGGCCATACTAGCTGTTATAGCAAGCCTGAAATAAGTTAGAATTCTCTGTATAAGTCTTTACTTAGAGTCTGACATATTGTATAAGTTAAGTCAGACAAGTATTGTACTAGTTGGTAGGACGGAAAAGTAAAACAGACATTTGGCAGAGTGAAGCCAGCCAAGCACCAGCAGAAAAGCAGTGAAGACTTAATGGTATGACTTATAACCAAGGAAGTCTGTGATGACTTTGGATAAGTCTAAGTATGTTTCAAGAGATAAAATTCAATGTTCTAATATGGTGTACAGATCTCACCCAAATCAATGATCGGTGAAGTACAAAGATTCTCCTTAAAGCAAGTAATGAAGGAAAGCAGTGAATCGGCGAGTAAATTGACTTTCGGCAAAGTGAAGGCAAAAACAGTGAAGGAAGATCTAAACGGCAAAGTCAGATGGATCACTCGACCATTCAAAGAACGGCGAAGTAATCCTTATCAGAACAAAATTGAAATATGATGAAGATTCAGAGGATCATGCATTTAATGCACAATCAATAGAGGATCAATCAAGGACGGATTTTCTGCTATACACGTGAAGGAAAAATCCGATCCGAAAATCAAGGAGAATATAATTATGGGGGAATCAAGAATAAAATCAAGGATTATTCCCCTCATAAATATAGCCAACGGACGGAATTTCAAATCAAGGATACTCAAGGCTATAAATAGAAGGCATTGAGAGATGAGATGAAATAACAATAAGAAAAGGAAAATCAAGCAGATACTCTGTCAATTTGAAAAGCCTTCTCTCTGAACTTATAAAGATTTATCTAGAGATCAACTCAGACATCAGAACTACAATTTCATATTCAGCACTGAGATTGATCAATCAAGTTTGTGAATCTCATTCACAATCAACTGAAGCAATTGAATCAGAAGTCATCTGAGAAGGAGTTGTGCGTGTGATAGCTGCTGAAGGATTTAATCTCAAGGAGCAGTGAAAGAGAGTGAATCATCAAGTCATTGCGGTCAAGGAGTGATAGTCTTGTAGATTGTGAAGCTTGGGAAGTCAAGGACAATCATACTATTGTATCTGTAAAAACAATAGTGAATTCCTCCAATCATCACAGGAGAAGAGTGGATTAAGGGATTACACCACCATGAACCACTATAAGCCCTGTGTCAATTTACTTTCTGCAATTTACTTTACTGCATTCATTTAAATTGCTTAGATTATAATCTATATATGTGATTGTCCAAACTACTTTGAAACAACATAGTAAGAAGGGATTTATCCGCTGCCCAAAAGCTTTTAAATACAAGAAAAGTTTTTGAAACTCCACTATAGTCATTCACCCCCCTCTGACTATAGGTTTACCCTTCTCTGGGACCAACAATTGGTATCAGAGCAGTGTTCCAAGTATCAGAATATGTTCAGATCTAATTTCTGGTAACAAGAAGATCATATATTTTCAAAGTTGTTTTCAAATATGAGTTTTATATTCATTCACATATAAATCTATTATTTGTACTTATGGATTCCTCAAACTTTATGTCAAAATTACATGTTTTCAATGTTAATAATTTTGATGAATATAAAATAAGAATGCTATCTCATCTTGCAGCAACTCATGAGGAGATGCTGGACGTAATTAATGATGGACCAATCATGATCATGATTGTGGTATCCACGAGGAGTAGATCAAGGAAGGAAATAGACAAACCGAAAGATTGGACAAAGGATGAGAGAAGAAGAGCAAATCTAGACTTTATGGCAAAAGATATGATTTTGAAGACTCTAGATAGCAACATGTTCATGAGAATCAAAGATTGCAAAACAGCAAAGGAGATGTGGGACAAGCTAGCATTGATAAATGAAGGATCTGAAGCAGTTAAATAAAATAAATTATATGTTGCAAAACAGAAATTTGAAAATTTCAAAATGAAGACTGGTGAATCCATTGATCAAATGGACAACAGATTCTCTAGCATAATCAGTGAACTCCAACAGCTTGGACACACATATCCCCAGAAAGACATATGCTTAAAGATCTTGAGAGGCTTTCCTGAAAGATGGAAGATCATAACATTAGTAATCAGAGGAACCACAAACCTTGCAAGCACTGACACTCTGACACTGATGTCCCAACATAAAGCTTATGAATTCGAACTGAACGGTGAAGATGGTGCTCCGGCAGAGACACAAAAAGCCACTGCACTGATTGCACCCCAGCAAAGTAACTTTGCCGATTGTATCAGCAAAGAGACGCATGAACTTAAAGAATAGGTAGCTTTATTAGTTAAACGTTTTGACAGGTTTAGCAAAAAGAAGCCATTCGAAAGAAACTCATCATCAAACAAGAGGTCAAGCTCAAACAAAGACATAAAGAAGAAAGATGATGAATACTGGATGCTTCAACTGCAACAAGAAAGGTCACTTCAAGGTGATTGTCACGAAGAAAATGATGAAGATGATGAAAAGAAGAAATACAAAGCATCCCGAAAGAGGAAAGACAAGAAAGCACTCAAGGTGAATCTAGCAATGAAAAGAATGAAGAATCATCGATAATAACTTTCGGATACTTGATGATGAAGAGGACATTTCGAGACAATGAAAAAGCATGTCTATGCCTCATGACCAAAGAATTAGATGAAGATGAAGGTGATTGCTCGGACATTGAGAAAACAAGCCTATGTCTAATGGCCAAAGAATCGAGATGGCGAGGTAACATCTAGCTCTTACTCTTCATCAAATGCATCCACATCTAACATTTGCACAATCTTCTATTCTCCCTTTAGATCCAACATACCTAGTCCAAAATCTCATGACTAAATTTGATGAAATTGAAATGAATCATGAAATTCGGAAAAGGAATGCAAGGATCTAAGAAAGGAAAATAAAAGATTAAAGAAAGAAGCTGGATAAAGCAAAAGTTGAACTAACTAGTAAAAGAGATCTACTCAAATGATCAACAAACAACGAGAGGTTCATACATACATTTGTTGTGATGATCGATTGAGAAAATCCCCTACCGATTAAGATAACAAATGAACGGTTTACAAACCCTCAAAAGGTTTGGATCCAGATCTGGTCTTGGCTACAACAATCAGGATGAGAGTAGAAACAATGGTCAACACAATTCTGAATCCAGGATCAACATTGAACCAAAATTCAGAAAGGGACAGACCATGGTCTCAACCACTCATCATGCACCGGTGAAGTCAAAACCAGTCTTGAGAAAAAGCATAGACTAAATCATCAATCAAGTCAATCAAAAGCAAGGACTTTCTGAAAGGTAAAGGAAGACTTTATCATTTAGAGGATGATTGGAATGTTGCACCTCCAAAATACAAGAAGAAACCATTCCATAATATGCATCATGTGCTTAAGAAAAATCAAACTAGGTATACTCCTAGACACATGAAGCAAGTCAGGTTTCCCACTGCATATTGGTTAGTGAAGAAGGATGCAAATGCACCAAAAAGTAGAGAAAAGTATCAGAATAACTTCAGTAGAAATACTAGAAGCTATCGTGCCATGCCTTATATATATGAAGTTGATGACTTTAACTATCCAAAAAGAAGATCATTTGGATATACACTTGGTGAAGGAGGCATGACTGCTAACAGGTATGGACCAAAACAGTGTTGGGTACCTAAACTTAATTAAATTGTTTTGTAGGATGTCTGGTACATAGACAGTGGATGTTCCAGACATATGACAGGAAACAAGAGATGGCTCACTGACTTCAAGGCTTTTGATGGACACAAAGTCACATTTGGAGGCAAAGAAAACCCTATCAAGATTAAGGGGGAAGGCACAATGCTCAAGAACAATCTGAAAATTCAAAATATGGCATATGTCAAGGGACTTAATTTCAATCTGATGAGCATCAGTCAATTTTGTGACAAAGGCTACAATGTGCACTTCAACACGGAAGGATGCAAAGTCATTCACAGCCAAACCAACACAGCAGTACTTGCAGGAAGAAGAAAAGATAACATGATGTGGTGGATTGGAAAACAGCCAAAGCAGAAGCATGTTTGTTTGTCAAAAACAAACGGTCAACTAGCTGGATTTGGCATAGAAGACTAAATCACCTAAATTTCAAGACCATCAACAAATTATCAAAGAACAAGTTAGTTGAAGGACTGCTAGAGATCACATTCGAGAAAGAAAGTCTATGTGATGCATGTCAGAAATGGAAACAAATCAAAAGTTCATTCAAGTCAAAATCCTATCAATCAACAACAAGAATTCTACATCTGTTGCATATGGACCTGTTTGGACCAGTCACACCAGTAAGTGTAAGTGGTAAGAAATACACCCTGGTAGTGGTGGATGACTACTCAAAATACACTTGGACCATCTTCATAAACAAGAAGAAAGAGACACTCAAAAAGCTGCCAGATTTGTTAAGAAGACTCCAAAATGAGAAAGAACTGAAAATCATCAAGATCAGATCAGATAGAGGCACTGAATTTCTTAATGAAATTATCATAACCTATTGTGAAGAAAATGGAGTACTGCAACAATTATCTGCAGCAGGAACCCCACAACAAAATGGTGTAGTAGAAAGAAGAAACATAACTCTCAAAGAAGCAGTCAGAACAATGATTGCAGAAGCATGCTTGGCAAAGAGATTTTGGGCTAAAGCAGCAAACACAACATGCCATACACAAAACAGATCAATTATCAACAAACATCATGGAAAGACTCCATATAAAATATGGAATGGTAGAAAACCTAATATCTCATATTTACATATGTTTGGATCAAAATGTTTTGTTTTGAGCAGAGATCATTTGCATGCCTTTGATGAAAAGGCAGATGAAGCAATCTTTATGGGATACTCAGACACCAAACCAAAGCATTGAGTACTCAACAAAAGAACATTGGTGATTGAAGAATCAATACATGTAGTCTTTGATGAACCAAACACAAATGGTGAAAGTTGTTGGTCCTTGAAAAGGCTTTGGTTAAGTTTAGATGGGGGGGGTGAATAAACTTAACACTTAAAACTTTGGAGTTAACAATTCAAAGAACGCAGCCAGACCCTACGATACTTCAGAGTCTCTGTTGAGACTTCGATAACTGGCGATAAATGAGAGTCTCTGATAGTTGAGGTTGCTGAATTTGTGCAGCGGACTAATATCAAAATTAAGCCTTAATACTTGTTGTTAAATATGATACTAAGTATTAGATACTCAGTAGTGTATGTGTGTGATTTCAGTTGCTAGATTCAGTAGGTTGATGTGTAAAATAAACTAAGTGTGAAAGTAAATCTTTGAAAGTAAGTAGGCGAGATTTTATAGTGGTTCCAGGTGGTGTAATCTGTCAGTCCACTCTTCTCTGTGATGTTGGAGGAAATTCACTGAGATCTTTGATGTAGCTATTACAAAGATTCCTAAGTTGCTTGTCCTTCACCAATAACTATGGCTTCACAAAGCTGGCCGGGAGCAGTAGGATTGTTGCTCCTGAGTCTTCCACTTGGTCCTTGAAGGGTAGGATTGCCTCTTCACACTCCACCACAAACAACGATCTTTCACACCCAAGTGTTTCACTTGTCTTCAACGGAGTTCTTTATAAAATAAAGATTGAATCAAGTAAATGATTGATTCAAACAACTTGATTAGGATGATATAATCAGTAGCTTGCAGTCTTCAAGTGTGTGCTTGATGTAGCTTGAATGTAGAAAACACTTGAAGAATTTCTCTGGATCAGTAGCTTTAAGTTCAGTAGGTTCAGCAGGGTGTTTTTCAGCTCAGTAATATTTCTTCAAAGTTAGTTAATTTTCATCATCTTGTTTCTAAGTTGAAAGTCCTCTATTTATAGGCAAGAATGCATGTGACTTGTATTTGAAATTCAAATGTAACCGTTCCTTGTTTTTGTCCCATCTCGATTTGCATTCATCACTATTCATAGGGTGACTTAATCGAAATTCCTTTTTGTGAAGGCGATCTGCCCACCCTTTGACTTGTATCCAATGGATAAAAATATGAATCATCCCAACGTTATTTTAATCTCAGCCTTTGATTTCCTTGATAAGTCAGCGGTAGTTGGCTGTCCTTATCCATGTAATCTTCCAATAATCTTGAATTAATCGAGGTATATCATCAGCGAGTTCATCGATCTTTGAGATACCTATCGATCTCTTTGAACTCCAATTTCTTTGTGTATACAATACAATGCGGTGACTTCTTTTATCTAACTTTTATTTGTGAAGTTAGATTACACCTTTTTAATTATAACCAAGTTCCAAACATCATCCAACTTATGGAACTTAGACCTTCTACACAAGGTATATGTGATCAGTTTAGGTCATCACAGACTTGCCTAAATTCTGATCCCATATCCTTGACTTAAATTACTAAGTTTGATCCCTTAGCCTTACAGAATCGAGTTTGAACCCTCGGCCTTCGGTCTTCAAGCAGATTCACGACTAGTCTCTCATGACCTATCTACCCTCTTGACCTAGACCCGATCTCTTTGAAACAAATCGGTGACCATTCTGATTGCTTGTTTGATCAAACCTATTCATGAATCAAACTCTAATAAACCTGTACATTTGATCTAGACATCTTTTTGCCTTTGCACTATAACAGCTAGTCTGGCACTCATCATCAAAACTAATAAATAAGTCCAACAATTTCCCCCTTTTTGGTGATGATGCTACCACCCTCACCTAACAGCAAAGCAAAAAGATAAAAACAAAAACAGAACAAATATTCATCTTTCATTAAAATCATTTGTTCAAAGATATTACAGTCTAGAATCAGCAAAAATATAATGCGATTAAAGTATCTTTGATCTCTTGTCTTCTTTCTCTCTCTTATCGGCCTTCTCCACTTGTTCTTGGTAGGCCACGATCTCTTCTATCATATCCTCATCCATTCATTTTCAATCGGTGTAAAATCAATGTAGGGATTGACTTGTTTCCACTGAGTTCCATACTTGAGCAGGATAAGATTAATCGATTCTTTGTGAATCCAAACTTCATGTATAGTTCCTTAAACTCTTCAAGTGAATCCTTTGCTTTTGTGATAGGCAAGTTCCTATCACCTCCGCCACTTCTTCCACCTCTTCCACCTCTGTTGCTTGCCCTTAAGGCTTTAATCCTTGCCTCCCAAAATTTTAATCCCAAGAAAGAGTTCGGACCTTCATGAAATCCTTTGTCTTGATAAGGTTTCCTCTGTTGTAATACTCTTTCTTGTATTGTCTAAAAGATCATCGATGAAGTTGCAATCGCCAGTGCAGAGTTGCAAAGCATTGGTATCATCTTGCCATCTCTTACGTGCAAAAAGTCTTGCAGCCTCTTTTCTTTGCAATTTGTTTGGCCCTCTTCCCCTTAGTGACATCATTAACAAAAGCTGGACAATAGGCCATGAACACTCTCTGTGAAGTAACCAGATTATTGATTTGCCCTTCCATAATCTCGATTACGGTGTCAAGCTGCAGTAATCCTGGTTTGCAAAGTCTGCATTCCGATAGATTGATCCTTTCAGTAACCTTAGGATCCAATCCAGCAGGTTGAGATGTTCAGCAGACCTCGGCGAGGCTTAGGTGTGGCGACAAGGTTGTCAAGTTTTCGATGGATGGAAATGAATTGGTCTTTGAAACTTCTCTTTTGCGATATTGCCAACCTTGATTCCCTCACATCTAGTATCGAGATCATTCCACGAGCATTTTGAGTAGATGTGAAGTTTGAAGCAAGCTGTGGCGATGAGATTGTCTGTTTTCATTCACCATTTTCATCGATTCTTCAAATCTTTCTTCTGTCTGTCGATTGAGTTCTTAAGCTGTTGCATATCATTTCTAATGATCCTTAACTCATTCAAAACTTCAAGCGGCACTTCATGGTCATCCTTCCACCAGTAGCTTCATCAGCAGGCTCCTCAACATTGTACTGTGGCCTCTGATTGCTCACAACCATTGCCCAACTCCTACCTAGACCAGCAGGGTTAGGTCCTTGATATTCTTCCAAGATAGGATCAATGGCAGGTTCTTCAAGAACGGGTACAAATGCCTGTTGGGGATCAATTTCAACGTTTTCTTCTTCAGGCATTTGAAATTCCTCATCACTGAAGTCATAGTCCAACAGCTGCTCATCCTCATTAACAGCAGTCTGCTGACCATCTTTCCCTCTAGTGGTCTTGTCTCCAGTAGGCTCCACTGCAGCAGCCTCTTCAGCAACAGGGGTTTCCTCCAAACCCAAAGTTTGTTCCAACCTTTGTTCAGGTGCTGTTTGAGACTCAGTAGCCTGTACCTCCTATTCCAACCTTTGTGCAGGTGCTGTTTGTAGCCCAACAACCTGTACCTCCTCTTCAACTCTCTGTGGATTGAATATAGCCTCATTATCCACTTGAAATCCTTCAGCATGACCAATCTTGGTCAGAATGATGGCAGTTTTAGTGAGAGTGTCCTCAAAGTCAAATCCATCTTGATATTCAATAGATGCCTCTGAGCTGGCACTAGGTTCACTGAAATCATTAACCTTTTCTTCATCCAAAACCTCACTCTGTTCAGGTTCAGTTTGTGCAGTAGGCTCTACAACATGGAATGTAGAAGATTCATCAGCTAGCCAACTAGCACTCAAATTAATTCCTTCATTGATCAATGCTTCCAGATCATCCATAGTGAGATCCTGTAGATCCTCATCCATTTCTCCAGTCTGCTGGCCCTCAGTAGACTTACCAGTCTCAGTGGGTTCCGCTTCTATGATATCAGTGGCTTCTTTACCAGTAGCTTCGGTTGTTGTTTCTCTAGCCACTCCACTGGTCTCCCCAGGGAACATGGGGTATCATCATCGAATCTAATGAATCAGCATGCGGTGTAAACTTTGGATCTCTCGAACATAATAGCTCCACTTTTCTTTCCTTCATCCAAAAGATCCATCACTGGATTGCGGCATGCTAGTGTCTATCAAATCCAACAGTCATTTGTCCACACACTAGTTTGCTCAAATGCCCATTCTTCAAATCCACTCATTGGATCAAGAATTGGTTTCTGTCTCTTGTAGAATCCAAACTTTCCTTTGAAAGTAGTTTTGCACCTTTTTGAAGTTAGGATCTACTTTGCCCTTTTTAGATTCCTTCTCATATGGCATAGATGGCTTTCTAATGGCAGGTTCAGTAGCTTGCTGACCTCCAAAAGCTTCCACAAGTAAGTTCATGGTTTCTTCAACAGATGTTCTAAAGTCAGTAGGTTGCTGAGGTTGTACATTTGTGCCTACCACTTCCATCTGTACCACACTTGGTTCCCCCTGACTTACATGCTCATTAGCAGGGTTAGCAGCAGACTGCTCTTCCCCCTGAGTTCTTGCAACAATTGCAGGGTCTTCAACCATTTCTTCAACTTCCACAAAGAGTTCGAGTTCGGTGGTTTCTTTGTGGGTCTTGATAGATATTACAAATGAGGCTCAGGGGTCGATGAGATTTGTATATCTCCAACAGATTGCTCAATAACAACAACGTGTCGGCTTGATGAGACTTGACAACCTCTTCAGGTGAGGAGTCAGTAATCTCCACAGGTTTGATGATAGTCAAGGGCTCAGCCTCAATAGCCTCTTCTTCTTCTTCTACTGAAGCTTCCTCTTGGGCTCTTTGTGCCTCCAAGCTTTTCAGTTCTTTCCCTTTTCCATGTTTCTGTTTATGTATAATTTCTTTTCTCCTCTTGGAAAGGGGTTCATCATCTTTTTCAGTCACAGCGGACTTCCTCTTTCTACTGGCTTCCTTCTGTTGTTCCCTCAGAATTTCAACAACAGTTTTCCTTGCAGCAACAGCAGGGTCAGTAACCTCCACTGAACCCTCAGCAGACTCAGCAGTCTGTGCTGTTTGCTTCTTTGTTCTTTTAGAAGGCTTTAATACCTCAGTTATCTTCCTTGTTTCTGCACCTTTTCTTTCTCGTGACTTTCTTTGGTGCGTGAGTTTAACATATTTCTTTTTAGTTTGCTTGACTGCTCACCACCAAAGATCACCATCACTTTCATCACCAAGCAGCGAAGGTCAACAACAACTTCATCATCATCTAGACCGGGAATAGCATAATCAATTTCTTTCTTGTATCTAGATCGATTGATCTTCTCAGTTCAAGATCGAGGAACTTCCAAATGATTCAGCAGGTCTGAACCATTAATCCTAAAGCGGGGCCTTGGATTTCCTCTTTCCTTCTCTTTCCTCCTTGGCTACTTTCTTCATATAGTGAATGAAGTAACCAGCCCAGTTAAACTTCATGCTCCTGCAGATGATTATCATCAGCTCTATCTTGGGTCCAGATAGAGTGTCCATACTTCCAACCAATCCAAGTATGTTTTTAGCAATGAGTTTGCTCGTGATCTGTACTCATTTCCAATATGTTTGCAATTGATTCCTGGAACGGATTTGGTGGCTGCATTTGTTTTGATTTGATCTACAAACGCCATCTTGTCCAATCCCATTGCTTTAGGATTTACTGGACCATCTATTACTTCCTCAAATCCAAATACTTCCCTCAGTAGACTAGAGGAAATTACAATCTCTTCAGCATTCACAGTTGTCTTGAATGCTTCAGTCCCTTCTTCAACAACCATATTTTTCCAGAAATCAACAACATTGGTGTATGAAATTGTTTCTAATCTGAGATTGAGTATGTTCTCCAAGCCTGCAAATCTCCTGATTCACCTACCAATGTTAATTGCCAAATCTGTTTTATTTGCATCCACAACAAAGCCTCTAACACTTTGGTTCGTTTCAATCTGGACATCAATCTTTTCCGCCATTTGTATGAGAAGAATGAGATGGAGAAGATAGATTAAGAATCTATGTTCACACAATGTGAAATTCGCAATTATAAAGAAGATGTGCAAGTAGAGAATCTGCTGTGTGATAGGCCTGAATATATAGACAGTGAGTGGTTGCAACTGTCATTGCACGTACATCCATGTCAACCACGATTAATCTGAATAAATGCTGGCTTGACACGTGTTCCATAACGTCTGATAACCGTTAGATCGTGTTAACTATGGTAATAAAGGATAAGATAAATATCCCGCCAATTCTGCTTTTTGACTTTAATAACTTTGACTGTGTAACGTTCCATTCAGCAGGGTAGTCCTCGGCGAGGTGGGCTCGTGATCTGGCGTCACAGTGCTTCAAAGCTGACCCTCGACAAAGTGACTCTCTTTGATCTTTAATTTCTCCTTATTTTGTTCAATTGATAATACAAGATGAAGTTTAATACCAATGGTGATCATCAAGTGAGCTCACCCAACATGACAAAGACCAATCCCCTTGGCAACCTCATTTGCTCAATTGTCCAAACATAAGTACATGGAATTGTTGATACCAATGACTAATCTGCTAAGTGAGCTCACCCAACATAGCAAAGACTAATCCCCTTGGTGAATTCCAGTACATTGCTGAATATCAGTCAACTTTGATAATTCCAAGTTCAGTCCTTAATTTGGCAAATCTTTCACTGTCAAGTGGTTTAGTGAAGATATCAGCAAGTTGATCTTCAGTAGGGATGTATAGAACCACCACATCTTTCTTTTCAACATGATCTCTTATAAAATGATGTCTTACATCAATGTGCTTGGTTCTTGAGTGCAAAACAGGATTTTCAGTGATTGCAATTGCACTTGTGTTGTCACACATAATTGGAATTTCCTTTTCTTCAATTCCATAATCCCTTAATTGTTGTCTCAACCATAATACTTATGCACTGACAACTTCCAAAGACTATATACTCGGCTTCAAAGAGTGGAAGTTGATATAGAATCATTTCTTGTTTGAACCAGAGACCAGTCTATTTCCCATTAAGCGATTGAGTTCTGAGGTGCTTTTTCTATCAATCTTGCATCCATCATAATCAGAATCTGAGTAGGATATAACTTTGAAGCTTCCTTCCTTGGAATACCATATCCCTACTCCCAAAGTCTCTTTTAGATACTTGAGAATTCTCTTGACTGCACCAAAGTGACTTTCTTTAGGTTTAGATTGAAATCTTGCACAAACACCTACTGACAAAGGATATATCGGTCTCTTTGGCGATAAAGTCAAACAGATCGCCTATCATCCTTACGTATAAGGTCGATCAACATCTTTGCCTTCTTTATCTTCATCCAATCGACATTTGTACTCATAGGGGTTGAATTTTTAGTCTTTATTTTCCATACCAAACTTCTTTGACAACTCCTTGGTATACTTGGTTTGATGAATGAAGATTCCATCTTTCATTTGTTTAATTTGCGATCCCAAGAAGTAATTCATTTCTCCCATCATACTCATTTGAAATTTGCTCTTCATTAGATTTGCAAACTTTTCACAAAGTAAATCATTTTCAGAACTAAAGATAATGTCATCAACATAGATCTATTCCAGCAGGGTGCTGTCCCCTTCACTGATTCTGAAAAGTGTCTTGTCAATGGTGCCTTTTATAAAACCATTGTCCACCAAGTATTGAGATAGAGTCTCATACCAAGCTCTTGGTGCTTGTTTCAATCCATAAAGTGCTTTGTTGAGTCTATACACTTTATCTTCTTGATCTTTAACTTCAAATCCAGGAGGTTCTTTGTACATACACTTCCTCCTCTAGAATGCCATTTAAAAATCACTTTTGACATCCATTTGATATACTTTGAAGTTCTTATATGCAAAGCATGTGCCAAGAATAATCGATAGCTTCCAATCTTTTGCAGGTGCATAAGTTTCATCAAAATCTATTCATACGCTTGAGAATAGCCTTTTGCAACTAGTCGGCCTTATTCCTTACAATGGTACCAGATTCATCAAGTTTATTTCTCAGTATACCCATTTAGTACCAATGATATTTGCATGACTTGGCCTTTCAACTAGTGTCCAAACTTGATTTCTTTCAAATTCATTTAATTCTTCTTGCATAGCAATTATCCAATCTGGATCTAAAATTGCTTCTTCAACAACTTTAGGTTCCATTTGAGATAGAAAACAAGTAAACATAGCTTCTAGTTGTCTTCTAGTCCTTACACCTTGCTGTACATTGCCAATAACTTGTTCAAAGCAGGTGATTCCTTAACACTTGTGGATTTCGGTTATTTTGATTATCAGGAGCCTCATCTTCAGTAGGGTCTGCTATAGCTTCTTTCTGGGGGGGCAGCAGATCCTTGAACCGCTGCTTCGATTGTTGCATCGATAACATTACCAAAGCAGGTGTTAAGAGGCGAGATGATCGAAACTTTTAAGTCATTGAATCTTTCCAAAACTTCAACACAACTGGATCGGTGACTTGTTGATTCTCAAAGAGTTCACAATCTTTATCTTCCATACCAAGTAAACTTAGGTTCATCAAACACAACATGTATTGTTTCTTCATGTTTTGATGACCTCTTGTTCAAAGACTCAGAATGCCTTCTTCGATCAAGAATATCCCAAGAAAATTCCTTCATCGATTTTGGTTGGAATGTTTTCAAATGAACTTTGTGATTTAGGATAAAACACTTGCTTCCAAATGGATGGAAATAAGATATGTTAGGTTTCCTTCCATTCCGGACCTCATAAGGTGTCTTCAAGTGACTTCTTGTTTCTTGATGTTCTGCTTTTGTGTATAGCATCTTTGTATTGATTTGCTTGACCCAATATCTTTCGGTAGTAATGCTTCACAGATCATTGTTCTTCCCGCTTCCTTTAAAGTCCTGTTTCTTCTTTCAAAGAACCCCATTTCTTTGAGGTGTACCAAAAAATGACAAGTTGATGTAGTACACCATTCTGTTCACAGTACTCTCTTATTACTTTGTTGAGAAATTCAGTACCCTGATCTGATCTTATTTTTATTACTGTCAAACTTTTCTCATTTTGTAATCTCTTCAAAAGATTAGGCATGCTTTGGAGTGTTTCACTTTTCTTGTTCATAAAAATCACCCAAGTATATCTTGAATAATCATCCACAACCACTAAGGTGTACTTATTTCCTGTTACACATGTTGGAGTTATTGGTCCAAAAAGATCCATATGCATCAGCTCCAACACTCTATTAGTTGATTGTATAGTTTTTGACTTGAAGCTTGTCTTTATCTGTTTACCCTGCTGACATGCATCACATATAGCATCCTTTTTGAATGTGATCTCAGGTAAACCAATCACCAGCTTCTTCTTCACCAACTGATTGATATCATCAAAGTTTAAGTGATTCAACTTCTTGTGCCATAACCAATTGAGTTCGGACTTTGTATGTATGCAATCAATCAGCAGTTTTAGAACTATGAGAGACCAATCCACAACATACATGTTTTGTTGTCTTCTACCAGCAAGTACAACTTGATCACCTCTTTCAATAATGACAATACAATTGTTTTTGTCAAAAGTGACTTTGTATCCCATGTCACAGAATTGTCCAGTGCTCAGCAAGTTGTAGTCCAGTCCTTCCACATATGCAACATTTTTTATTGTAAGTCCATTTCTCACAAGTGTGCCATATCCTCTTGTATATCCAGGTGTATTTTTGTTGCCAAAATTCACCCTTGGACCATCTTTTGCCACAAAGTTTGTTAAATAAAGTGCTTATTCTTTGTCATGTGTGGAACATCCTTTGTCAAAGTACCGGACACCCTACAAAACAAAGTTAATGCATTTTAGGTACCCAAAACTGTTTGGGTCCATAGTGGTCGATGGTAAGCATGACTTTTGGTAAGTTTCCATAAGGTCTTCTCCTAAAAGTGTCATACTTTGGTTCATACATGTATTCCACACATCCATATGTTCTTACTGAGAGGTTGTGTAGAATTCACATATGTTTTCTCGGCCTTTTGGTTTATAATCTTTGTTTGAAGTGATTCTTGGGGTTAGAAGCATTAGTATAACCATTTGTTTCTTTGTCTGTTAGAAAGCTGCAATACTGTAATATGGAGTCTCTTTGAGGTCTTGTGTAAGTCCTCTGCTGATCCCATTGCCTAGGTTTTACCCTAATAGCATGGTTATACTTACTGTTTCTAGCATTAGATGCATGAATATTCCAATCATCATCAGTAGGGAACAATCTACCTTTCCCCCTGAGATAAGTATCCCTTGAATGATTAACATTTTTGGGTTTAGGATTCTTATCCTTGGAATAATTTCTGTTTCTTACCCTTCTGTGGTCCAACAGACTTGGTAGCAGGTCTACTATTAGCAGGCTTAGACGGCACAAAGTGATCCTCTATTTTTATTTACTCTTTTTATTAGGTGAGTGTTGACTTCTTTGACTTCGATTTTGCTTCCTTGAAGCATTCTCATTGGGTTTCTTCGCCTCAAAGACCTCCTTGGGAGTTGGATCTAGTGCAGGTACAAACTTAGGACCAATTCTGGTACTAGGTTCAGTGACCTTACTGGATCCACTCTTGTTAGATTGTTGAGTTCCAAATCCAAGCCCTGTTCTATCCCCACAAGGCTTTCCTGATTTGTATGCAGTAGTGGAACAAGATGGTTCAGCAGATTCAGAGGCTGCTGGATGTTCAGCAGACTTATACTGATTCTGTCCAATATCTTTTTCCTTACCTTTGAGAACCCTTAATTCAGCTTTCAATCTTCCAACTTCCAATTCAAGAGCTTCTTTTTCAGCCTTCACAATCTCATAACCAGATTGTATTATCCTCAGTTGATTAAGGATGGCATCCAAAGTCTCATTGTTGTCAGAATTTCTAGGATTTGAACCACAAGTTGATTCACAATCACTTCCAGCAGGAGTATTGATGGATACAGTGTTGTATACCTCCTCAGTTTCATCCATATTGGCCATCAAAGCATAATCTTCCATATCGACAAACTGATCTTTGTGTCATCCGATTCATTCCCTTTTGATTCCACTTCATACCCGATTCATCTTCAAAGCAATCATAGCCTTCTTGCCATATCTTCTTTGTTGACTCTTGGTCTTGATGAGTGTCGGACAATCAGTCTAAAGTGTCCAGGCTTCTTGCGGTTGAAACAAAGATAATCAGGTTCCTTACTTTGTTTTAGCTCAGGACATTCAGGTTTGAAGTGTCCTGGTTTCTTGCAATGAAAGCACAGATAGTCATTATCTTTCTTTGACTCCTCTTTCTTTCTTTCAGTAGGCCTCTTTGTGAAATTTCTTGCAGGGGGCCTTTCCGGTCTTCATCATCACGATTTTCTTGCTCAAGTAGAGCAATCTGCTCTCTGCATCTCATCCAGAGATCATCTTGTCCTCCCGATGTCTCTTCTTGATGTGAAGCAGCCAATCGATGATGGTCTTTGGCTCTTCTTTTTCGCCTCGGTACAAGCTTTTGCTAAATTCATAAGCCTTGAGATCTGAAAACAACTTGAAGGTGTCTTCTTCATGCAACTTTCTCATTTCTTCTATTGCAAGTCACCTTCATTTTCCAAACATCTTTTGCAGTAGAGCCTCCAAGATTTTGGTGTTTATTTCTTCCTTTGAATAACTTACACTCAGCAGGGTAAGTTCATCCATGATTGCATTGAATCTTGATTCCATTTGCTCAATGGTTTCATTTGGCAGCATCTTGAACTTTTGGAACCTCTTTCTGGCCACACCGATTTTATTTTTCTTTATTGCATCGGTGCCTTCACATATCAAATGTATCTTGTCCCAAAGTTCCTTTGCGTTTTGCAATCTTTAACCTTCATGTACATATTGCTATCCAAAGTTCTATAAATGATATCAATAGCAATGTTGTTGAGGTTTGCTCTTTTTCATCTCTTCGCATTCCATTTTCTTTTGGTTTAGGAATGTACTCGGTTGTATCACCCACTTTATTATTGCCTTGGTAATCTCGGTGGTCCATCGATTAGTACATCCATCATCTCAACATGAGTTGCGAGCAAGGTATGCCTGCATTCGACGTTTATACTCATCAAATCTATCAAGAGAACACATCAGCATAGTTCTAGCATACTGGGTGTTGTCCATGATGCAAGTCTTTGAAAATCAGTAATTTGAAAGAAAGTTTCAAAGAATTTTCACAAGCACAACAAGTAGGGTTACTTTAGAACAGAAGCACTGCTCTGATACCAATTGTTGGTCCCTTGAAAAGGCTTTGGTTAAGTTTAGAGGGGGGGTTGAATAAACTTAACACTTAAAACTTTAGAGTTAACAAATTGAACTCAGCCAGACCTCACGATACTTGAGAGTCTCACGAGACTTGATAGCATCTTCGATAAGCGATAGTCTCTTGATAGTTGAGGTTGCTAAATTTGTGCAGCGGAATAATATCAAAATTAAGCCTTAATACTTGTTGTTAAATATGATACTAAGTATTAGATACTCATGAGTGTATGTGTGTGATTTGAGTTGCTAGATTCGATAGGTTGATGTGTAAAATAAACTAAGTGCGTAAAGTAAATCTTTGAAAGTAAGTAGGCGAGATTTTATAGTGGTTCCAGGTGGTGTAATCACCGTCAGGTCCACTCTTCTCCTGTGATGTTGGAGGAAATTCACTAGAGATCTTTGATGTAGTCATTACAAAGATTCCTAAGTTGCTTGTCCTTCACCAATAACTATGGCTTCACAAATCAAAATCGGGAACATGTAGGATTGTCGCTCCTGAGTCTTCCACTGGTCCTTGAAGGGTAGGATTGCCTCTTTCTGGCTCCACCACAAACAACAGTCTTTCACACCCAAGTGCTTCACTGTCTTCAGCAGGTTCTTTATAAAATAAAGATTGAATCAAGTAAATGATTCAGTTGCAGCAACTTGATTAGGATGATATAATCAGTAGCTTGCAGTCTTCAAGTGTGTATGCTTGATGTAGCTTGAATGTAGAAAACACTTGAAGAATTTCTCTGGATCAGTATCTTTAAGTTCAGTAGGTTCAGCAGGGTGTTTTTCAGCTCAGTAATATTTCTTCAAAGTTTGTTAATTTTCATCATCTTCTTTCTGAGTTGAAAGTCCTCTATTTATAGGCAAGAATGCATGTGACTTGTATTTGAAATTCAAATGTAACCGTTCCTTGTTTTTGTCCCATCTGATTTGCATTCTATCACTATTCATAGGACTGACACTGTCAGAATTCCTTTTTGACAGTGCAGTCTGTCCACCCCTTTGACTTGTATCCAATGGATAAAAATATGAATCATCCCAATGTTCTTTTAATCTCATCCTTTGATTTCCTTGATAAGTCAGAGGTAGTTGGCTGTCCTTATCCATGTAATCTTCCAATAATCTTGAATTAATCGAGGTATATTATCGGCGAGGTTCATCGGTCTCTGTGAGATACCTATCGATCTCTTTGAACTCCAATTTTTGTCGTGTATACAATACAATGAGATGACTTCTTTTATCTAACTTTTATTTGTGAAGTTAGATTACACCTTTTAATTATAACCAAGTTCAAAACATCATCCAACTTATGGAACTTAGACCTTACACAAGGTATATGTGATCGGGTTTAGGTCATCACAGACTTGCCTAAATTTCGATCCCATATCCTTGACTTAAATTACTAAGTTTGATCCCTTAGCCTTCTCAGAATCGAGTTTGAACCCTCACCTTGATCTTGATCTTTAGTGATTCTTGACTAGTCTCTCGACCTATCTACCCTCTCGACCTAGACCAGCGGTCTTACGAAACAAATCGGTGACCATTACGATTGCTTGTTTGATCAAACCTATTCATGAATCAAACTCTAATAAACCTATACATTTGATCTAGACATCTTTTTGCCTTTGCACTATAACAGCTAGTCTGGCACTCATCATCAAAACTAAGAAATAAGTCCAACAAAAGTCTTCAAGAACAAGAAGAAGAAGCAGGACAACGACAAGTGTATATGAATACAACAAGATCAAAGAACTATTCTCGCATCACAACTTTGGAAATCAAGATGAGCCACAAGTCAATACAATGAAGAAGCACGAACTTGAAGCTCATGCACAACATGAAATTACTGAAGCACCAAGTGAAGAACAACTTCAACTAGACCTAAATTGGCTAAGAGATCATCACGAAGAACAAGTTATTAGAGATATTCACACGAGGAGTAAGAACCAGGAAGACAAGCTGGAGCATATGTTAACATGTTTTCTATCACAAGTGGAACCCAAGACAATAGATGATGCAATTCAAGATGCAGATTGGATCACAGCCATGCAAGAAGAACTAAATGAATTTGAAAGAAATGAAGTCTGGGAACTTGTTGATGCACGGATATGGCCAACATCATTGGAACAAAATGGGTATTTAGAAACAAGATGGATGAGCATGGAATTGTTGCCAGAAACAAGGCAAGGCTAGTTGGAAAAGGCTATTCTCAAGCAGAAGGAATAGATTTTGATGAAACATTTGCACCAGTAGCAAGACTGGAGGCAATCATACTTTTTCTAGCTTTTGCTGCACACAAAGATTTCAAAGTCTATCAATTGGATATCAAGAGTGCATTTCTGAATGGACTTTTGGAAGAAGAAGTGTATGTGGAACAACCCCCTGGTTTCCAACTCAAAGGAAAGGAAGACAAAGTATACAAACTAAAGAAAGCTTTTTATGGACTCAAACAGGCACCCAGAGCCTGGTATGAAACACTATCACAATTTCTGATCAAGAATGGATTCAACAAGGGAACTATAGATAAGACTCTATTCAAACTAGAGGAAGGAACAAGCACATTGCTAGTACAAATCTATGTTGATGACATCATCTTTGGATTAGAGGATGAAAAGTTATGTGAGAAATTTACAAATCTAATGAAGAGCAAATTTCAGATGAGCATGATGGGAGTATTAAACTATTTCCTTGGTCTTCAAGTAAAGCAAATGAAGGATGGCATTTTCATTAGTCAAGCCAAGTACACAAAAGACCTTATACACAAGTATGGTATGGACACAAGTGGAACAGCAGATACACCAATGTGTGCAAGAGTCATTCTTGGAAAAGATGAAACTGGAAAGGATGTTGATCAGAAAATGTATAGAGGAATCATTGGATCCCTACTATACTTAAGCGCAAGCAGACTGATATAGCATTTATGTGAGGAGTGTGTGCAAGATTTCAAGCCCAACCAAAAGAATCACATCTTCTAGCAGCTAAAAGAATAATCAAATACTTGAAAAACACTATAAATATAGGAATTTGGTATCCAAAAGATGGAGGACTCAAGTTGATATCATATTCAGACTCTGACTATGCTGGATGCAAAATAGATAGAAAAAGCACATCTGGAACTTGTCAAATGCTAGGCAGCAGACTAGTTTCATGGTTTAGCAAAAAGCAAAACTCCATATCTACATCAACATCATAAGCAGAATATATAGTAGCAGGCAGTTGTTGTGCACAAGTACTTTGGATTAGACAACAGCTAAGGGACTATGGAGTGGAGGAGAAAACAATTCCAATCATGTGTGATAACACAAGTGCAATATCTATTACTGAAAATCCAGTACTGCATTCAAGAACAAAGCACATTGATGTGAGACATCACTTTATTAGAGATCATGTTGAAAAAGGAGATGTCATTCTAAAATACATACCCACTGAAGATCAATTGGCTGATATCTTCACTAAACCACTCAGTCATGAAAGATTTAGCATGTTGAGAACTGAGTCAGGAATGATTGAAATCGACTAAAAACCAAAGAACGGCTAACTGGAGTAATCGGCTATGTGACTTCATCTGCTGATCAAACCTTTGCCATTACAGGAGATGTAGCAGGTAAGGCACTGGTACTCGGCGAAGTTAACTTTACTGATTGTTAGGAACAGTCAAATAAAGCAGCTCAGTGAAAAAGTCACTACACTGGATAAGTGACTAGCAAAGGCACTTCACCGAAGTAAAGATTGGAATCATGGGTAAATTAAAGTGTGAACATAATCAACTTTTATACACATGGAGAATAAGGGAGTTACGGAAGATTATCCTGAAGATGATTACACACATGGAGATCAATTTATAATTATGGAGGTAATTATATTATTCTTTTCGAATTACAAACGCCTCGATTCCCGGGCTCTATCATTACTTACCACAATCCACTCCCCCACTTCACTCGAATATCGCGATTTACATACACAAAATCATGCCATTATGTCACAAAATCCTTCCATATTCAAACCACGTTCACACTACCCAAATCATCCTATATAAACTACACTTAGAGATTTTTTGAAATTTTTACACTCCCTTGCATTTCATACATTCCTCTGCAAATTCGCATTTCACTCTCAAAAACCTCTTTTAACTTCCAACAATGGCTTCATCCTCCTCAACCACCGAAACTGGGTATGAAAAATCGATTGCCACTGGATTATTCTTCCAAGAAGAACACTACTTAAAGCTTTGTGGAGATGATGAAGAAGCAAAACGACTGGCAGCTGGATGCAAAAACCTAAAATTATCAACCTTTCTCAATCCCCCAGTAACTGAAGTCTGCTATGAAAATCTAATTTCTTTATGGAAATCTGCAAAATACGTCTCTGGGATCCTTGCAGAAGAAGGTGACGAATGGGAAGAAGATAAGATTGTTGCATCTGTCAATGGCAAAGACATAGTAATTACAGAAAAGGTAATCCGAAAACATCTTAAACTTTCAAATAAGGGTCAAGCAAAAGTGACTTTGGTACCAAAAAACCTGGATGATTTCTGGGTAACCATCGCCAAATAGGCAAATCTAGGATCTAAGAAAGTCAATTGTCTTAGACCCGCTTTAAAGAAGCCATTCAGTGAATTCAGTGCCCTAATTGGCAAAACCATTGAAGGAAAGTTGGGAGCAAATAATGCCATGACAGAAATCATAATGCGGTTAATGGGAATCATCTACAACAATCTGGAGTTTAATTGGGCAAAATACTTATTCTTAAAACTCAAAGAACAAATCCAAGGTGAAGTCAAAGCAGCCAAAAAGGGAACAACAGAAGGAAAGATGAAGAAAGGACAATTCTGGGTGAAAAAGTTCCGGTCAAAGAAAGAAAGAAAAGGTTCAACGCAATTTGGACAAGACAGCCTTTGGAAAATTAATCGATGAAGAAGAAGAAGAAGAAGAAGAGAACACTGATGTTGAGGCAGAACAACATGGAGAAGAAAATGAAAGTGAGGATGAACAACCTCTAAATGAGGAAGTCATAGGAGACACTGGAGATGATAAGGAATCTCCAGAAGAACCTGCACAATTGTCTGCAAACGATATTGATGATCGAATTGCAGAATATCTCGAATGGAAAGAAGGCGATTCCAGAAATCAGATTCAAGATTCGGAACGCATGCTTGCTGAGGAAGCATGGCTCTTTGATTTTCTTGGAATCACCACTCTGGTTGGTGTACTTGATGAATCTCCTCTCTGGGACATGGTAGATGCAGTAAAGGCAAAACTGCCCCAGATCTCTAATAGCCACAATGATGACTTAGAAGATGGTAGAGATGATGATGATAACACTGATCAAGATGGTGGAGATGATCAGGATGACGATGATAATGATGACCATCATGCTGATTATAATAACAAACAAGGAGAAGAAGTTACTCCTACACCGGATGCAATTGATGATGGCGTTCTTCTAAGCAACTTCCTACAGCCACATGCATCCCACAAGTCCACAACACCAGCTAAGACAACCACTCAACCACTATCTGCTACAACTCCGGCTGACAGCATAAACATAGTGGACACTGGCTCAGCTGCTGCCACTCCAGTCAAGACAATTCCCAGCACAGAGCAAGGGGGAACAGCAGCTTAAGCCACACCAGCATACACATCTACACAAATTCTTGAAGACTTGGATGTCCATGTAGATGTGACTCAACAGCAAGACAGAGGACATCAAACAGACCCAGAACCAGATGAAATCCGTCACAAACTCTCTCAGCTGGCCACTGGTATCTCAAATGAAACCTTTGAAAAAGCAGTAGATCTACTGGTAGAAGAACTAGAGCAGCAAGCCATGCATCTTAGATCCATGACCTCGGCATTCAATGACAAAAGCTACTCCATTGATTGAAAATTTGAGGCCATTGCTGAATACATCGAGGCACAGAACATTGTGGTTCAACGCCAAGGAGACATGATGAGACAACTCAACATCAACATCACAAACAATCTCGCAGGTTTCAGGCAACACATTTCTCAGGAAAATGACTCCATGGCAGTGGCATTTGGTGTTAGGTGTAGTGCCCGAAAGACAATTTGTGTAATTGTTTTTAATAATGGATGACAGAATTTATCTCACCTTAGTTACTTGCTTTGTGCTTGTAAAGTAATACACTGCTGCAAACCCTAAGTATATCAGTATGTAACCACTTAACTCAGTGTATGGATTACACATGAGGATTGAGTTAGTGGAGATATGCTTAAACTGTTAGTCCATGGTGAACTTAATCAGAGTTTAGGGTCTTATGATTAAAACACCAATAATGCGCTGAACACCTTAGGGTGTGATAGTCTTATCCGGATTTGTCGGTAGAGGGTACTACGTGGGGCATTTATATATGATGGCATTCATATAGGATGGACCGATTTAATCCGAATTTCTCGATATAATTCCGTAATCGAGGAATCTTATTAAATCATTAGATGATCATATATGGATCAACCTTAATCTCGAGGTGATCACAGGTGTCGCTTGTCCGGGGTAGTGTTTGATGTGTTAGTTACGGTTCACTTAAATATGTGTTCCAAGCCACTTCTCATTGGCACTATCTCCAGATGAGTGAGTAGTTCTGATTTTCACAGACATGGAATCCATTCCTTCATGTGGGAAGTAGAGAGACAGTCCCCTTATTTGTTAGCCTTAAGAAAGTGATCGATCCCGGGGGTTCATATTAGACTAATTGATCACTGGTCAGATATGTGAACTAATTGATCATCAGGGGGTTAATGGTAAGTAAGGATAAGATATTCTGTGTCGGGTTTACGGAGATATTCCACTCAGAATGGACAGTCTATGGAGGGTTAATCCGTATGTAGTGATTATATCAATGGACGCTTATTCACTTTATGGGTTGAGTATAAGTATACATCTATAATCGGTAGAGTTCAGTTTTGGGTTTATGGGCGTAATCTCGAAATTAATAATTAATGTACTTATTACATTCGATGAATAATTAATTATTGAGCTCATGGTTATAGGTCCATGGTCCCCGATGTGGCTTACGTAATTCGGACTAATAATCTTGTTTTTGGGCCTCAGTGATAACTAATTAGCTGGGCCAATTAATTGATATGCATGAATATTATTTAGTTGAGCTAAATAATATAATACACATAAAAGACATTTTATGTGGGCTTTTAAACCCTAAAAAGTGGCGCCTAAGGTCTCTAATTAGCACAAGAATTAATTTTCTTGTGTTATGGAAAATAAAAGATATTATTGTTATATGATTGGTTGGATGACTTGTTATTTGATTTCCTATTGGTCAATACATGTCACAATTAGTCATTAAGGAAAATATTCTTTTATTTTGTTTAATTAATTATTTGTTTAATTAATTAAAACTTGGAGACCAAGGATTTACTCTCCTATAAAAGGAGAGTTATTCCAAGGGTAAAAAGAGAGGTGATAATTTCGACCACACACATTAAAGGAGAGAAAAAAAATTAGTTTTCTTGTCTTGGGTTTTAGAAGAAGAAAAACTACAAGTTTTTCTTGGTGTTGCATATCGGGGAGGTTCGTGTATCAAGAAGGGTGTCCACCAACCGCCGTTTGGAGAACACATCGAAAGATCTTGGCTTCTCTTCCTACTATTGGTAACATGATCTTAACCCTCTTGTAGTAGTTTAAGTTATTTAATTATGTATTGTGATATATAAGTCGTGATCCATCCGCTGCGCGTAGATCTAACTCGTTTAGATCTAAGAACCTGCATCCTTCATGTGGTATCAGAGACAGGTTCCACGATTTATATAGTCATAATCATAATTGAACGATTTAAAGGAGTGTAATTGCATGTAGGTAAATTTTATTTATTGTTTTATGCATTGATAATGATTAATTGCTATGGTTGAAGAGATGGATTGGGGGTTGGCACTGTTTACCCATTAGATCTATTGTAAACTCATATAAACGATGAAAATTCGTTCATATGAGTATATGAAATTATGTAATTTATTTTTATTTCAATTTTAATTTCCAGAAAATAGATCTGTTTAGTAGCTGTTTAGTTATTTGGTTTTTCTCATTGATCGAGCCGTTTAAACGACGATCCCTCCGGTCAGAATCAAGATTGGAAGATGATGAACAATTCCAAAAAAATTGGCATCGATCGGAGTCCGGTTTGATATCCGTTCGTTGCTGCAAAGAAGCTGCTGTAACAGAAAAACGCAGGATTCACAGAAACCCTACCTGTGACTTCCTCGAATTTCTAGGAGAGTTTGGACCGTTGAAACGCAAATCCAACTGGTCAGATCAAAAAATATGGAGTTTTTGACGTAGGATAAAAATTTCAGGTCGATCGGGATTCATCTCGATTCCCAATAGGCCTCGGGAAGTCATTGATGTGCTGCTGTAAAAGTCAGATTCAGCAGCAAGTTGGGCGGCTCACTGGAGAAAATTGACAAGTCAAAACTCCGATCCAACCGTCCATATTGAAGCCCGAGGAATGAAGAACAGATCTGGAGATTTTCGTTGCGATCCGAGTTCGTTTGGTTTGCCGATCGTCGAAGTTTTGAACAGCTACAGATTAGGGTTTCTAATTTTATTTTATTTTAATAGATTAGATACGGGGGTGCCAACGGTCCATCTCGATGTTTATTTTCCGCACTAGTACACATGTTAAGATTTTATGTGTAGAACCGGAAAATTGCCATGACATGCATCATATCATGAATTCCACTCCATATGCATACATGTAGAAATTAATTCGAGGAATTAGTTAGGCATGTATAAAACACGCAATTAGTTTTAATTAATTGTTTGATATTAATTAAAAACTAATTAGGGTAAAAATCGAGGAACACGGGTGTTTTTCAATCGTCGAGGTTGGGTGATGGATTCTCGGTGAATCCCACTCTGCGAAAGCATATAAGGTGTAAAATCCCGAAACCTCGTGGTTAAGGTGTTGGATTCTCGGTGAATTCCACCTTACCTAGACGAGATTACGTTTTTGTTCCGTAGTGTCTACGAGAAATTTTGATGTTTAAGGATTTGATAGTCACGGGCAAACATGGTTCGAAAGTGGTTTAACCACGGTTGGGTGGTCAACAGAAGCTACGGCTCGATCGACTTCACCCTCCACGTGTGGTGTTTGCACGGGAAGTGCGGCAAGGTCGATCCATCCGAAGAGCCACTACGGCTCAACGGAGCTCCCCTAGTCTTGACCCGTCCGACGGCCACATATGTTCCAACGAATAGGTCGGGTGGGCTACCCCACGTAACCGGCAACATTCGGGCCTATGATTTATTGTTCCTTAATGTAACATCAAGTCCAAAAACGTGATCGAAGAAACCCACCACTTTTTCAAAATATTGAGTGGGAGCGGAGAGGCGACGGCCCGCCCCACGGCTCTCTTGTTGACACAAGCAACGTGAGAGAATGGTGACGCCTCGTGCCGGCTGGGACCGGCCTCCCTAAGGAAGGCCTTCACTGCTATCAAAATTCAAGGCTTGGTCTCCGAAAGGATAGGATTTTGGGTACTCGTCGGGTCACCGACCGACCCTAAGCGGCACACACTCGGGTCTACCTAAAAATCTAAGACAGATGAGGTCACACTCATAAAGGGTATTTCGGTAGTAGTACTTGGCTGAAAAAGGAAAGGTGATTGACGATCACAAATGAGATGTTCGATTCTCAATTTGATCTTCAATATTAATCGAAACCTCTTTGACCTACCCTAAGGCGGCACTGAGGCATTAGATTAAATCCTTGGAACGGTAGGATAGACTATAAGTACTTAGTTTATAGTTCCTAAAATTTATTAGTAGGGTATGATTTGGATTTATTTTCTTTCAATTTTATTTACAACTATCTATATATCTCTCTAGGGTGCTAGACTGCTAGTGTAAAATTAACTAGTAATGACTTCGTTGAAAAGTGGTAAGTAACTAGAACATTGTACTTATTGATCTTACATGCGATTAATTTTTCGGAAGAGATTTTTCTCTTGAGCCTTCAAGACTTAAGTGACATAAATAAGGATGTCACTGTTGTCGATCGTGTTGAACGAGAGATGACTGTAGTCAGTTTGAAAGATGATTGGGACGATAAAATTCTTCTAGTGAATTTTAATTGTGTAGTGTCTACACAAGAAATTTTCTAATAGAAACATTGGAGAATCATAAATTAAAGTGTCGCTAGTTAGACGGTATTTGGAACCGATAAACTAGTGGGAGCTTTTGTCTTATGTTTTTCTAATTTAGAAAATTTGTCCCACTCGGGTAACGCTTTCATTAGACATCCACGTTCACGAGTAGTGTCTACTCATACGAATCGCTAGTTCAAGACTATTTCCTTTTAAGGAAAGTTAAGAATGGGAAAGAATGTCTATAAGTGTTAATCATCTTAATCGAATTTTTGAGGCTAAACGAAACATTAATTAAAGAAAGTATAGGATAAGGAAAGTGATTTCGGATCACTAACCAATTATTCCTTAGCGACTTTCTTAACCGAGTAACTTGACTCGGTAGCTTAGTTCTTTGGAAGAACAAGGAAGCTGTGCATTAACGATTAATAGAGTAACAACGGGCAGTAATTTTAGCTACAATAGTGGGAGTGATATAAGGAGATGAATTTCGGATTCTATCCTTGAATATCAAAGAAAAATTTATTTTTCTGTTTACAGATTCGTTGAAACAAATGGATTCACTTTCAACTCGATATATTGTTGCCTCATAGAAAGTGAAGATGACATTTGTAGTACGAATCCGAGACTCGGACTTTTGTTTGATAAAGTCAGAACCACTAAGAAATGCTGAAAAGGTATATGTAACACGTCTTAAACTATTATAGGCGAATGGTTTCCGTATTAAGATAAACGATTCTTCAAGATCTATTAATTAGTGCATATATCCTAGAGATAAGACCTGACGACTGGCTAAGGGTGATTCCTATCTCCCAGTCTAGGAACACTATCTCAAAGGAACAATGACTAAGTTTCCTTTCGATTGGGAAAGGGTAATAGATTTGAAGGGGTAACATAGCTTGTTCATCATAACCTTCGGGGTCTAGTGAGAGATACAAGCTAGTGGGAGATTTTGAGTGGTGACATTTTGTCTGATAACTACTCGAAACACGGTTTAGTTTATCGAAAGAATACGAGGAGAGTCTCGATTTAGCGAGAGAATAGAGTATTCCATGCTCAGAAATAGGCTATCGCATAGTCTTGGGACTGATGCTCGGCCTGCCTCCTAGTGGAATGTTTCTCACTGAGGAGGAAACCATAGGCTTGCCCTATATAGTTATTGATGTGCTACAATACATTGCTAAACTCGATTAAGATAATTGGTTGCAAAATAACGGTTAACATTATTATGTAAACCGAGAAGTCTACCTAGAAGATGCTAGTGAATTTATGGATAAGGAGTGAATTTGGTTCACACCACTTCCGTAAATGTAGGCATTTAGCACTTAATGCTTGAAGGTAGATTTGGAGATTTTTGCATACGCTCAGATTGTATTTGTTCGTGAAATATCTTAATGTGTCGAGTGAAGGTTGGTTATAAGATTCTTGAGATCAGAAAGTGACGGTTGAAATGTCACAAGGCTTCTGATAGAATCTATAAGATAACAACCTTAGACCTTGGAGTATGGTTACTCTAGGAAGTTACTATCTGATTTAGTCAGGCCACGTCCAACATCGGTTGTTGGTGATTACACTGATAAATACTACTAGATCAGAATGTCAATCCACCCAAAACGCAGTGGAAGTATGGTTTAACGATTGACCCATTATGTTTGTGTGGACTTTATAGTCTGCTTGGGTGATTGATAACCCGTGGCTCTTTATGGGCTGTATAGGATTCTGGTCAGAGAGGTTGGTTCGAAAACCTTATCCTGTGAATGGAGTTTTGGTACTCAGATTGCATTGACCTATTGTAGAATCACCTGAGTGTCTCAGCCCGAGTGGGGAGTAATTGGATCTATGCCGAAAAGATTCGAATGAATAGGAAAGTTTAACTTTCAGCACAAGGCTGAGTGGTCTAGGGGTGATTCCCTAAAAAGTAGAGAGTTAACCAGACCTAGGACTCTCTCACCACTCAGTCTTGCTAGATTTCGTTAGAAAGCAGAAAATAAAGGTGATATACGAGACTTTCTTGCCAAAAACGGATTCTGAATTCGGCCGGAACAGAAGGGTCTTGGTTAGAACAAACAGCAAGACGACTGCCGGGGCTTATATCCTTTGTGGATTTAAGAGAACCTCTCGGTCATTTAAAGTCACATGTTTTAAAATATGTGGACTTGACCAGAATATTGATAAGTCTTTCATAGAATGGATATCAATACTGGCAAAGTAGTAGTATTGGTGTTTATGAATGATAACACTGAAATGGTTGGAAACAACATGTGTGTGCTATCTGAAGTCGGAAACTGACACGCCAAGATTCTCTGGATGAGAGAGTTGGACTATATTCTAAGAATCTGATTCGGTCAAATTCACGAGAATGAGTCATTGGCTATCCCACCTATCTTATTGTATAAGATGATTATGCATATACGGTTACAGCATTCATCGAGAGTAGTCCTACCCTACCTCTCAGGAATAATTCTCCAAATCTTCAGATAAAGAGAAAATGGGATAGAGTCTCTCTGGGATAAGGGCAAGTCAGCTTAACACGAGTCAATTGCAATCGAATCTTGGATTCGAGCAATAAGTAGCGGTTTAGTACGTCCTCAATTATCTTTAGAGAACGAGGAATCATATGCTTGTATATTCATGTGCAAACTTGAATATGGTTGACTACACTGATTCTGACTTGCAGTCAGATTAAGGATGATCATTAAGTTGATCTCGGGCTCAATGTTTACTCATAGTGCTTAGAATTTCCTTTTTGGTCTGGGAGTAATTCCAGGTCTGATAAGCCGATATCACTTCATCGTGAAAACAGTGAAGAGATAGCTTAGAAGGATCTTCTCAGTCATAAGAAGTCAAAAGCATATTGAGAGAGAGTACCGCCTGATTGGAAGGACCGGCAACGTTTCAATCCTAAAGATCGTCTCGAGTCGACAACCTAACTAATCAGTGTACCAAGTCGAGTGCTTGGAGGGTACGGCAGTGATGGATATGTCTCATTTGCTTTTAGAGCAAGTGGGAGAGTGTTGTGAATAAGATGAGAAAGGGTGTGCTCTAAAAACAATCGTTTCTTGTCATTTCGTGCAAGTGGGAGATTGTTAGGTGTAGTGTCCGAAAGACAATTTGTGTAATTGTTTTTAATAATGGATGACAGAATTTATCTCACCTTAGTTACTTGCTTTGTGCTTGTAAAGTAATACACCTGCTTTGCAAACCCTAAGTATATCAGTATGTAACCACTTAACTCGGTGTATGGATTACACGTGAGGATTGAGTTAGTGGAGATATGCTTAAAGCTGTTAGTCCGTGGTGAACTTAATCGAGTTTAGGGTCTCATGATTAAAACACCAATAATGCGCTTGAGAACACCTTAGGGTGTGATAGTCTTATCAGCATTGTCGGTAGAGGGTACCTACGTGGGGCATTTATATATGATGGCATTCATATAGGATGGACCGATTTAATCTTAATTTCTCGATATAATTCCGTAATCGAGGAATCTTATTAAATCATTAGAGGAATCTTATTAAACACTACCCTGCTTGTCCGGGGTAGTGTTTGATGTGTTAGTTACGGTTCACTTAAATATGTGTTCCAAGCCACTTCTCATTGGCACTATCTCTAGATGAGTGAGTAGTTACGATTTTTTCAGACATGGAATCCATTCCTTCCTGTGGGAAGTAGAGACGATCCCCTTATTTGTTAGCCTTAAGAAAGTGATCGATCCCGGGGTTCATATTAGACTAATTGATCTTTGGTCGATATGTGAACTAATTGATCATCGAGGGGTTAATCGTAAATAAGGATAAGATATTCGTCAGGTCGGGTTTACGGAGATATTCCACTCGAGAATGGACGATCTATGGAGGGTTAATCCGTATGTAGTGATTATATCAATGGACGCTTATTCACTCTATGGGTTGAGTATAAGTATACATCTATAATCGGTAGAGTTCAGTTTCGGGTTTATGGTGGCGTAATCCCGGAATTAATAATTAATTTACTTATTCTGTTCGATGAATAATTAATTATTATAGCTACTGGTTATAGGTCCATGGTCCCTGATGTGGCTTCTATAATTCGGACTAATAATCTTGTTATTTGGGCCTCAGTGATAATTAATTGGCTGGGCCAATTAATTGATATGCATGAATATTATATAGTTGGGCTAAATAATATAATACACATAAAAGACATTTTATGTGGGCTTCTAAACCCTAAAAAGTGGCGCCTAAGGTCTCTAATTAGCACAAGAATTAATTTTCTTGTGTTATGGAAAATAAAAGATATTCTTGTTATATGATTGGTTGGATGACTTGTTATTTGATTTCCTATTGGTCAATACATGTCACAATTAGTCATTAAGGAAAATATTCTTTTATTTTGTTTAATTAATTATTTGTTTAATTAATTAAAACTTAGAGACCAATGATTTACTCTCCTATAAAAGGAGAGTTATTCCAAGTGTAAAAAGAGAGGTGATAATTTCGACCACACACATTAAAGGAGAGAAAAAAAATTAGTTTTCTTGTATTGGGTTTTAGAAGAAGAAAAACTACAAGTTTTTCTTGCTGTTGCATATCGAGGAGGTTCGTGTATCAAGAAGGGTGTCCACCAACCGCCGTTTGGAGAACACATCAGAAGATCTTGGCTTCTCTTCCTACCATTGGTAACATGATCTTAACCCCCTTGTAGTAGTTTAAGTCATTTAATTATGTATTGTGATATATAAGTCGTGATCCATCCGCTGCGCGTAGATCTAACTCGTTTAGATCTAAGAACCTACATCCTTCATTTGGAACAAGATTCCGCAGTGTCACTGAGAAGCTAACTAGTCATGATAACAGATTAACATCCATCGAATCAAAGCTGGACTCTCTGATTGGAACAACAGAGGCAACAAATAGCATCTTACTCCAGCAAAGGGATGATGCTGGCAAAAAGGGGGAAAATCAGGATAAGCCTGAAGGATCAACTATTAGACCCCCAAACTTCACTGAAGAACAACTGAGAGCAAGGGACAGTAAATAAGGATCAGAAATGAAGCAGAAGAACAGAAAAGGAGGGCTAGAGAAGAAAGAGAAAGAGCCCTAAATGAACCATGCATTGGATTTCCTCTTCCTATGCAAAGAAGAGATGATGACAGAGACAGATCTGGCAAACAGCAAAGGCAAGGATCTAGTCAATCAAGGGGATCAGCAAGTCAACACAGACTTAGCACCAGAGGAAACACCAACAGAGGTAGTAGTAGCTCCATATACACTGGTGGGCACAGAACGTACACTGGCCACAAAAGCAAAGCAGAATATGAAGCAGATGTATTGGACCATGTAAGAGAATTTTTTAGAGTACATGAAGGACTTTATCCTCATTTGTCACAAGATGAAGCATGGGCTGATTGGCTAAGCTATCAGGATGAAAGGATGAGAACCGATATGGCCAAACTCTACAATGATGTCAAAAGGGAGTTTGCACTTCTAAAACAATCCAACAGCAAACCAATTTCAGCCATACCACTTTCAGCAAAAGGACCAGAAGACTTGCCAACTGAACAACAAGAAGGCTTCAACCATATGGCAAAATTCTTCAACCCTATGGGAAGAATGGACAAACAGGAGCAGTGGAGTCTCTACAAAAGTCTCAAGTTTGCTGACTCACATATTGCTGAAGCTAGGGAGAGACTTGAGAAGTACTTTGGAGAACCTAGGGCAAATGAGACCATGCCAGATTTCAACAAACTTTTTGCCAAGAAAGTATTCAAGGGAGTATCAGAATACACTGCTATGGAATACTGGAAGTGGAAGTTTCCAGAAATTGATTGGAAGGACATTGAAGAGGTTCAGACTACAAAGTTCAAAAGGTACAAGGCTGAATTAAGCAAAATGTAGTTTGTAACACTTGAATAAAATTTTGAACTTATTACCCTTGAATGGATGAATAAAATTGTTGAGTTTTGTTCTGTTGATTATTATGAAAAATTGGCTTACTTATGTTCAGGCTTATTAGGGTTTTGACATCATCAAAAAGGGGGAAATTGTTAGGAACTTTTTATATTTTGATGATGGCCATACTAGCTGTTATAGCAAGCCTGAAATAAGTTAGAATTCTCTGTATAAGTCTTTACTTAGAGTCTGACATATTGTATAAGTTAAGTCAGACAAGTATTGTACTAGTTGGTAGGACGGCAAAGTAAAACAGACATTCGGCAGGGTAAAGCTAGCCAAGCACCAGCAGAAAAGCACTGACGACTTACTGGTATGCCTTATAACCAAGGATGTCTGTGATGACCTTGGATATGTCTAAGTATGTTTCAAGAGATAAAATTCAACGTTCTAATATGGTGTACACTGATCTCACCCAAATCAATGATCAGTGAAGTACAAAGATTCTCCATAAACTGAAGTAATGAAGGAAACAGTGAATCGGCAGAGTAAACTGACTTTCGGCAAAGTGAAGGCAAAAACAGTGAAGGAAGATCTAAACGGAAAAGTCAGATGGATCACTCGACCATTCAACGAACGGCGAAGTAATCCTTATCAGAACAGAATTGAAATATGATGAAGATTTAGAGGATCATGCATTTAATGCATAATCAATAGAGGATCAATCAAGGACGGATTTTCTGCTATACATGTGAAGGAAAAATCCAATCACTAAAATCAAGGAGAATATAATTAAGGGGGAATCAAGAATAAAATCAAGGATTATTCCCCTCATAAATATATCCAACGGACGGAATTTCAAATCAAGGATACTCAAGGCTATAAATAGAAGGCATTGACAGACAGATAAAATAACAATTAGAAAAGGAAAATCAAGCAGATACTCTGTCAATTTGAAAAGCCTTCTCTCTGAACTTATAAAGATTTATCTAGAGATCAACTCAGACATCAGAACTACAATTTCATATTCAGCACTGAGATTGATCAATCAAGTTTGTGAATCTCATTCACAATCAACTGAAGCAACTGAATCAGAAGTCATCTGAGAAGGAGTTGTGCATGTGATAGCTGCTGAAGTTTTTAATCTCAAGGAGCAGTGAAAGAGACTGAATCACTGAAGCTCTTGCAGTCAAGGAGTGATAGTCTTGTATATTGTGAAGCTTGGGAAGTCAAGGACAATCATACTATTGTATCTGTAAAAACAATAGTGAATTCCTCCAATCATCACATGAGAAGAGTGGATTAAGGGATTACACCACCCTGAACCACTATAAACCTTGTGTCAATTTACTTTTCTGCAATTTACTTTACTGCATTCATTTAAATTGCTTAGATTATAATCTATATCTATGATTGTCCAAACTACTTTGAAACAACATATTAAGAAGGGATTTATCCGCTGCCCAAAAGCTCTTAAATACAAGAATTTTTTTTGAAACTCCACAATAGTCATTCACCCCCCCTCTGACTATAGTTTTACCCTTCTCTGAGACCAAAAATGCATAAAATATCTGTATACCCTGAGAAGAAAGCAGTGGCACAACCTCAAATGAGGTTGACGCCACAATTGAAGGATGTTGTTAAGGAGGATATTATAAAGATGTTGGAAACGGGAATCATTTTCCCAATTGCAGACAGTGAATGGGTGAGCCCGATTCATATGGTACCCAAGAAAGGAGGATTCACTGTTCAACCTAATGAGTTCGACGAATTTATCCCTGTGAGGCTAATTACTGGACATCGAGTCTACATCGATTTTAGGAAACTGAATGAAACAACTTGTAAAGATCACTTCCCCCTACCATTCATTGGCCAGATGTTAGAAAGGTTAAGCGGTCATGCTTTTTATTGTTTCTTAGATGGATATTTTGGTTACTACCAGATCCATATTTCCCTCGAGGACCGTGAGAAAACAACTTTCACATGTCCCTATAGAACTTTTGCGCACAATCGCATGCCTTTTGGACTTTGTAATGCGCCACAACATTCCAAAATTGCATGATGTCACTATTTGCGGACATGGTGGAAGACTTTCTGGAAATTTTAATGGATGACTTTTCTGTATTTGGAGACAGCTTTGATAAATGCTTGGACAACTTGTGTAGAGTGCTGAAGATATGTGAAGAGACCAAGCTTGTACTTAATTGGGAAGAATGCCATTTCATGGTCATGGAAGGTATAGTGTTGGGTCATAATATCTCAAAGAAAGGAATGGAGGTTGATAATGCAAAAGTAGAGGTAAAAGTGAAGTTACCCCCTCCAATAAACTTAAAGACGTTGCAAGCCCTTCTTGGCCACACAGGCTTCTATAGGAGGTTTGTTAAGGATTTTTCTAAGGTTTATAGACATTTGACAGAATTACTTGAAAAGGATGTGCCTTTTGTATTTGGAGAGGAGTGCAAGCAAACATTCAACACATTAAAGAAAATGATTATAACCGCACCAATTCTGGTAGCACCAGACAGGAACAAACCTTTCGAGCTTATGTGTGATGCAAGCGACACGGCAGTTGGAACAGCCCTGGGATTACTCTAGTCGTACCCTCAATAGTGCCCAAAGGAATTATGCGACTACATAGAAGGAACATTTAGCTGTTATCTTTTCATTGACAACTTTCGACCATATCTGATATGATCGAAAGTCATTGTATTCACTAACCATGCAGCACTAAAAATACCTTCTAACCAAGCAAGACTCCAAGCGAGATTGTTGAGATGGATTGTACTCCTACAAGAGTTTGATGTTGAGATTAAGGATAAGAAAGGGTCTGAGAACCAGGTGGCGGATCACCTGTCAAGATTAACTTTGCTAGAAGAGAAGAAACCGACTGAGATCAGGGAGAGCTTTCTTGATGAACAACTTTTTGCTGTCTCAGTAGTAGCTCTAGTCAAATATCAGCCCCGACAAAATACATCACGAGTGGGCAAGGTATACCCTTGATTTGCTAACATTGTAAAATATCTAGCAGGAAGGTACCTACCACCAGAATTCATGAGTGCTGATAAGAAAAAGTTCTTTACATATCTGAAGCATAATTATTGGGACGATCCCTACCTATACAAGATATGCTCCGATACCATTATTAGGAGATGCATCCATGATGACGAGATTCCACGTATTCTGAGCCAATGTCATTTGGGAGAAGTTGGAGGTCACTAAGAGCCGGACAAGACAGCAACAAATGTACTGTAGTGTGGATTCTATTGGCCGACAATTCATAAGTCTGCTTACAAGTTTACAAGGGCCTACCATTCCTGTCAAATGAATGGTAACATTTCTAAGCGGAATGAGATTCCACTACATAGTATCTTAGAAGGGGAGTTATTGGATGTGTGGGGAATTGATTTTGTTGGGCCTTTCACATTGTCGAAATAAAATCTTTACATCCTGGTAGTAGTTGATTATGTTTCCAATGGGTGGAGGCAGTGGCCTCACCTTCTAATGATGCCAGGGTTGTCCTGAGATTTCTAAAAAAACATTTTGACGTGGTTTGGAGTGCCCAGAGTAGTTAGTGACGGAGGGAGTCATTTCTGTGATAGGTTGTTTGAGAAATTGATGTTGAGATATGGGTTTAGACATAAGATTGCAGTAGCATATCACCTCCAGACAAGAGGACAAGTGGAGGTAATGAACAGAGAGATAAAAAGGATCTTGGAGAAGATTGTCAATACCACGAGGAAGGATTGGTGTTTTGAAACTATAGGACGCTCTTTGGGCATACAAAACCACTTATAGGACCATAATTAGGATGTAACCGTATATGAGATAGTGTTTGGAAAAGCATGTCATCTACTGGTAGAACTCGAGCACCGATCCCTGTGGGCTATGAGGTTCCTAAACATGGATACGAGTTTATCTGGTGAGAAGAGATTATTAGAATTGAATAAATTGGAGGAATTTAGACTTCAAACGTATGAAATTGCAAATATTTACAAGGAAAGAACGAAACACCTACACGATAAAAAAAATTCTCAACCACACATTTCTAGTTGGAGATAAGGTGCTGGTATATAATTCGCGTCTTCGTCTTTTTCCTGGGAAGCTAAAGTCTAGATGGTTCGGACCACAAGTAGTCACAAAATCTTCAATTCAAATGCGTGTGAAGTTAGGTTTTGAAGACTATGGGAAGACTTTCATAGTAAACGGCCATGGGCTGAAGCATTACCTAGAGCGTAAGTATGACCTTGAATTGGAAGTATTTATGTTGGACGATCCATTCTACGAATAAAGGAGTCGAGCAGTACAGTCGAGCTGGCGACTATAAATTCAGAACTATTTCTATAAACTTTTATTTACTGTTTTTGTTTGTTTTGAGTTGTTTGAGTCAATAAAGTAGCATGACAATCACAAGGTTTTTACATCACATATATCTTTGGTCATCTGACTAGAGATATATGTAGTTTTCCTTCATGATTCTCATGTGACACCCTCATAAAAGTTTTCGTGTCTTGCATAGGCCAATAAAGAATAAAGTGGCTTAAACTATTTTTGCACAATCATGAGGTATGCACACTTACCGCCGCCTTATTTTCTTATTTCCCTTCGCATGTTACTCACAGTTTTTGGAAGTATTTTGGAATGCAGTTAAATACTTGGAAGATGGATGACCTAGGAGCTAATGATTATGCTCCATGATTCACTATTGGACTCAGCCGACCAATTCCAGAGCTAAGTACATTTTTCTATTTTCTGTTATCATTGGTCATTGGGGACAATGCCTATAATAAGTGGGGGGTAGCAGGCGGTCTTAGTTTGAGATTGAACATTTTGAAAATTTTACACTGTTTTTAGCTTGCCTATTGAATGTTCTGAGTAAGGAATCGGTAGAAAAGGAGCCCAAGAACGATTTGAAGTTAGCTATAGCATATTAAATTTAGCATGGAAGAATGAGCATGTGTTATGTTGCATTAATTAGTAACCTATTAATTGTTATTCTGCCGTCGCACTTAATTATTTGAGCACACAATCTGAGTGAGAAATGTTTGAGATGAGATGACGAGTTGTTTTAACCGGGAATTATTATTAGTGTATATACTTTGACTAAGTGTTGTAGGACAAAGGAAACAACTTGAGCGCCACAAAAGGTAAACCGGGAAAAAAGGTGCTTGCGAGGTGAGAGAAAAAAGAGTGAGAAATCCGCCAAACGAAGCCGATGGAGTGTAAAACGCACAGCTATTGCATAAGAAAATAAATAATATAATATAACAAAGGAAGTGAGGGAAGCAAACTCGTAGCAAAAAGGGCACGACCCTCTCGTAAAAATAAAACAAACGAGGACCTTTGAGTAGTACTCGGTCCCCAAGTCCACCCGGCCTGATTAAGGTTCCATGTTGTGTAACCAAATCTGAAGGCAAGGTGAGCGAGTGTATGCGCATGTAAGTTAAGATTGTGGGGTTAATACAACTTGATTCTCTTCATGAACGCATTATCATGAAGGATTTATCACACGACACATTGATGCATGGTAAGTAATGATTAATGGGGAGCTTATGGATTGTTATTTGATGTGTGTTCTGCCTTCATTGATTATGTGGTAGTTGATGAGGATTGCTCTTGGAGGTACATTCCGCCTTGATAATCTGCTCGAGGATGAGCAAAGGGCTAGTCGGGGGTAGTTGATAGTATATCCTACGACATCAACATTCTATCAATTACCAGCTAAAAATAGTTGTTTTGACCTATAGTTATGAACCATTTGAGTTGAATGTCATGTGTCGGGTTCGTGAGTCGAGTATTTTGCATTTCACGTTTATTTTCCTTTATTTGATATTATTTCATGTGTTATTTGATTATTTTCAGAATATGAAATATTGGGCTAAGCACTGTGGATGATTTTGGAACGGACTGAACAAAAGGATTGGGCATAGGGTATTCCAGAACCTTTCAAGTTAAGTCGGTAGAAGAAAAAGGACAAAAATGACCCCCGATTAATTGGTAGTTGCCACCGACTCATCGAGAGTCCAGAATCTTCTAAAACGCATTTTCTTGGATGAGGGGTAGTTCTAGGACTTTCTAAGTCGGTTTACTTAGCTATAAATAAGAGTCATCGGCCTCAGAATTTAGCGTGTCCAATTAATGTACAATTTTCAAGACAAGTTCTATGCAATAAAAGTTCTTTATTTATTTTATGAGTTCTAGTCACGGAGTCGATGGATTCGCCTCCTAGGAAGAGAGCCGCGGGAGATCTACACTCATCTTCGTGGTTATGATTTTCTGTTTTTTCCAAGATGTAGATCTGTCGTTGTTTTATGTGACTAGTATGTTTTAATTGTTTATTTAGTTTAATTATATGGTAGTTAGTTTATTTTACCCCATGCATGTATAGATCTGATTCGTTGGTGAAGAAATCATTAAATAGTGATTGCGTTCTTCAGATCCGCGAAGGTCTATATCGCTAGATCTAAATATCTAGTAAATTTTAGTTCATGATAATCGGCGCCAACTACGTTGATCGACAACTTTAATTTACTTGTTAGTAGCCTGATCAATTATTTGCATGTCATTATAAATTAGCATGAAGGACTGTTAGTGAAGTGTTAGTTTGGACATTGTCTCGATGGATCCTTAGGAACGTGCTAGTCATAGTCGATAGCTGCCTAGGGAGGTTCTCGGTCTTGAGCCGGAAACTCTAAAACTTAATGCGTGTGAATTAGTACAACCAACGAAGGAGGTTAATTGCACATAAATTGTCTGTTGTCCTTACAATGGAAATAGACAGGGTTAGAAGATTGCATCCGTAGCTAACAATGAATTACAATTTGCCAACGGGGATGACTAATGCATGACATTGGGATGAGTAACTAATAACTCTTATTTAGACTAATACATTAGAAACTCTTATGTGCTCCAACTGACTTGCATAATCTTGTTTGTTTTTTGACCCCAATTTTATTCTTCTTATATTATTGTTGGTCATAGACCATTATCGTGACAACTCAATCTTGATTAATCTGTGTTCTTACGAGTCTCTATGGGATTCGACTTTGACTCGCCAGTACTCTGCTACGATAGACCTAGTCCTATTGCAAGTAAGTGCTTTGCACGCGATCAATTATTTTACTCAAAACAACCCTGTATTTAATTATGACACGCCAAAAAACTAGCAAGATAGACAAAAGTACTAAGATAATTCAAGTTGGAAAAGAAAAGGTTATCGATCCACTAAGGGATAACAACACTGCTAGAGCTCACGAAAGTGAGGAAGAAAACAATGTCTTTAAAGAGGGCGTATTCTTGACATGGAGTGCCACAGGAACACCAAATATTTGTCATGCAACTTATCATGCTACTGCTGAGGCCATGATAAAAATCTCAAAGCGACTGATGGGAAAGACTTTCTCACATCTGAAGTTCACCGTACCGTTCCAAGTTAGACCAACAAAGTTTCTGACCGGACAAGGTCCAATCTCATCAGTAATCGGTGATTCCACCATCGGAGATCCCATGAAGCCCTCAGTGGATCGTGACCTAGATGCAAATATGTAGTCTAATTTTCCTGAGCATGAAGCCATACAGATTCAAAAAAAATACCTGCTAAGGGCTTTATCCGATGAATCATCTAAAGGGGATCTTATTCTACTTGAAGACTTATTTTTCATAGAAAATTACACAGAAATAAATAGAGAAGCTTACTTGTTTTGGAGATTTGCTGGTCTGGAATACAAGACTTGGAAGAGTTCGGAGGGGGGGTGAATGAAATCTTCTTTTTGAAGGCTTGTTCTTTTGGAGAGTTAGCCTAGTAAAGGCAATCAGATGAGTAAGCAACTCATCTGGTCTGATTCACAAAGTTGTGCAGCAGAGATATATTTGAAAAAGCCTTGGCTTAGTTTTCAGTGAAGTTAGATGTACAGCAGAATAATTAATATGCGTAAATTAAATTGCATAAAGGAAAGATTCAGAGAGTTTTGATCGATCTTCGGAGTGGTGTAATCTCCTACGTGACCGCTTCTCTTATGACTTAGAAGGTATCATTATTTTACTCTAAACTAATACAATAGGCAAGTGTCTTTGACACCCCGCAGATGCTTCACACTTTAGCAGCCAATCCTTGACAGCCTCTAGGTGTTTCAATGGTCTACTTCTATGCAGCTCATTTGAAGATGTCCCTTCAACAGTTCGTCTCTCTCTATTCCTTCACATCTTGTTGATGCTTTAACATGTTCAACTCCTTGGTAACACAAGTTGTTGATGAAGATTGGTGTTGTATCAGAAATGATACAAAGTAAGAGCTTTGATAGATGTATCCTAAATATTTGATTTGTAGCTCTTTGATCAAGAAGATCTCTGAATATATGTTGGTGAGTGTCTTTAAAGATCTATTGATTTTCTGGATGTTGAGTGATAAGCTTGATGATGATGATCACTTGTAATGTTCTGTGTATATCTTTCTATCTTTTTTTTCATGTATATTCTTCTTCTCCTTTGAGTCTTGTATTTATAGTGCCTTTTGGATTCTCAACATTAATTTGAATAAACAACTGTTGAGGCAAATGTGTGGCTCTCATTTAATGCCAGGTTGTATAATTAAATTCCATTAAATGCTTGTTAGTAATATCCGTTGGTTGGCTTACTTGTTACTAACTAGATGTAGTAGCTTGTCATCATCTAGAATGTAGCTTTGCGGCATGCATAAAATGCTTTGTCTGGTATCCGTTGATCAAGAGTTGATCGTATGGATGGATATACACCTTTAATTCATCATATCTTTTGTCACTTAGTCACTTTATGTATGTAATATCAGGATGCTTGTCTGTCGTCTATCTTTCCTCGTCCGTTTTCTTTACTCATCTGCTTGCCTGAATTATTTAAGTCATATTTGCTGATAGGTAGTCCTTTAGAAAGTCTTGCCTTCTTGTCTTCAAGTCTTTGACTTACACTAACCTATTATATTAAGGATTTTAAACACAAGTCTGACTAAATCCTATACAATTCACATGTCAGACTACTAGGGAAACTTACACGTGGTTACTAAACCAATTATTTTGGTATCATCAAAACATCTAACTTATGAGACCTAACAAGATCTATCAACAAGTCTTCTACGATAGGGTAGAAGGCTCAAAGTTCTCTTAGAAAAAGACTAAGAATTTAAAGACGGTGAAAAGGTAAATTAAGATATTCACCCTCCTTTATAGCCAAAGATTATATTGGAGGCAAAGACTTCTTCCAATAATCAATAAGCAATATCTACAGGATTCCATAAAATATTTGAAAAGGCACCTCGAGATAAGTGCTGAATGCTAGAATTTCAAAAAATAAAAAACAGGCAGCCATACGTCATTTGTGTCAGAAATGGTTGGACTCCAGCATCTCTTATCCTGCCACATCACTTCAAGCAAATCTAACCTACGATGATCATCCCAGTTAAGGTTTGGGGCGATTTTGACATGGGTATGGCCAAAATTAAGAACACGTGGCACTCACAAATAGGTTTTGGATCTTTATAAAACTTGACCCACATGGGCTCTGCCTAACCTCAGAGTCCATATAATCTGACCTCGTATCACGAACCTCACTGGTATGCTTATATTGGTCAGTCCCAAACAGAACCAGGTAGCCTGCGACCCCTAAAAGAGGTTATAACTCCATAATGGACATATCCCACGATTGATTATGCCTTAACTATTGTAATTCATGATAGATTACATCCTACAATTTCAGTGTAATTGAGCTATGATTGCTTCACTATTGGGATCACATTGCCCTCAATAACTTGGCCTAAATTCATGGGATTCGTACATTAATTCCATTATAAGGGATGCCTAAATGTCTTTTGTCCTCGAAATTCAGAAGTACTTGAATTGGCTTAATCCCATATAATACTGGGTACGTCGATAACGCTGTAAATGCACCATTAAATTAACTCTTATTTACCCTGAATTTTGCTCTAGGGAAGGCATATAGGCCTATTATTGTGAAGGAATATATGTTAAACAGTGAGTGCATGCTCCTAAGTTCATAATTCCGCATCTGTGTTATTTTCCCGAGGATTCGGTACTGTTTTGTCTCGTTTTATGTACTTTTCAAGAGTTGTCGAATCTGGAGCAATTAAGGATGGATTTGGACCATGGGAAGAACATTGGGTCGAGTGGAGAAAGTCCAAGAAGAGATCTGCTAAAAGGAAAGAAGAAAATCAGGCCCGCTTAATCGTGGGCTAGGCCCGATTAACCGAGGGTCTTGGGGAACAAAAAATTGAGTCTGCCATATCTACTAGGTCGGTAAAGGTTTATTTGAGTCATAAGTCATATAATGTATCTATATAAGTCCACAGAACTGATTTTATCATATGAGCATACAATTACAACATAGTTATATTCATTTAATTATCAAGTCTTGATGAAATAAAGTTTCCTTGAGCTTTGGTGATTTATTTTCTGGTTTCCTTCCCTCCTTGCCATCTCTAGCATGAGTGTAGCAAGCTAGATCTCCATAGTTGAAGGTATGAAGCTTTGAACGTTCCTTTATGGTAGATCTACTTGTATTTACGTGTTTTAGTTAATCAGCATGTTTAACAGCCCTACAATTTACTTGAATTAATCTGAATTGAGCAATGTAGATTCCCGATTAAGAACCACCGCCCCCAGTAAATCGGCGGTCTATACCGATTTACCGAGGAAACATTTAGGTCACCTTAAACTAGAGATTTAGCATCAGCTACGTTGATTGGCATGAATAATTAAAATGAGTAATTAGGCTTGGCCAATCTAAATTCGTAAATTAACATGAAGGACTGTTAGTGAAGTGTTAATTTGGACATTGTCTTGATGGATACCTAGGAACGTGCTAGTCATAGTCGATAGGTGCTTAGGGAGGTTTTCGGTCTTGTGCCAGCATCTCTAGAACTTATGGCATATGTGCTAATACAACCAGCAAAGAAGGTTAGTCACGTATAGATTGTCTGCTGTCCTTACAGTGGAAGTAGATAGGATTAGGAGATGCACCCATTGCTAAAACTGGATTAAAACATTCGATTAGTTTAAGGAAATTATATGGGAAAGTAAACATAAAGATTAACTAGATCAAGTTAGTAGATAGGTGGGATGGGGGAGGAATACCATGTTTCTTTTATATTTATTGTTGGTCAACAACCATATATGTCTTCTTTATTAGGTTAGAATTGTTTATACTTAAGTTGCATTGTCTCTGTGGGATCGACCTTGATTCGCCTTTGATATACTATGATTGACCTAGTACTCTTGCTAGTATAAGCGACTTACATGCGACATCAAGTTTTTGGCGCCGTTGCCGGGGACGATGGCCAATTTTAAGTATAAACATTTGTAAATCTAATTAAGAAGTTGTTGTTTCCTTTTAAAGTTATTTTATTTTTTAGTCTAGAGTCATCCTGAATTAGACCTGCATTGTTTAACTGCCAGAATACGAAATTCTTGGCCCAGTTTACCGTGGGTTACCTCCGAGTTACCGAGGTCTAAAAATTCAAATTCTGTCAGCTTAAGTGATTCTATGTATATCCCTGTTGATTTTAGTTAGTAGGTGCGCAATAGTTGGTTTTAATCCCAATTGAAGCGGAAGTTGCTAACCATTTTATTTGTTTTCTTTTGTCTCTTTTGCAGGAATATCGGGACACTTCGGAAATTTGTTCAAGTAGGAGTTGAAGAAGGCGAGACAAGTCAGACAAAATGCCTCGTAAAGTATTGAATATCAAGCCAATCTCTATGTATCCAGGATCAAAAGTCAGAGAGCAATATGAGGCAGACAAGAAGCGTGTGGAGAAGGAAAAGGAAGCACTTAAGCAGGAGGCCGAAGAGAGCATAACGGAGTGCAACACGTATCGTCTAGGTGAGTTTCCTATTGAGTTAATTGACATATCTTCTGATTACGATTCCAATGATCCTAAAGAGGATCTGGATACTATGTTTTCTTAGCCTGAGGATTACCCAGACTCAGATACCATAGTGAAGTTAAGAGCCCCAAGGACGTTCCGACTCCCGATCTCTATCAATGGTGTATCTGTAGGTTTAGGACTCTGTGACTCCATCTCGAGTTGAAATATTCTTCCTCTCTCCCCTGCCAGAATATTAAGATTCAGGTTATCATGGATCAAACTCGGTCCATGACCTTTGCCGATCGGACAAGAGATATGCCTATTAGCATGCTGAGGAATTGTATGATTAAGGCAGGAGAATTCACATTCCCGATAGATTAGATGTATCGGAGGATCCTAGTGCCCCAGTTCTATCAGGTAGACCTTTCTTAGCGACCAACTGAGCGATCATGGATTTCGATAACAGGGAGATAACTCTAACGACCAATAATGATGCAGTAACTATCAAGATCCTAGAGCCCCTGGACAAAATGCCTGAATGTTGCATGATGACTTGTGGTTCGGGCGAAGTGAAAATTTTGGAGACAGGAGAGGAGAGGCTTAGGCACCGAGAGGTTCTAGTAGAAACCTGTGAGCAGGAATTCATGAGAGTACTGCTGAGAGAGCAGGAGGAAAAGGGCCACAACCAGGCGCTCACGGAAGTTAGTGCTTCTGTTAGGCATCGTGAAATAGAACGTAAAATGGAAAACGTGGAATCCCTGAACATAAAGGTTAAATCTTAAAGTAGGGGTAGACTTAGTGCATGGGCAAAAAGGGAAAAGCATGCCAGAAGAAGAGCTCAAAAAGGTTCTATGGTGGTTGAGACCTCAAGAGTGAAGGTTTGGCAAGTTAAAACCCCGACCCCTGAGTGAGCGAGGATTCGAAGAAAGTCGAGCTGGCGACTATTAACTCAGAACTATTATCTAGCTTGAACCCTTAGTTAGAATAGGAGTCAATAAAAGTAGCCGGATAAAATGACGAGCTTTTTTTTCATTCTACCGCAACCTTAGGCTTGAAACCGATGGTTGTTGGGAAGGTTTTTTTTACTCTTTGTGGATTCTAGTGAAGTAGGTTAGGATTGAGCCAGAAGTAACAACAAAAGGAGTAAGAACTAATGATTTGAGGTCAGGATTGAGCAGTAAGCTAAGCTAAGGTGTGCAGAACAGGAGAACAGAAAATCTAGAGAAAAATAGGACCCGGTTAATCAGGCATAACCCCCGATTAATCGAGGTAAGGTTTTTCGGTTTTTGTGTGTCAGATTAAAGAGCAGACCCTTCGATGATGCGTGATGGACACACGTTGCATTGGTTACCCACCAGTCAGAGCAGCCGCCCCCTTTTCCCTATTTTCTATTATTTCCTCCTTTCCCACACTCCACCATTACTCCACCTCAATCCCATCAATCAACCCCTCAATCCCCTCACCAACATTTCCCCTCTACCCACTATACCACAAAATCCTTCCGCCTTCCATCTTTTCTCCTATATAAACACCCTTCCACCACCATTATTCATCATCATCAACAATCTTCATCTTCTTCTTAATCACCAATTTCTCCATTTCTTATTCTTTTATAAATTTCGGCCACCATTACCACCACCAAATTCAACCATTTTTCTTCTATTTTAACACCTAAATCACCCTCTTTCATCCTCTGTTTCTGTGTGGACTGCTGTAACAGTGTAGTTGCTGCAGTTCATCTTCTTCCATCATCAGTAGCACAGTCCTAGAAAGAATCGGGAAAAATTAGCCATGATTAATTGGGACTCCGGGCCAATTAATCGAGGGTCACTTTTTTCAGGTTTAGTATATCAGCAGTCTCTGTTTACAGCAGGAATGGCCCTCAAACGAAGCAAAACCGTTCGTCGTCTGAGTGGTCAACAGGTTGTATATGGATATGCCAACCCCTTGATAGACGGGGTTGAGCAATTTGATTCATTGGAGATTTATGAGTCGTTCCGAGGTCACTGGAACAGACGACCTGTTGCCCGAGAGCTTGGTGTCGACTTGGAGGATTGTGGCACTATCTTGCCACGAGTTATGAAGTTTCACGCTATTCTGCTTATGCCAGAGGCACCAAACCGGTTCAATGCTATGGTGGTGCATGAGTTTTATGCGTATCTGGCGCATAACCCCGGTGCTAGATTTGCCATGGTCCGAGGGGTAAAAGTTGATTTTACGATCGAGCGGATCAATGAGTATTACGGGGTGCACAACCCACCAGTGGGCCTAGAAGAGTATACTTCCTCCACCGATGTTAATGTTATGGAGCGGATGCAGATGATAGCTGAGTACTTCGGGGTGGAATGAAAACACAATCCAATGGGAATCCCCACCATCTTCCTAGAGAATGACCTATCCTGGGATATGAAGATGTTGAACAGATTTGTCTGTTCCCGCCTTCCACGGACCAAGCACACGGCATCTGTCAGCATCCTGATGAATAGCTGCATCCAGGATATTGCCAATGAATCCGAGTGAGAGCAGCTGCCTTATGATTTATGATAGATTTGTTCGCTCTGGAGAACGAGGTCAATGTTCTGGTTAGTGACGATTGAGAAGAGCCTGAACCGATGATCAGTTCGCAGTCAGTTTCAAGAACACCGAGATGGGTCGGTCAAAGAGCTGAGAGAGAACGTACTCCGGTCCACGGAGGGCCTCGATCTTAGAAAGATTTGATTGAGGAGAATGTACGAGAGATTGCGAGTCTGCATTGCAAAATGGATCGTATTATGGACTTTTTAGGCGCTCCTCCTTCGACCCCACAACCTAGGACTGCCCCACGTCATGAAGCATCTTCTTCTGCCGTTGTTGCTTCATCTTCTGGACCACCTCCCAGTTTTGAGCCTAGAGACGACTGGGAGGAGTATTTTGACGAGGACTAGTTTATTTCCTTTTTTTCCTGTTGTTATTTTCCATTTCTTGTATTTTTATTTTTATTTCCTATCTAGTTATGTAGCAGACTTTATAATAATAATATAATGATTTTAACGGCTTAATTTGTTTGGAGTTAATTACTTTCTCTTTTACTGCCGCAATTTTATTATACGGTTACTGTCACCCAAATTCTTCTTGGATTGTTTGAGATATTTAAAGCATATATTTTTTTCCGAGGACTTCTTGCCTAATGCCCGTTGCAATTTTGAAGATCCAGTTTCTTACTTTGCTCCATGCGTAACCCAAGCTAAGTTCCTTTTCATTTTATATTTTCATCCTCTTATTGGGGACAATGTTTTGATTAAGTGGGGGGTAGGAATGCCACTTAGCTTTTTAAAACTATATTCCAAATTGATAAGTTATCTTGATTCTCTTAGATGCATTTTTCACCACATAGACTTTTTATTTATTCTAAGTGAGAAAATTGAGCTAATTAATTATATCTTTGTTTCACAACGCTTAGGTGAGAGCATGTCCACTTTTGAAGTAGTGACACATTATTCATACATTCTGTTATGAACCACACATTTTTAAGCACGAATGACTCGATTATTCAGTATGTCATATGGATGAAGTATTATTCGACTTAGTATGTAAGAATAAGCATGTGTTATGACTGAATAAAGTAGTGACTTATTAATTGTTATTTTTCCATTTGCATTCAATCTTTGAGCATGCAATCTGAGTGAGAAGTATTTAGATTAGACGAAGAGTTATACTAGACCGGGAATCGATATTTGTTGATGGATATACTTTAACCCCTTGTTGTAAGAGGAGGGTAGCAACTTGAGTTCCAAGAAAGGTACACTGGGACAAAATAGACTTGTGAGTGAGAGCGGAAAAAGAGTGAGAGCCGATGGAGCGTAAAACACAGGGCTATTTTAGAAAAAAGAAAAAGGAAAAAGGAAAAAAATATATAGAAAAAGAAAGAAAAAATTATATATAAGCAGTAAAACAAACGAGGACCTAAAAGAGATACTCAGTCCCCAAGTCTGTCCGGCCCAAGTAAGGTTCCATGTTGCTTGCCTAACTCTGAAAGCGAGAGGGGCGAGTATGCACATTGGTAAATAATGATTGTGGGGCCTCTATAACTTCAATCTTTTCTTGAGTGCACTATCACAAAAGATTTATCACACGACACATTGATGCATTGGTAGGTGATGATTAATGAGGAGCTTATAGAATGAGGCATGATATGTGTTTTGCCCAAAATACTTGTCGATATAATGTGATTCTGTATGCGTCACTGATGATTGAGAGTCATTGCACACACACATTTGTTCATGTCATGAATGGTGTTTAATGTGTAACTGATGGATATGAGTGGTATGATCTTTATCTTAGCTGTGTGAGGCATTGTTTCTTTTCACTTTCTTTGCTCCGGACGATCAAAAGCTAAGTGGGGGGTAGTTGATAACGCTCTAAATGCACCATTAAATTAACCCTTATTTACCCCGAATTCTGCTCTAGAGAACGTAGATAGGCTATTATTGTGAAGGAATATATGTTAAACACTGAGTGCACGCTCCTAAGTTCATAATTCCGCATCTGTGTTATTTTCCCTAGGATTCGGTACTGTTTTGTCTCGTTTTATGTACTTTTCAGGAGGTGTCGGATCCGGAGCAATTAAGGATGGATTTGGACAAAGGGAAGAGCATTGGGCCGAGTGGAGAAAGTCCAGGAAGAGATCAACTGAAAGGAAAGATGAAAATCCGGCCCGATTAATCGTGGGCTAGGCCCGATTAACTGAGGGTCTTGGGGAACACGAATTGAGTCTGTCACATCTACTAGGTCGGTTAGGGTTTATTTGAGTCTGAAGTCGGCTTATGTATCTATATAAGGCTGCAAAACTGATTTTATCATATGACCATACAATTACAACATAGTTATATTCATTCAATTAACAGGTTTTGATGAAATAAAGTTTCCTTGAGCTTTGGTGATTTATTTTCTGGTTTCCTTCCCTCCTTGCCATCTCTAGCTTGAGTGGATCAAGCTAGATCTCCATAGTTGAAGGTATGAAGCTTTGCACGTTCCTTTATGTCTTTATTATGGTAGATCTACTTATATTTACGTGTTTTAGTTCATCTGCATGTTTAACAACCCCATAATTTACTTGAATTAATCTAAATTGAGAAATGTAGATTCCCGATTAAGAACCACCGCCCCCGGTAAATCGGCAGTTTATACCGATTTAGCGAGGCAACTTTTAGGTCACCTTAATCTGGAGATTCAGCGTCAGCTACATTGATCGGCAGGAATAATTAAAATGAGTAATTAAGTCTGGCCAATCTAATATTCGTAATTCGTAAATTAACATGAAGGACTGTTAGTGAAGTGTTAATTAAGACATTGTCTTGATGGATCCCTTGGAACGTGCTAGTCAAATTCGATAGCTGCTTAGGGAGGTTTTCGGTCTTTTGCCAGCATCTCTAGAACTTATGGCATATGGGCTAATACAGCCAACAAAGGAGGTTAGTCGCGTATAGATTGTCTGCTGTCCTTACATTGGAAGTAGATAGGGTTAGCAGATGCACCCGTAGCTAAAACTGAATTAAAACGTTCGATTAGTTTAAGGAAATTATGTGGGGAAGTAAACATAAGGATTAACTAGACCAAGTTGGTAGATAGGTGATGGGGGAGAAATACCATGTTTCTTTTATGTTTATTGTTGGTCAACGACCATATATGTCTTCTTGGTTATATTATAATTGTTTATACTTAAGTTGCATTGTCTCTGTGGGATCGATCTTGATTCGTCTTTGCTATATTACGATTGACCTAGTACTCTTGCTAGTATAAGCGACTTACACGCGACATCATACTTAGGTAGTCTCAAACGACTCATCCATAAATCATCACCAAAAACATCAAATAGCTAAATGAAATTCTCTCAAAAAGATCCAATTACCCATAATCAAATTCAACGATCTCCAAGCATCGTCACAGAACATTCACATTCTCATTTCTTAGAAGTTAGAAAAGCCATTAATTGTATCTGTATCATTCCTAAAGTCTAGCATACATAAATAAAAGTTAGGCTTTTGATATTTCCTAACCAAGGCATGATACTAAGAATATGTGCTTGTGGGGAAATAAGATTTCCATATTTTGGAGAAGGAATCTTAGCAAAAAATTTAGAAAATGAAGGTGAGGATGGGTGTCATTAAAGGATGTGCAATTTGTGTTATGGGAGAAGAAAAATTCTTTCCTTTTTTTATACGAGAAGTGGCACATCAATGTAGCTTGGAGTAGGGAGGAAGGAAATATTTCCTCGTAAAATCATTATTTTATTACTCAATAGATATTTATGTTTTTATTACTTTACTTAATGTAAGGGTAGATCTGCCGCCTTTCCCAACTAGACTCATGATCAGTCTCAAGAAAAAGAAGATGTTGCTTCTCAACAGCAGCGCATTGCTGAGATGACCGATGGTGAGTTGGCTGCTGTTGGCTTTGGAGCCATAGAATATGTAAGTTGGTGTCCTCTTTTTGAGTTTTTCACCTTCATTTGCCAACATTTTTATTTTGACTATTTTGTCTTACTTTAAAGGGAACCTGGGTTGGCCAGGAAGCTTTCCAGAGACTGGCTAACTATGCAGTCAAGACGGGAAGTTGAGAGAAGAAGATCACCGATCTGCGTGCAGATCGGGAGAGCTTAAGGGCTCCATTGAGTCCAAGGAGAAAAAGAACGCTTCTCTCACGGGGGAAACTTCAAGCTTGGGAGATTGAGCTGAAAGAGAGGGCAGACAAGTATGCTACTAGTCTTCAAGCTGCTATGGATCAACATTCAGAGGAGAAGACTGAGCTAGAGCAGACCATGAGCAAGCTCCGATATGAGAAGAACGACCAGGAAGATGCTTTTCCTGATCATATTGCTAAGGCCAACTAGGAGTACAAGGCCTCACCTGAGTTTTCTCAGACCTTGACGTTGCTACTTACCCCAGTGCTCAATCATGGCTACACTCTTGGGGTTGATGAGGCAAAGGGTCAATTCGCTGACTTGTCCATAGATAACCTGGCTAGTCATGCTTCCTACAAGCATGGCATGAGTGCGGTCTATGAAAACTGTCTTAAGGACTTCAAGGCATGAGTGGACATTGTGTACAAGCATGGTCTTTCTTCAGCTCCTCGCTGAGCAGCTACTGGGCCTTCTACTTCGGTTGCTCCTGCTTCTTCTGAGCAACAACAAAATCCATCTCCTGATGTTAGGAACATTTTATTATGTTTTGATGATGGCCATACTAGCTGTAATAGCAAGCCTGAAATAAGTTAGAAATCTATGTATAAGTCTTTACTTAGAGTCTGACATGTTGTATAAGTTGTGTCAGACAAGTATTGTACTAGTTGCTAGGATGGCTAAGTAAAACAGAAATCCGGCAGAGTAAAAGCAACCAAGTACCAGCATAGAAGCATGAAGACAGATTGTCCGACTTATAACCAGGGAAGTCTGTGATGACCTTGGATAAGTGTAAGTTATATTTCAAGTGATGAAATTCATTGTCAAATATGGTGTACACTGATCTTACCCAAATCAAGGATCAGGGAAGTACAAGGAATCTTGTAAACTCAAAGAAATCAAGAAAGCAGTGAACCGGCAAAGTGAACTGACTATCAGCTGAGTAAAGACAAAGCAGTGAAGGAACTAAACAGCTAAGTCAACAGAAACACTCAACCGTTCTAGCATCAGTCAAGTAAATGAACAACTGAGTAAGGTATATCATTTATACTTAGTCAGAACATGAGATAATAAGGAAGATTTAGAGGATCAAGTATTAAATGTACAATCAATCGAGAATCCGGATCACTGAAATCAAAGAGAATATGACTAAGGGGGAATCAAGAATTAAATCAAGGATTGTTCCCTACATTAAATAGCCAACAGATGAAAATTCAAATCAAGGATTATCAAGCCTATAAATAGAAGGCAATGACAGACAGGAAAACACCAATAGAATTACATAAAAACAAGTAGAAACTCTGTCAATTTGAAAAGCCTTCTTTCTGAACTTAAAAGAAAAGTGTAGAGATCAACTCAGAAACCAGAACTCAAATTTCACATCAAGCACTGAGATTGATCAACAGAATTTGTGAATCAAATTCACACCAGTCAAGCAACTAAATCAGAGCCATATGAGGAGTTGTGTTTGTGATAGCTACTGAAGGATTTGTTCCCAATGAGCAGTGTTGAAGACTGAGTCACTGAAGCTTTTGGAGCCAGGGAGTGATAGTCTAGTAGATTGTGAAGCTTGTGTAGCCAAGGACAATCTAACTATTGTATCAGTAAAAACAATAGTGAATTCCTCCAATCATCATAGGAGAAGAGTGGATTAAGGGATTACACCATCCTGAACCACTATAAACCTTTGTGTCTATTTACTTTCAGCAATTTACTTTACTTCACTTACTTTATTGCATATTATATCTGTGATTGCTTATCCTACTTTGAATTAACATTTTAAGAAGGGACTTATCCGCTGCCCTAAAGCTTTTATATTGAGAAAAGTTTTTGAAACTCCACTATAGTAATTCACCCATCTCTGAATATAGTTTTACTCTTCTCTGGGACCAACAATTGGTATCGGAGCAGTGTTCCTAGTATCAGAACCTATTCAGATCTGACTTCTGGAGCAGTGCTATCTTTATCAACCAAGCCAAGTATACAAAAGACTTGATACACAAATATGGTATGGATACAAATGGCACAACAGACACACCAATGTGTGCAAAAGTCACTCTTGGAAAAGATGAAACTGGAAAAGATGTTGATCAAAAGTTATATAGAGGAATAATTCAACCCCTATTGTACTTAACTGCAAGCAGACCTGATATAGCATTTGCAGTAGGTGTCTGTGCCATATTTCAAGCTCAACCAAAGGATCTCACTTACCAGAAGCTAAGAGAATCATCAAATATCTGAAGCACACCATCAATGTAGGAATTTGGTATCCAAAAGATGAAGGATTCAAACTAATATCGTATTCAGACTCAGACTATGCTGGATGCAAAATTGATAAAAAAAAAAGCACATATTGAACTTGTGAAATGGTAGGCAGTAGACAAGTATCATGGTTAAGCAAAAAGCAAAACTCTATATCCACATCAACAGCTGTAACAGAATATATAGCAGCAGGTAGCTGCTGTGCACAAGTGTTGTGGATTAGACAACAGCTAAAGGACTATGGAATGGAGGAGAAGATAATTCCAATTATGTGCGATAACTCAAGTGCAATATCCATTACTGAAAATCCAGTATTGCATTCAAGAATAAAGCATATAGATGTGAGACATCACTTCAATAGAGATCATGTTGAAAAAGGAGATGTTATTCTAATGTACATACCAACTGAAGATCAATTGGCTGATATTTTCACTAAACCACTTAGTCATGAAAGATTCTGCAAGCTGAGAACTGAGTTGGGAATGATAGAAATAGATTAAGTAATAAAGAGAAGCTAACTAGAGTAATCAGCTAAGTAACTTCACCAGCTGCCTGAACCTTTGCCATTTCGGGTGTGCTCACTTGGCAGGTAACGTACTGGTACCTAGCGAAGTCAACTTCATTGATTGTTAGGAACAGTTTTATACAGCCGCTCAGTAAAAAGTTACTCAACCGGCCTAGTGACCAGTCAAGTTACTCCACCGCAACGCTCTTGGAGAATACAACAAAGTGAAGTGTGAACAAAATCAACTTTATACATGTGGAAAATCGGTTGATTTATGGAGAATAATTATATGGAAGATTACCCACGTGGAGATTAGTTTATAATCGTGGAGGTAACTAGACTATTTTTGAATTACAGGTATGACGGCAACGCCTCGATTCCCTGGATTTATCATTACATACCTCAATCCACTCCCCCACTACACTCAAATACCGTGATTTATATACACAAAATCATGCCATTACTTCACCAAATCATTCCATATTCAACCGCATTCACACTACTCAAAAATTATCCTATATAAACAACACTTAGAGACTTTTCAGAATTCTTTACGATCTCTTGCATTTTATAAACCCTATTTTCCCGAAAAGATCAAAGCTTTTTCTCAAAACTCAAACTTATTCAAAAAATGGCTTCATTCTCTGCAACCACTCAAACTGGAAAACAATATGAGAAATCAATCGCCACTGGATTATTCTTTCAAGAAGAACACTACTTAAAGTTGTGTGGAAATAACAAAGAAGCAAACAGATTGGCGGATGGATGCAAAAATCTAGGATTTCTGACTCTTCTCAATCCTCATATCAAAGATATTTGCTATGAAAGCCTCATTTTGTTTTGGAAAACCGCCAAGTTTGTTTGTGGGCTCTTTGCTGAAGAAGGTGTAGAAATGGGTGAAGACAAGATCGTTGCATCTGTCAATGGTACAGAAGTGGTAATTACAGCAAAGGTAATCCGCGAACACCTCAAACTCTCAAATAAAGGTCAAGCAAAAGTGGCCTTTGTTCTACAAAACTTGGATGAATTCTGGGTAACAATCACTAAAATGGCGAACCCAGGCTCTAAGAAGTTCAACTGTCTTAGATCTGCCTTGAAGAAACCTTTCAGTGAATTCAATGCTCTAATTGGAAAGAACATTGAAGGAAAGCTAGGGGCAAATAATACCTTGACAGAGGCTAGAATGCGCCTTATGGGAATCATTTACAATAGCTTGGAGTTCAACTGGGCCAACTAATTCCTCCTGAGAATCAAAGAGCAAATTCGGGGAGAGGCCACCGCCGCAAAAAAGGGAATAACAAAAGGCAAGACAAAAAAGGGGATCTTCTGGGTAAATAAGTTATATGGAATTTAACTCCACTATCTCATGCAATGCCTGAAAGTACCCATCATAAAACTAAGCAAATTGCATGACTCCAAAATTATGTTTACCAACGTCAAATAACAAAAGACAGCAGGTGGTGGGAAGAGAGAAAAACCAAGCAGAATCACCTCTTGACAAAGAAAGAAACAAAAGGTTCAAAGAAATTTGAACAAGAAAGATTTTGGAAAATTAGTAGATGAAAAATAGGAAGCGGAAACATATGAAGAACCAGAACACCAAGAGGAAGAAGGTAGTGGTAATGATAACCAACCCGAAAATGAAGAGGTGGAAGAAGAAAATGGAGATGATGATACTCTAGAAGAACCAACTAACAAATCAGCAAGAGCTATTGATGATAGAATTGCTGCATATCTTGAATGGAAGGAGGGTGATTCCAGACTTCAGCTTCATAATTTGGAACACATGTTTGAAGAAGAAACTTGGCTTTTTTGTTTTCTTGGGATCACAACCCTGGTTGGTGTACTTGATGAATCCCTACTCTGGGACATGATAGATGCAGCAAAGGCAAAAATGCCTCAGACATCTGATGAAGAAAGTGGTAAATCAGATGATGATAGTGATGATCATGATGATGATGATGGCGAGGATCCTAATGATGATGATGATAGACAAGATAAAGAGATTGAGCAAACAGCTAATGCAATTGATGATAACATCACCTTGAGTACCTTTCTACATACACAAGATCTAGCAAAGACAACTCCACCAGCTAAGGCAACACCATCAGCTCAGCAAGATGATCAGCAGACTATGGAAGTTTCTAACACTCCTGACCCGGCTCCACATGCTCTACAACTGTCTGTTGACACTTCAGCTGAACCAACAGCAGTGTTGGACACTGGATTAGATGTTGCCACTCCAGTCAAGGCGACTCCCGGCAAAGAGCAAGTGCTGCCATATAAATAACATCTACTCAAGTACTTGAAGAAGTAGAAACAGGTGTCGATGTTACTCAACCTACATCACAACCCTAAGAACCAGATGAGATTCCTCCCACTTTGCCATATCAAGACAGAGGACAACAAACGGAACCAGCACCAGCTGATATCAGCCAAAATTTTCTCAACTATCTACTGGCATATCAAATGAGGCTTTTCAAAAAGCAGCTGACCTATTGGCTGAAGAACTGGAACAACAAGCAATATATCTCAGATCTATGACTACAGCCTTCAAAAATGAAATCCACTCAATAGTGAGAAGGTTTCAAGCTATTTCCGAGTACATTGATGCACAAAACATTATCGTGCAATGTCAGGGAGACTTGATGCCCCAGCTGAACATAAATTTCACTAGCAATATTGCAGGCCTTACACAACATGTTTCTCAGGAAATTGAATCAATGGCAATGGATTTTGGAACCAGAATTGGCAGTATGACAAGGAAATTTTCTGATCATTATAACATATTCACGTCTATTGAATCTAAATTAGACACTCTAATTGGTACATCTGAGGCTACAAACAGCATCCTATTGCAATAAAGGGATGATGCTGCCAAAAATGGGGAAAGAGATGATAAGCCTAAATGATCAACAGTCAGACCCCTAAATTTTACCAGGGAACAACTAAGAGCAAGGGACAGAGAGATAAGAATCCAAAATGAAGCTGAAGAACAACTAAGAAAGGCTTGAGAAGAGAGGGAAAGGGCCACAAAAGAACTATGTATTGGATTCCCTCATCCTATCCAAAGAAGAGATGATGACAAAGATAAACCAGGAAGGTAGAAAAGGCCTAGATCTAGTCAGCTAAGAGGCTCAGCAAGTCAACAAAGATCCAACACAAGTAAAGGTAGCAGCAATACTAGATATGCTGGTGAGAAAAGAGCTTTCATAACTCACAGAAACATGCAAGAGTATGATGCTGAGATACTGGACAATGTAAGAGAGTTTTTCAGAACTTAAGATAGTCTGTATCCAAATCAAATGCAAGATGAAGCAAGGGCAGAGTGGCTAGGATATTATGATGAGAAGATGATAGCTGATATGGACAAAGTTTACAATGATGTCAAAAGAGAGTATGCATCTCTTAAGCAAAATACTGGATCTGGCTCAACCAGCAGACCAAGTCAATCCATACCCCTTACTGCAAAAGGACCAGAAAATCTATCCAGTGAACAACCGGAGGATTTCAACAACATGGTAAAATTCTTCAGTCCTATGAGGAAAATGGACCGTCAGGAACAATGGGGTCTGTTCAAGAATCTCAAGTTTGCTGATTCAGACAATGCTGAAGCTAGGGATAGACTTGAGAAATACTTTGAAGAACCCAAGGCAAATGAGACTATGCCTGATATCCACAGACTCATCAACAAGAGAGTATTTCTTGGGGTCTCTGAGTACACTGCTATGGCTTACTGGAAATGGAAGTTCCCAAAAATTGATTAGAAAGACATGAAGGAGGTTCAGACTACAAAGTTCAAGAGGTACAAACAGAACTTAAGCAATATGTAGATGTAGCACTCTGAATCTGTCTTGAACTTACTTGTCTTATTTCCCTGAATGGATGAATAAAATTTTTGAGTTGTATTCTGTGTTTATTATAAAAATTTGCTTACTTATGTTCAGGCTTATGAGATTTTTGGCATCATCAAAAAGGGGGAAATCATTAGGAACATTTTATTATGTTTTGTTGATGGCCATATTAGCTGTAATAGCAAGCTTGACATGTTGTATAAGTTGAGTCAGACAAGTATTGTACTAATTGGTAGGATGGCTAAGTAAAACAGAAATCCGGTAGAGTAAAAGCGGCCAAGTACCAGCAGAGAAGCATGAAGACATATGGTTTAACTTATAACCAAGAAATTTTGTGATTTGGATAAGTCTAAGTTATACTTCAAGTGATGAAATTCATTGTTAAATATAGTGTACATTGATCTCACCCAAATCAAGGATCAGTGAAGTACAAGGAATCTTGTAAACTCAAAGAAATCAAGAAAGCAGTGAACCGGCGAAGTGAACTGACTATCGGCTGAGTAAAGACAAAGCAATGAAGGAACTAAACAGCTAAGTTGGCAGAAACACTCAACTTAGCTGAGTAAGGTATATCATTTATACCTTAGTCAGAACATGAGCTAATAAGGAAGATTCAGAGGATCAAGCAATAAATGCACAATCAATCAAGGACAGATTTTTTTATAGACGTTTGAAGAAAATTCCGGATCACTGAAATCAAGGAGAATATGACTAAGGGGGAATCATGAATTAAATCAAGGATTGTTCCCCACATTAAATAGCCAATAGACGAAAATTCAAATCAAGGATTATCAAGGCTATAAATAGAAGGCATTGACAGAAAGGAAAAACAACGATCGAATTACATAAAAACAAGAAGAAACTCTGTCAATTTGAAAAGCCTTCTATCTAAACTTAAAAGAAAAATCTAGCGATCAACTCAGCAATCAGAACAAAAATTTCACATCAAGCACCGAGATTGATCAACAGAATTTGTGAATCAAATTCACACCAGTCAAGCAACTGAATCAGAGCCATCTGAGAAGGAGTTGTGTTTGTGAAAGCTGCTGAAGGATTTGTTTCCAAGGAGCAGTGTTGAAGACTGAGTCATTGAAGCTTTTGAAGCTAGGGAGTGATAGTCTTGTAGATTGTGAAGCTTGTGTAGCCAAGGACAATCTAACTATTGTATCAGTAAAAATAATAGTGAATTCCTCCAATCATCACAGGAGAAGAGTGGATTAAGGGATTACACCACCCTGAACCACTATAAACCTTTTTGTCTATTTACTTTCAGCAATTTACTTTATTGCATATTATATATGTGATTTCTTATCCTACTTTGAATTAACATTTTAAGAAGGGACTTATCCGCTGCCCAAAAGCTTTTATATCGAGAAAAGTTTTTGAAACTCTACTATAGTCATTCACCCCCGCTCTGACTATAGTTTCATCCTTCTCTGAGACCAACACCCGATTCTTGAATCAAGTAGCTTATGTTTGTTTTTTTCTTTGTTTTGAAAATTCTCTTCAAATTGTTATCTGCACAACTATGTACGAAATAGTTTTTCAGCTTCTTTTTGTCTTGCCTTAACTTTACTTCAATATTTACTTAAAGTATTTACTTAGTGAAATGGTGGGGTATCCTGCCCCCCAGCATGCCATGCATAACTTATAGTTTTTGGATGTCATGCTTATGTGTGTATTGTTTTTTGAGTTTGTTTTGCTCAGATCAGTTCGACGCACCATAGGTGTTGAGTCTAACCTGCAGACATTGGTGAGTCTTCCTTGAAGATATGAATTTTGCTGAGTTCGTCTTGCGAAGCTCAGTTAGTCTGTCCTGCAGACAATTAATTTATGCTGAGTCCAACCTACGGAGCTCATTTAGTCTGTCATGCTGACTTATCATATTTTAGTCCGAGTCTGACCTGTGTATCTCAGTTAGTCTGTCCTGCAGACTGTGAATTTTCGTCGAGTCTGACCTATGGAGCTCAGGATTGAGTCCGACATGCATAGCTCCATACTTAAGCGATTCCTGAGTTCGTCCTGTGAGGCTCTGCTTGTCTGTCCTGCAGACTTAATCTTTTGACAGAGTCCGACATAAAGAGCTCAGGGTTGAGTCCGACCTCCAGAGCTCAACACTTAAGCAATTGCTGTGTTCGTTCCGCGAAACTCAACTTTTCTGTCCTGCAGACTTAATATTTTTAGACTGAGTCCGACCTGCAGAGCTTAAGGTTGAGTCCGACCTGCAGAGCTCTACACTTAAGCGATTACTGAGTTCTTCCTGCAAAACTCAACTTGTCTGTCCTGTAGACTTAATATTTTTAGACTTAGTCCGACCTGAGGAATTCAGTATATCTATCCTGTAAACTAAGCGAATTTAGGCCGAGTCTGACTTGGCAAAGAATAGTTAGTCTGTCCTACAGGACTGGAAAGCCTGTCATTTCCAAACTCACTGAGATTGACCTATAGTGCCAAGGGTTGAGTCCGACCTGCAGAGCTCAACACTTAAATGTGTTTTTGAGTTCGTCCTGTGAATCTCAGGTGTCTGACCTACCGACTTGGTCATTTTAGACTGAGTCCGACCTACGGAGCTCAGCTTGTCTGTCTTGCAGACTTGATTATTTTGTCTCCTGTAGACTTTCACACGTTTGTCCTGAAAACTTTAACTATAGCCATTCACATTACATAAAATAGAAAATCAACATATGATTGAAATAATAAAAGGCACCCACCGAGCACCAAAAGATTGTATCAAACGTGCATGAATAAAATGGAATAAAAGTTAAAATAAATCAACGTGTCTGGAACATGTCATAGACATCTTGACTTAGCTTTATTCTTGAGCTTCTCAGTTCAAATCCACGTCCTTCTTTTTAATTGTTGCAACATATAAAACTCTTGCTGCTTTCACATCTCCTTTGACCTCTACCGAGCCTTCTGTGGTGGGGAACTTCAAACTGATATGAGCCGGAGAGATCACCGCACTGAGCTCGATCATTGCTGGCCTCCGATGATAATCTTATATACAGAGGGAGCTTTGGCAACGATATAGTTCACCATAAGTGTCTTGCTCCTGGGCTCTAGGACAAATGTTGTAGCAAGCCTAATCCTCCCCATTGGATGAATTGGGGGTTCGGCGAATCCGAACAGCGTTGCAGATTCAGGTATCAGATCTGCTTCCCTCAATTTCATGGATTGAAAGACGGAATAGTAGATGATGCTGACTGCGCTTCTAGTGTCGATACAGATCCTCCTTACCAAATTTTTGCGCACTGCTACCTCAATGAATAGGCCCTCATTGTTTATCACCAAAGGAAGAGATACACATCTTAAAGTCCCTACGACCTCGTGGCTCAGAGTTCCGAGATCAGTCAACTACTTCATCCAATCAGCCTTCTATAATTATTGCATCGATGTCTCTTTTCAAGTCTTGACAGCTCCCTGAGTCATGCCCCACGTCCTTGTGATGGGCGTAATACTTGCTCTGGTCCCTCATTTCTAGAGGTCCTTTCATTGGTGGTGGAACTCGGGCCAAGCCATTCCTTTCCATTAAGGCGAGAACCTGCTCGCGCGACCTGTTTAGACAGATGAAGTCCGTCTCCTGTAAAGCTCCTTTCTTTTCAGCTGATCTATGACTGGGGTTGTCATCCGGTCCCGGACCGGCTTCTTCTTCTTGTCCGTTCTTTCTTCAGATTTTTTCTTCTTGCTTTCTCCTTTCTTTGATTCTCTTAATCGGTCCCCCTCTTCTCCTTGGAAATGTTTGTATGCCATTTCCATGCATTACTCCACGGATCTGGGCAGCTTGCTATCCAGCTTGGCATACAGTCTTCCCTCTCGTAGCCCTGCTACAAAGGAAGTGATCACAATTCACTCATCCGCGTCTTTGACTTGTGCAGACTCTTCATTTAATCCCTCTTCTGCTTGAGGGTGAGGTAGTGAGTTGCATTTTTTTTGGAATGGTTTAGCTGCAATGAAGGCATTGAGAAATGCTTTGCCCAATGCCTGAAAATTGGAGATCGGCCTGGCTGGTAATTTTCTAAACCAGTCATAGGCCCTGCCCGTGAGTAGTGCAGGGAAGGACTTGTACTTCATCTCATCTAGAGCGCTGTACAAGCTCATATACGTTATATACTGAAACAAGTGATATGAGGGATCCTTGGATCCATCATAAGGGTCCATCTTGGGAACTTTAAACCATGCAGGTCAGGGATACTCTTCGATCTGTACTGTGAATGGTGACGTAAACGACAAGTCATTGGATTTTCTTCCTAGAATAACATCGAGCTCGGCTCGTGTAGCTTCCAATGCCCGTGGATCCAGTGGATTCTTACTCTGATTTGAGATGGATGCCTCTTTATCGTTATGCCCTGCTGGGGATTAGTAGGAGTTTTCTCCGGAGCATCATCCTTATGCGCAACATCTATTGATGCGGCCTGGAGGATTAGCCTTTCTAGTTTCATCATCCATAGCCACAAGTTGATCTACCAATGCCTGTTGGGTAGAATATAGAGCAACCACCCCAGAATCATGCGTCTGGCTCTGAGTATTGGTGGCCATTTTTTCTTCACCATCAGTGTTAGAGGAATTCTGAGCAGTTTTTGAATATGGGAGTGTTGAGGATGAGGGCTTGTGAGTTTATAGGAATTATATTCAAACACTGCCGATCAGAGTCTTTATGGCTCTATATAGGCACAAGCAATACTCCCAACACTCCCACAAGCAATACTCCCAACGTTAAGTGGATCAGAGTCTTTATGGCTTAAGATTCTTTACATAATTATCATTTTAATAGGCACGTGTGTGTTAGGAAAAAGGGGTATCACAAGTCGTTATGCGCCGGACTCCCTGATCGGGGTCAATCAAGTTATAATATACTCGACCACCATAAACCAATACTAGCAAGAGGACTAGGCCCATCGTAGTATAGCTATAGTGAATCAAGGTCGATCCCACAGGGAACCAATTGTGGATCATCTTATAGACAAACAATTAATCAAACATGTCAAGGACATAGAGGCGGTCTACGACCAACATAAGACAAGAAAGGTAAAGACACGACTCGACACAACGTAATTAACCTCCCCAATTATAGTCTTTATCATTTGGACCTAGATAATTGATATAATAAACTGAACTTATTAACTGTCAATCCGTTTGTATCTATCTTAGATTGGCTACGGGAGTCATCCTCTTTAACTTGACTTAGCACCGGTAGGTCACTAAATCACTGTGATATTGTTACGTGACTTCGCCTTTTGGTGCCTCCATCTCATATAACTCACACGCTTACGACTCTAAGGATGCCGATATTAACCGTACACCTCGTCCAGGCAACATTCCTATGGTTAGGCGTACTTCCTAAACGATTACTCAAGCACTCGTCCAACTAGCAATTACCAAGTTATAGTCTTATGCTAATCTACGACGTATGTATAATCAGTGCTAGCAATCCCCAAATATAAACCTACCTAGATAATATTTGAACGTCCAAGATCAATTCATAAGCCTACCAAGAGTTTTATATTGGTATTTTTTTACACATTTTAATTAAACTAAGCGAGTAACGTAGCCATAGCCATACCTACTGAGATAATAAATTCTATTAAGTTAACCTAACCATAAAGACGTGGCTATTTAACGGATAAAACAGGGCTCGGTCGACCGAATAGGTGGGCTCGGTCGACCGAGTGAACTCATTCGGTCACCCGAATCAATTTCGTCCCCAGATTACATCCCTGAACGTATCTCTCAGCGTTTCATCATACACAACAGATTAAACAGTAACTCGTAAAGCATTCATATAAACTAACTTAGATACACATTAATTAAACAATACAGATTCATGAATAAATACTAAGTCTATGACGTAGGTTATGGGATCCTCATAGACAAGGTGTCGCCACATCCCTAACGTCATAGCCTAGATCTACATCATCTAGCTATGATTAACTAACTCAAACAATAAAGCATAATTGGGAGGGATTAATTACTTAAAAGAAAGAAACAGAAAATAAAGGCTTACATATTGCAGCCCTTAAATTGCTGGAAACACCCTCAATAAACTACATTGAATCAAGATATGAATAGAGTGATTTTATTGAATGATATTCCAAGGTATATGTTGGTGTGATTTACTATTCCTCGTAGCTGCTGCTTATATAGGAGTTTCTACCGACTTATGAAGGATCTAGAAGGTAAACACGACAAAAGCCCTAAACCGCCCCGAAGCTGACACTCGGTCAACCGAAAGATGACACTCGGTCGACCGAGCCTAATGGTTCGATCGACCGAACCTATATTTTCCATGTTCTCCACGTTTTCTTCATTTGCCTTGCTCCCCACTTGACGCGTTTGTATGTCGATCCGATTACTCTCTCATTTAATGCTCCGATTTTCTTTCCTTCCTTATCTTGAGATAATTGATTGAATGACACTAATCTTCTCGATTTGTAATGATCTGTAAAATCAACATTAATCGCACAGTAAATCGGATAAAAACGAGTAAATACCAATTTACATAATATAAATCACATAACATTAAATATTAAATATAAATGAGTGATTTAATATGAAATATACATTATTAATCTCGATTTAAGGATAATGTTGATGAAATTTACGGATATAATTTGACCGTCATCACTCCCAAGGCCGTTATGACCGAACTGCACTGACCCATCTCCTTTGTGCCCTGACAGGCCTGTGGTGGGCTGAGGAGTGAGCCCGATTGATCTCCCACCTGAGGTGCCGATCTGCCCTTAGGCTTTAAAGTGGGGCTCCTGCCACTTAACGTTTGTACACTCTATTTGTATCATTTAATACTAAGTAGTGTTGAGGATGACACGTGGCCCAGGGCCGACCCGACCTCCACCAGTGGAGTATTAGCAAAGGAAAATATGCAACTACTTAGACTCGGCAAATTTTGCAAATAAATATTCTTTCTTTCTATAATTATCATTATTATTATTATTATTATTATTTGTTTTTGAGAACCAATTAGCCATCTTTTGTTGTTTTGGATGCAGCCAATCTGTTGTTATCTGCCGAGCAAACGGCAGGATCAGTGTTATTCTGAGCAAAAGGATATTTAAACCGTCTCCACCGTTCCGCTTTGCATAGAAAGTGGTATACATTCGAAAATTAATATAAATAAATAAATAAATAAAATAAAATAAATACATTTCTTTTCTGGAGCACATATTGTATACTCGTATTTTCTTTTGTAAGAAAGAACAATTCAACGCATCAATAAATCTACCAAAATTTCTCCCTTTTTTTCCCTTGAAGCACCCGGTATTCCTCTTTACATTCAGCAAAAATGTACCAAAATACATTTTTTTCTATACGAAAAAAAAAAATCTATACTATCTATATATTTCAAAGCAAATATAAAAATGATCGTCCGTAAAATGTCAATCACCCGACCCAAACCCGGTTATCACCATGCAAATCTTTCAACGCCATTTTCGAAAAGGGACCCAAAAAAAAAAAATCAGTGCAAAAAATACCCAATTAAAACTCTTATTTGGTTTCTTAAAAAACAAATTATTTGAATAGAACTCAAATATTTTCAAACTCTCTATTCTCTCCGTACTAATGTTCAATCTGTTAGACAAGATTTAAGGCTCCCATAATCCTTCGTGAAATCTTTGGTTCGGTTACACCAAATTTAATTTTAATTTTTTATAGTCTTGCATCGTTTGTCCACATTAAATTTCTCTTCTTTCGATAAATGGATTATGTACGATAGAGAAGACATGGGTCGCTTTAATTCATGGAGCAAACATCCTCTGCAGGTTTTCTATTAAATTCTTTTTCTTTTTCTTTTTAATTAACACATTTTTGCTGTTATTTAAAATGAACGCATCAGTGATGTTTTGATCATTGTTGGGTTAAAAGTGATTGTTTATGTTTTGATTGAATAAATTTCAGCTTTGCCGGTTGCGTGCCTGGGCTTACAACACCAGTCTGCGTTTATATCAATCCATTACTACGTCCTCACCGGGTGCAATGCAAGATAAAGGTGACAGTTTTAAGCCTGATTTCATCGCAGTTTTACTTTTTATATCTTTTTGAATCATGCCTTTTTTGTTATATATGTAACCTTTCACTTGATTGTTCAGCTTTGACGCCGAATTCGAGCAAAAACTAAGACATCGAGGACTTACATCGATTATTGATTCCCTACGGATCAAGATCGAATTCTGCCGCATTACTGATTATGGACTCCCTACGGATCAAGTAATGATTATGTTTGAGTTAAATTTTAGAAAGGTAAATTATGGATTCCAATTGCGCTCAAATTAAAGAGTCCATGAACTACTTTTCTTTCCGATCCATTGATATGATTTTCTAAGATTTTGTGCACTACTTAATTTAATATTTGGTTATACAGGAAGTGTGAACCCATGGCTTTAGATTTTACAACTTTAAGCGTATCATCATTCTTTCATTATTTCACAAGTAAGTAGTGCTGCAAATATTTTCTCGTTGTTTCATCCATTAACCTAAAAATATGAGGTTTTTTATTTTTTATTTTTTTTCGCACTAGCATATTCATGTCAAAATGAGAGGGTTTTTTTTTTCTTTCATTTTTTAAGGGAAGATGTCGAATCGAGAGTTTGAAATGTGAAGGTTGGTGCCTTTTAATTTTACTTCCCATTTTTGCTTTTCTTGACCGATAGAAGTGAAGGTTTTGTATTGATTGTCCGATAGAAGTGAAGGTTTTGTAAGGATACCGAAAATCCACATGCTCAGTCCTTTCATCGGAGGAACCATCGAAAGCATTTACTAATTCGGGTGAGATTGGTTATTCTGAAAAATGAAAAGAATAAAAAATTAGCAATGCCGTATGGGTGGGCGGTTGATTGAAGAATGTCGTTATATGTTTCGGTCTATTAAAATCTATTTCAATAAAAATAAAATTGTATTGTATAGCTGTATATACATGTATTTGGGTAAGGGGGGGGGTGGAAGGGCGAATTTGTATAGCCTCTTTATTTATTGTTCATTTTTTATTCCTTATGATGTAGGTGTTGTTGAAATAGTGTCCTAAACCCAATCGGGTTGGACCGGATACGACCGGGTCGGATTATTTCTACTATTTATTTATGTTTCTACATATATTAAATGGCTTTTCTGTTGTCATATATATGTTCTTTTAAAGAACCAATTATGAATTGTTATATGATAACGTCCTTAGTATTAAACTGTGATAGAGAATCCATGATAGACGATTATGGTTGATGAGATCTTTAATCAGTTTAATAAGTTTGATACTTAAATGTCTCTAGGCTGATGTGCTATTAAACAGGACATTGATTGTACAAACAGACTAGCACGTATTAGATGTCTTCTGTCTTTAAGGGCATGTATAGATCTCGTCTATCGAAGTGTAGAGACACTTGGACTGTGTGGACGTGTATTAGAGAATGCATACGTTAGACTGACCCACTTACACGGTTAAGTGTCACACTACGTGGTGGTTGTGTAATTATCCTTAACACCGGAGTCTTCATGGCATCACGGTGTGGATTGTCATGCTTTGACACTATTGAGGTTTCCACAGCCACGGGCGATCATGCGGTAGTGATTGTGTGTGATACTGAAGCATGTAGAGTATACATGTTTGGTCGTGCGGAAATCGCGTGCACTATCGAGAGGTGAATATCCGAAAGGGCCTTCTTATAAGGAATGTCTTACTCTCGTGAATCTTTGCAAAGTGGGAGTAAATGAGTTACTTCGATAGAGAGCATGATATCCAGATTATAAGATACGGTCGTTAATGTTTGACACTCGACGTACGACCGTATGGATATTATTACAGCGATAGGATTGTAATTTACACGGTAACTATCACATGAAATGTAGTAGTCATTGCATTTGACTCTTCCGATGATTGAGGGTCACGGTGTGTTCCCGTGATCGTTAGGTATGAAGGGCATTTTCGTAATTTGCACTTTGTGTCTACGGCCAACATATTCGGAAGCCTATCGGGTCACACACATATGAACATCTAGCCGGATTAAAATGTGGTTATAGATGATAACCAAATAAGGAAAGTTTATCTCGTACTATAAAGGTTATAGTGGTAAATTAATATGGTGGTATCTATTTATTATGAATAAATTAAATACAAGATATTAATTATGTTGATTAATTAAATATACATATGTTAGATGTGTATGTCGAAATTTATTGTGTATATTGATACACATGGATTTTGCAAATTAATTAATCATGATATTATAATATCTATTATTAATATAGGATATTAATATTTATATATATTTATACACACATGCGTGTGTGAGGTGCATTTGAGATGTACATGCGCACTAGTGTAGTGTGCACATATAAAATATATATAGATTTATATATGTGATAGATATACACATGTGTAAATTGATTTATGGTAATAAGATATATATAGTCAATATAAGATATTGACAATATATTGGATATATTTAATATATGATATTAAATTAAACAAGTTAAATCAATCAATTATATTTTCCTTTGTTGGACTTATTTCTATGTTTTGATGATGAGTGCCAGACTAGCTGTTATAGTGCAAAGGCAAAAAGATGTCTAGATCAAATGTATAGGTTTATTAGAGTTTGATTCATGAATAGGTTTGATCAAACAAGCAATGTAAAGGTCAGCTGATTTATATCAGCAGACTGGTCTATATCAATAGGGTAGATAGGTCGAGAGACTAGTCCGGAACTCGAAGACTGAAAGGTGAGGCTCAAACTCGATTCTGAAGGCTAAGGGATCAAACTTAGTAATTTAAGTCAAGGATATGGAATCAGAATTTAGGCAAGTCTGTGATGACCTAAACTGATTACATATACCTTGTGTACAAGGTTTAAGTTCCTTAAGTTGGATGATGTTTGGAACTTGGTTATAATTAAAAAGGTGTAATCTAACTTCACAGATAAAAGTTAGAAAAAAGAAATCAGCTGCATTGTATTTTATACACAAAGAAATTGTTTATTCAAATAGATCGATGGGTATCTCAAACAGATCGATGAACTCGATGATAATATACCTCGATTAATTCAAGATTATATAGGAAGATTACATGGATAAGGACAACCAACTACCTCTGACTTATCAAACAAATCAAAGGCTGAGATTAAAAGAACGTTGTGATGATTCGATTTTTATCCAATGGTTATAAGTCAGGGTGGCGATCAGATCACAAAAGGAATTTCGACAATTGTCACCCTATGAATAGTGATGAAAGCAAATCATATGGGACAAAAAAACCAGGAACGGTTACATTTGAATTTCAAATGTAAGTCACATGCATTTCTACCTATAAATAGAGGACCTTCAACTCAGAAAATGATGATGATTGATGAACTTTAAGAGAAAAATATAAGAGACTACTCTGAGCTGATAAACACCCTGCTGAACTTACTGAACTTAAAGCTACTGATCCAGAAAGATTCTTTAAGTGTATTCTACATTCAAGCCACATCAAGTATACACACTTGAAGACTGCAAGCTGCTGATTATATCATCCTAATCAAGCTGCTACAACTGAATCATTTATTTGATTCAATCTTTATTTTATAAAGAACCTGCTGAAGACAGTGAAGCACAGTTGTGTGAAAGACTGTTGTTTGTGGTGGAGCTGGTGAAGAGGCAATCCGACCCTTCAAGGACCAGTGGAAGACTCAGGAGCAGCAATTCTACATGTTCCTAGTTTTCAGTTTGTGAAGCCATAGTCATTGGTGAAGGACAAGCAATCTTAGGAATCTTTGTAACTGCAACATCAAAGATCTCTAGTGAATTACCTCCAACATCACAGGAGAAGAGTGGGTGACAGATTACACCACTGGAACCACTATAAAATCGCCTACTTACTTTCAGATTTACATTCTGCACTTAGTTTATTATATACATCAATCAACTGAATCTAGCAACTGAAATCACACACATACACTACTGAGTATCTAATACTTAGTATCATATTTAACAACAAGTATTAAGGCTTAATTTTGACATAATTCCATTTGCACAAATTTAGTAAATCGAATCGGTGAGACTCATCATTTATCAAGAAAGCTTAATGAGGCATCGTGAGATCATCGAACTTCAAGCAGTTGAAGTTGCTGAATTTGTTAATTCCAAAGTTTTAAGTTGTAAGTTTATTCACCCCCCCTCTAAACTTAACCAAAGCCTTTTCAAGGGACCAACAATTTGGTATCGGAGCAGTGCTTCTGCTCTGAAGAAATCCTACTTGTTGTGCTTGTGAAAATACTTTGAAACTTTTTCAAGTTACTGATTTTCAAAAACTTGCATCATGGATAACACTCAGTATGCTAGAACTATGCTGATGTGTTCTCTAGATAGATTTGATGAATATAAACGTTGAATGCAAAGCTTACCTTGTCGCAACTCATGATGAGATGATGGATGTACTAACTGATGGACCACTGGAGATTACCAAGGCAGTAACAGTGGGTGATACTACAGAGTACATTCCTAAACCAAAAAGAGAATGGAATGCAGAAGACAGAAAAAGAGCAAACCTCAACAATATTGCTATTGATATCATTTATAGAACCTTGGATAGAAATATGTACATGAAGGTTAAAGATTGCAAACTGCAAAGGAACTTTGGGACAAGATACTGCTTGATCCGTGAAGGCACTGATGCAATAAAGAAGAACAAAATCAGTGTGGTCAAAAAGAGGTTTCAAAAGTTCAAGATGCTACCAAATGAAACCATTGAGCAGATGGAATCAAGATTTAATGCTATCCTGGATGAACTTACCCTGCTGAGTGTAAGTTATTCAAAAGAGGAAATAAACACAAAAATCTTGGAAGCATTACCTGCAAAAGATGTTTGGAAAATGAAGGTGACTGCAATAGAAGAAATGAGAAAGCTGCATGAAGAAGACACATTCAAGTTATTTTCAGATCTTAAGGCTTATGAATTTAGCAAAAAGCTTGTACCTGAGACTGAAAAAGAAGAGCCAAAGACCACTGCATTGGCTGCTTCACATCAGGAAGAAACATCTGGAGGACAAGATGATCTGCTGGATGAGATGCAGGAACAGATTGCCCTACTGAGCAAGAAAATCAGGATGATGAAGACAGGAAAGGCCCCTGCAAGAAATTTCACAAAAAGGCCTACTGAAAGAAAGAAAGAAGAACCAAAGAAAGACAATGACTATCTGTGCTTTCATTGCAAGAAACCAGGACACTTCAAACCTGACTGTCCTGAGTTAAAACAAAGTAAGGAACCTGATTATCTTTGCTTCAACTGCAAGAAGCCTGGACACTTTAGACCTGATTGTCCAGACCTACTGAAGACCCGGAGTCAACAAAGAAGACATGGCAAGAAAGCTATGGTTGCTTAAGATGAATCAGGGTATGAAGTGGAATCTGAAAAGGGAAATGAATCAGATGACACAACACCAAGTTCTTTGATATGGAAGATTATGCTTTGATGGTCAATATAGATGGCGAGGAGGTATACAACATTGTATCAATAAACACTCTCTTTGGAAGTGATTGTGAATCAACATGTGGTTCAAATCCTAGAAATTCTAATAATGAGGAGACTTTGGATGCTATCCTTAATCAACTGAGGAAAATACAATCTGGTTATGAGATTGTGAAGGCTGAAAAAGAAGCTCTTCAGTTGGAGGTTGAAAGATTGTTCTCGGTGAATTTTATGATTTATATCGCAATATTTCATAGCAATAATCCCCGTGTTTTAGTAATCTTTATAGAAAATTACGTATTAAATGAACAAATGGAAGAAATGGTCTTAAGGTTACAAAAAGTGTAAAACGTGCCAATTACGTGCTTAAAATGATGATTTTATGTTGGTTTGAGTTGTGTTACACTTTGGTATGTTTTCAATGACGTCACGAGGTGTTAAATGCGGCTGAGGAAAAGTTGATTTAAAGTGTGTAATCGTGCTCAAGAGAGGGAGTCAAGAATAAAGAGATAAAGATGAAAGGTCGAATTTGAAGGCATGCCGGATTTAACGCCTCAAGTATTGAATCAAGCGCCCGTAGAAAGTCGAACGAAGCGTTTGATGCCCCGTCCACGGACGGGCGTTCGAATAGTGGATGGCGCCCACTGGAAGAATTTTGATTCGTGATGCCGAGAATTTTCTTTGGTCGGTGGCCTCGATTTTGTCCAAATTAAAGAAGGACGTGCGTCCAGGCCCAGCTAGGCCCGACTCAAACAAGTTTTGCACACTGGATGGGCGTCCAGGTGTTTTGGACGGGCGTCCACGGCCGACTTAACCCTAGCCGCCTTAAAAATCTATAAATAGCAGCGCATGGGAAACCCTAAAGATCATCATAATTCCAGCTGCACTTTTTAACAGAGCAACAGCCGCACCAAACACATAAGAAGATGAGTCTTCTTCTTTCAATTCTTTCTTGGAGATCAAGGATGATTGAGGCTAAACATTCGCATGATGGGACAACAGATGAAGCCAACACAACACCATCACAACCAAGGGATTTTCGAGTAGCGCTTGTTTAGTGAGTTTGAATTTTAATTTCTTTATCAATTGAATAGATTTGAATGTTTGGTTTATTAGATTGAGAAATCAATGAAACGTTTATCTGTTTTGAATTTTAATGAGAATTGGATTCATATATAGAACCGTTCTTTTGATACGATTAGTAATAATTCAAGAGATTGTTTATTATTGATTGGGTAGGAGATTCGGAGACGAACTCGTGATCATGTTCTTAAATTGTTAATTTTGTTTTACTTAAGAAAGAAAACGAAAGCTAAGTAAATTTGATTAAGGAAACTAGATCGAATTTAGGTTAGATCATACCAAGAAATATAACTCAATTCATGACTTGGTTGGGTGGTGGTTGTTTGGTGGATCCTTGTTGCCCTACTGTCCTTTATATTCATAAGAAAGTTCGTACTTTTTGCTTTGTTTAGTTATTCTTTAAAACCCTAGCTTTTACCTCATGCTTTGCATATTTTACATTTCTTAAATCATAATCGGACGCCCGTCCACATAAGTGAATGCCCGTCCATAGTCGAATTTTCCTGTTTCCTGTTTTAGTTTAGTCTTACTCATCGTTTTTATATTATAGTTAGTATAGACCTTAGTTTTAGGTAATAAATTGTGACATAATCGATATAATAATTGTCCCTTGATCCGATAAACATTCCACTTCTTAGACGACCCGTAACACCTTTACTACAAGCCTTATACTTGGGGTGTTCCGTAATTGTAAATTTAAAACTAGTTTTTACCGAACAAGTTTTTGGCGCCGTTGCCGGGAGTCGGTAACGGTTGTCGGATTCTACATAGGACGCTTTTACGTGTCAAAGGATCGCTTTTAGCACGCGGTAGTATTTTGCCGTAAATTTCGCTCGAGTGTCCGTTTGGCGCGCAGGACCCCAATTCGGAAAGCTCGTTCCGACGCCGACGACGTGGTGAACAGCCGTAGGACCTTCAGTGCCGTTTTCGAGGTCAAAATCCACTGTTTTCCCCTCTATTTTGGCCCTAGAAGATTTCAACACGTTTTTTTTACCGTCTTAGTGCCTTTTCTGTTTTAATTTTTTTCGTAGGTAGGTTTCTTTTCTTGTTTCTGTTTCTAGATCTTTTTTCTAAATTCGAAAATAAAAAAAATAATAAATAAATAAAAATAAAAAAATAAAAAAAATAATAAAACCTTTCGAACAGCGCTCACCCCACCTGAACGCCTGCTCCGCCTTTATATCTGTCTTTACGACCTTGATTCGATTGCTCTCAACAGCGTTCACTTCTGAATCCTCTCTCGAACTAGCGTCCACTTACACTGAACATGATTCGATCTTTGAAAATTTCACTTTCAGTCTCTTCTCTCTCTTCTCTCTTTCTAAACCTCTAAGCCTCTACTCATCTCTACATTCCCTCTCATCAACCCTAAGGTTGATTTCTTATCTTATTCGCTTCTCCTGGTTTATGCAAACCAGAGTAAGAAGGGCAATCTTATCTTTAACCCGAACCGAGCGAGACATTGTCGGAAGAAGATTATTTCAAAGTTCGACAAGATGAGCGAACACGGTTCTAGCGATGACGAACCGGAGAACCAAGGGAATAATATCCAAGATCCCTTTCAGTTAAACCAAATTTCGATGCAAATGTTGCAGAACCAAAGAATAAAGAAGCAAGCCTGGATAAACCAAAGCAGATGCAAAGAACAACATGAGATAGGCCATTCAACAAAGAACAACCCCAGCGGCCGCAATTTGTTGTGCAAAGAAGACCCTTATGCGCCTTATCTTGATCAAGACTTCTTGGAAGGGCATAGACCAATTCGGCCTCCAGAGATGGGAGGAATGCATTTTGATCTAAAGAATGGAGTTGTGGGGATGGTCCAAAATAGCTCATTCCATGGCACTGCTGCAGAAGACCCACATGACTTCTTGTCTACTTTTGTGCAAATCTGTGAAGCAGGTCACTACCCTGGCGTTCCTACAGAAGTTGTTAAATTGAAACTTTTCTCGTTTGCTTTGAGGGGTGAAGCAAATCGATGGTTTAAGTCCTTACCCCATCACTCTCTTAATAACTGGGCTGATGTTAAAAGAGCCTTTGCTCTGAAATTCGTTTCACCTGGAACGATAATGGACCGTAAAAGAGATATAGCTACCTTCGAGCAACTAGAAGGAGAGAGTGTGGGAAAGGCCTGGGAGAGGTTGAATTTGTTAATGAGGAAATGCCCTAACCATGGATACACTCGACATGAACTTCTAGAATTATTCTATCAGGGTGTTACTCAACCCAATAAAGATTACTTAGACTCCACAACTCATGGATCGTTTTTAGGAGGAGGAGATGATGATTTGCTACTGTGGTAGCGTAAACAATAGCTAAGAATAACATGTGGGCTACTCAAAAGAAGACCCATGTTAGTGGAAGCAAAAAGGAGGCTGCTGAAAATAACTCGGAGACAAGACTGCTAGTTGCTCAAATGGAAATAATGAACAAACAACTAGCCAACATGCAAATGAAGCGACAAGAAGGGCCACAGAGATGAATCACTCGGGCATACAGGCCGGGAATGTGATGAATGAGGAAGTACAAGCCATGGAGAGGCAGAATCAACACTTTGGAGGCTTCATCAAAATTCGTCAATCGAGTCAAACTCAAACCGCAACTTCTCGGAAATCCGTGAAATAGTTATTATACACCACCTGGTGCATCCAATAACCAAAGACCCCAAGGTAACTGGGCTCAAACGCAAAATCAACAGCCCACCTATGTCTCTCAGAAGAAATTCGATGAGCTAGTAGACATGGTGAAAACACTAGCCACCGGTCAAAAAACGATGGAGAGACAGATTGGTCAGATGGCTGATCAACAAGCAAGCAGACCTCAAGGAAGACTGCCTAGTTATACAGATAAAAACCCTAAGGCAGATATCAATGCTTGCACTGCCATCACACCTCAGTGGGAGTATGGAGAGGAGGAGTTGAATGCAGTCACCCTCAGAAGCGGTAAGACAGCTGGACCCGAAAAGATGTCGGGAAACGAGTAGCCCCTCCTGACGCCATAAGTTCAGGAGGGGGTAAACAGGATAAAAATGCCAAAGAAAGCAACAGTGAGGAAGAGCTGAGTGATGATGATTTTTCGGGGGATAGTGATGAGGATGCTGAGAAGAGAAGTCAGGTAGCTGAACCCCTGACTAAAAAGAAAACTGAGAAGTTTGTCAGATGGAAGGATAAGGAGGACGAAGCCATTAAAAGTCAAATTACAGTCAACCATTCGAAAACCCTTCCTTATCCGGCAAAGAAAAGAGAGAATATCTCGAACTCTGACAAACAGTATGACGGAGTGAGAAGGATGCTTAGAGATACTATGGTGACTATGCCACTTGCTGAGGTATTAACGGAGATGCCTAAGTGCTCTAAGTATCTTAAGGATGCCTGTGGAAGTAAGAAGAAGCTAAAGGGAATGGCGGAAGAGGTGCTAAGAGAAGAATGTTCAACGGTTTCACAAAGCGTTGCAATCAAGCGAGGTGACCCCGGACGACCTTCAATCTCTTGCATGATTGAAGGCCACACGTTCCACAATGTTTTATGTGATTCAGGCCTCTGTCAATGTGATGCCATTGAACGCCTGCAAGAGTCTCGGCTGGACAAAAGGCTAAAGGAGCGCCACGCTCTCTTGGTTGGTGGACCGATCTAGCCGCTTTAGCCGGGTTGTGTGTTAACAACGCCCTTATCCATGTTAAACATCTAGTTTTTCCAATCGACCGGGTCATACCGATTACCGATCGACAAGGAGATGCCCACGATTCTCGGGCCGGCCTTTCTTAAACACTTCGCGCTCCACCATTGACTTCAAACCGGCCAAATCACTCGAGAGTAGAGGACACCTCCGTTACACTTGAGCGAGAAAAATTCTCATGGAAGCCTCGAGCCAGGAGATTTCATTCATTGAAGCAATTTATGGAGGTGAATCTGACCCTGATGAAGAGCTCACGGAGATAGGAGCCCTGGATGTTATAATTCACGAAGAAGGAAATAACTGTCCACGGGCCGTAATCAATGTTGAGTTGTCTCAACAACCTACGCACACTGAGCCTATGAGTGAACATAAAATCTGGGACATTCCAGGGATGAGCAGCGATGATTTGAAAGAGCTCAACCAGCCAGACTTTAGCCTTGCAGAGGAGGAAGTTTTAATGGGCAGTTGGGACGAAATGATTTCTGGAAAGAAGCTACTCATTGGGAGTTGGATGATTGGGAGCATCTTGCAGAAGAGCTTGAAGAAGAAGAACTTAAGAAGATGGTTAAGCACAAGAAAGAACAAACGGAAGCTGACAGGAGGATTCCTCTAGATGATGTCACAATACCTTTCTGGGGTTACACCTCAGGAAGATGAGGTGTTTTTCAGTCAACCGGTCCAAGCTCACAAGGAGAAATGTGGTCCCTTAAAATCTAGTATCAAGCAACCACCTGCTGACTTAGAGTTGAAACCACTTCCATGAAGACCTAAAATACATCTTCCTTAAAGACGGTGATAAGTTGCCTTGATCATCTCGCCTAAACTCGAGCCGGAGCAAGAAGGTAATTAATCAAAGTGCTTGAGAAACATATCCTCGCGTTCGGATGGCAGGTGGGCGATATCAGAGGAATCAGCCCAGACGTGTGCATGCATAAGATTCGAACGGAGGAAGGAGCGAAAAAGGTCAGACAACCTCAAAGGAGGCTGAAACCCCACATGCAGGAGGTTGTCAAAAAGGAGATTATCAAATGGCTTGACATGGGAATTATTTATGCCATAGCCGATAGTGAGTGGGTCAGCCTACTCAAGTTGTGCCAAAGAAGGGGAATTACAAGTGGAAAAGAAACTAAAAAGGGAAGAAGTTGCCTTACGCCTTGTGGTGGCTATAGAGTTTGCATTGATTATCGCAGTTAAATGAAGTCACCGCTAAGGATCATTTCCCCCGCCTTCATTGACCAACTTCTAGAAAGACCGAGTGGTCATAAGTATTATTGTTTCCTCGATGGATATTTCGGTTATTTCCGGATAGCCATCGACCCTAATGACCAAGAGAAGACAACTTTTACCCGTCCATCGGGCACTTTTGCGTTCCGCAGAATGCCTTTCGGTTTGTGTAATGCACCGGCTACGTTTCAACGGTGCATGTTAGCCATATTTGATGGACTTGTAGAGCAGTGCATGGAGGTCTTCATGGATGACTTTTCAGTCTATGGCGACAGCTTTGATGAAATCCTAAAGAATCTAGATATGGTACTCCAACGTTGTGTTGAGAAAAATCTAGTGCTTAACTGGGAGAAATGCCATTTTCTAGTCGAAGAAGGGATTGTTTTGGGACACAAGGTGTCCAGTGATGGTATTCAGTGGATAAGGCTAAAGTAGAAGCCATTGAGAGAATGTCGTACCAAGACAAAGTGAAGGAGGTACGAGGATTTCAGGACATGTGGGCTTCTATCGGCGTTTCATTAAAGACTTTTCGACGATAGCAAAACCGTTATCCAACCCGCTTAAAGAGGAAGTGGAGTTTTTGTTTAATGATGGGTGTAAGAAAGCTTTTAATAGCTTAAAGGATAAGCTAACCAAAGGTGCCCCCATTTTAATCGCTACCGATGGACTAAACCTTTTGAACTAATGTGCGATGCCTCTAACTACGAGTGGGCGCATTCTAGTAAGCGGAGAATTGACAAAAAGTTCAGCCGATTTATTATGCTAGCCGCGACTTTGAACCCAAACTCAATGCAATTACGCCACTACCGAGAAGGAATTCTTGGCAATGCGTTTTTGCTATTGACAAATTTCGTGGTTATCTTTAGGGTCCAAAGTGGTGGTGTGGACAGATCACGCAAAGACTACGCTACCTTATGGGAAAAGCAGATGCTAAACCAAGGTTACTCGGATGGATCCCGATACTACAGAATTTGACCTTGAAATTAAGGACAAGAAGGGTAGTGATAATGTTGTAGCCGACCACTTATCTCGCTTAGTGAATGAGGGTGGCGAAGCCCTAAGGAGATAGGCATTGACTTTCCGACCGAGCAATTGATGAAGCTTGATACGAGTTAGGCCATGGTACGCTGACACGTTAACTACTTAAAGGTGGGCATTTAGAAGAAATGACGATCGTGAAAAGAAGAAATTTTTCAATGACTTAAAGTATCTCGTATGGGAGGATCCACATCTGCTTAAAGTCCGCAAGGACGGGTTGCTTAGAAGGTGCGTTCGGAGCATGAACAATTGGATATTCTCGAGCAATGTCATAGTGGTCCCATTTGGTGGACACTACGGAGCACCTAAGACAATCACAAAATCCTTCAAGCTAGTTTTTTGGCCTACCTTGTTTAAAGATGTGAAGCCTTTTGCAAAGGTCGTGATAAATGCCAAAGAGTAGGAGACTCAAGAATAGGATGGAGATGCCTTTGAGGCCTATCTTGGAATGTGAAGTCTTTGACGTCTGGGGCATTGATTTTATGGGACCATTCCCATCATCGTGCTCTAACAAATATATTCTAGTCTGTGTGGACTATGTTTCCAAGTGGGTAGAGGCCATAGCCACCCAAACCAATGATCACAAAGTTGTAAAGAAATTCTTGCAAAAGAATATCTTTACTAGATTTGGCTGTCCTAGAGCCCTTATCAGTGATGAAGGTTTGCATTTCTGTAATGCACCACTGGATAAAATTCTTGAGAGATATGGTGTCAAGCATAAAATTGGTACACCATACCATCCCCAAACCAGTGGCCAAGTCGAGGTAAGCAACCGGAGCCTTAAGCGGATCTTGGAGAAAACGGTGAATTCAAATAGATCCAACTGGAGTCTGAAGTTGGACGACGCACTTTGCGCTTATCGCACTGCGTTTAAGACCCCTATGGGTACGTCACCCTTTCAAATGGTTTATGGCAAGGCTCGCCATCTACCAATGAAATGAGCACGAGCTTCATTGGGCTATTAAATTCTTAAACTTCGATAGCCAACTCTTTGGGGAGAAAAGATTACCGCAACTACATGAGCTCGATGAATTCGGACTCGGGGCCTACGAACGCCAAGCTGAGCAAGGAAAGAACGAAGGCACTCCACGATGCTAAGATTAAAGATCGGGAATTCAAAGTGGGAGACATGGCTTTGCTGTATAACACCAGACTCCATCTTTTTGCTGGTAAGTTTAAATCTAGGTGGTCTGGCCCCTTTGAGATTCTTGATGTTCATCCTGGTGGAGCCATTACGTTGAAAGGCTACGGCGATCAACCGTTCAAAGTCAATGGTCACCAGATTAAGAAGTACTTTGGGCAACCCAAGGAAAAGCCTGAAGTACTATACTTTCAAAGGAGAAATGAAACGGTTGAGTCGTTTATTTGTGAAGAGATTCCATCCGACTTCTTTGGAGTGGATGATGACATTCTCACCCCTATCCTTGCAGATCCTTCTGTCGATGCTCCTGAGCCTGTTAGCATACCTCAGCCGCATCTGAGAAACAAGAACAAGAAGAAAAGAGTCAGTGTTGTCTGGAGAGAAAAATTTCATGATCTTCTCGCGCACCTGACTTGTTGTTGTGGCGAAAACCATTTCCGTCCTAGTCTTTCTGATTCTGCCAGAGAAGTGGTTAGACGCATACCCAAGTGGCCTGATCCAGGTTGACTTGGTTTACTCTGTCAAGCTAATGACATAAAAGAAGCGCTCCTAGGAGGCAGCCTAGTCTTTTAAGTTACTTTTTAGTTAAGTTTTTAGGTTATTAGGAATAAAACCTTGGTGAGTTGTGTGTTGGTTATCCTTGGCCTATTTGTGGTTGTTTTATGTGTATACATGTTTACTCATATACCCCGTATACCCCGAGATTATATGTTATGTCGAGTGTTGCAGATATTGTTGAGCGGTTTGTGCCAGTTATCACGTTTAGTGTTGTATGTTCGTGATACGAGCTGCGGCGGTTCATTCATGCTACGGCCGGACCTCTGCCAACCTACAACCCGACAATCACTTTGAAACCAGCTAAGTATTCTTTTTCTTTTATTTTCACATTCTGAGGACATAATGTGATTTAAGTGTGGGGGGTGTCTAAATTGGCTATGTTATCATGCTATATTTCTGAAAATGAGTAAATGTGATTTTCTCGAAAATTTTAAATTTTTTTAAAGTAAACTTGGATAATTGTAAATCTTTAGCATGTAATTGAAACAAATGGCTTGCTAGTTTTAGTTTCCTGACAATGATTTTATGTGACTTGAGAGATAATTATAGCATGTTTTTACTGATTTGAGATAGTATTCATTTCACACTCACGAATCCTTTGATATTGAAGCAATAATTTTGAACTGTATCCTTTCACTATTTTAGTGATTTATCTTAGAGAGATTTGGTCTTAATAGTAACAGTGAAGTAACACTTAAGTTCAGAACGTGCACTGTGAATATCGGAAGGTTTGAATGTGATAAGTGAAACATAACTAATGTTTTTTTTGAAAAAAAAGTTGAGTTAATAATAAGTAAATGGGTGTGTCGAAAGCTGGTCGATGATTGGAGTGCGGTAGGGCATTATCTCGAAATGTCCTATACCACTATGATGACCAAAAGCTCACGACAGTCAGGAAAAGCTACCCTATGATTTGAGTAAGGTAGGGTGTTATCCCGAAACATCCTATTCTACTATGACGGGTAAGAGCTCATTCTGATGTGCGTCAAAGAAGAAAACAAGAAAGTGAAAAATTAAAGACTTTGTTATCGTTGAACTTATACCCAGTATAAACCGAATGATATGCTGTAGGGATTATCCTACTGAGTGTGCGGGAAGACTTTGTGTGGAACGACTGCTGTCTATACCTAGGATAGTCATTAAAATTATTTGAGAGGATATTTGTTTGAGAGGATTGTGAAGATTGCAAAAGGGCTTGTCACACACACATAATCTATCTCTATGTTGGTATCACTTGCTATAGTTGTTGTATCTTTTGTTACGTGAGTTAGGGATCTATTTGGATTACATTTAAAGTGAGCCAGTTTTGATTGTTTTGTTCGGGACGAACAAAAAGCTAAGTGTCGGGGAGTTGTTCTCGGTGAATTTTATGATTTATATCGCAATATTTCATAGCAATAATCCCCGTGTTTTAGTAATCTTTATAGAAAATTACGTATTAAATGAACAAATGGAAGAAATGGTCTTAAGGTTACAAAAAGTGTAAAACATGCCAATTACGTGCTTAAAATGATGATTTTATGTTGGTTTGAGTTGTGTTACACTTTGGTATGTTTTCAATGACGTGCAGGTGTTAAATGCGGCTGAGGAAAAGTTGATTTAAAGTGTGTAATCGTGCTCTGAAGAGTGGGAGCTGAAGAATAAAGAGATAAAGATGAAAGGTCGAATTTGAAGGCATCTTTGGACGAACGCCTGAAGTATTGAATCAAGCGCCCGAAAAAGTTGAACGAAGCGTTTGATGCCCGTCGCCTGGACGGGCGTCGAATAGTGGTGGCGCCCACCGGAAGAATTTTGATTCGAGATGCCGAGAATTTTTTGGATGGCGCCCGATTTTGTCCAAATTAAAGAAGGACGCGCGCCCAGGCCCGGCCGCCCGACTCAAACAAGTTTTGCACACCTGACGGGCGCCCAGTGTTTTGGACCGGCGTCCACGGCCGACTTAACCCTAGCCGCCTTAAAAATCTATAAATATCAGCGCATGGGAAACCCTAAAGATCATCATAATTCTAGCCGCACTTTTTAACAGAGCAGCAGCTGCACCAAACACATAAGAAGATGAGTCTTCTTCTTTCAATTCTTTCTTGGAGATCAAGGATTATTGAGGGCTAAACAGTTCGCAGTAGGACAACAGGATGAAGCCAACACAACACCATCACAACCAAGGGATTTTCGAGTAGCAATTGTTTAGTGAGTTTGAATTTTAATTTCTTTATCAATTGAATAGATTTGAATGTTTGGTTTATTAGATTGAGAAATCAATGAAACGTTTATCTGTTTTGAATTTTAATGAGAATTGGATTCATATATAGAACCGTTCTTTTGATACGATTAGTAATAATTCAAGATATTGTTTATTATTGATTGGGTAGGAGATTCGGAGACGAACTCGTGATCATGTTCATAAATTGTTAATTTTGTTTTACTTAAGAAAGAAAACGAAAGTTAAGTAAATTTGATTAAGGAAACTAGATCGAATTTAGGTTAGATCATACCAAGAAATATAACTCAATTCATGACTTGGTTGGGTGGTGGTTGTTTGGTGGATCCTTGTTGCCCTACTGTCCTTTATATTCATAAGAAAGTTCGTACTTTTTGCTTCGTTTAGTTATTCTTTAAAACCCTAGCTTTTACCTACTGTTTCTGCATATTTTTTGTTCTTAGATCATAATCGGACGCCCGTCCACATAAGTGAACACCCGTCCATAGTCGAATTTTCCTGTTTCCTGTTTTAGTTTAGTCTTACTCATCGTTTTTATATTATAGTTAGTATAGACCTTAGTTTTAGGTAATAAATTGTGACATAATCGATATAATAATTGTCCCTTGATCCGATAAACATTCCACTCCCTTAGGACGACCCGGTAACACCTTTACTACAAGCCTTATACTTGGGGTGTTCCGGTAATTATAAATTTAAAACTAGTTTTTACCGAACAAAGATTAAAAGCTGAATTAAGAATTCTTAAAGGAAAAGAAAAGGTCGTTGGACAGAATCAGCATAAGCCTGCTGAACAATCAGTAGCTGCTGAACCATATTGTTCTTTTACTGCATACAAATCTGGAAAGCCTTATGGTGATAAAACCGGGCTTCGATTTAGAACTCAACAATCTAAAAAGAGTGGATCCAGTAAAGTTATTGAACCTAGTACCAGAATTGGTCCTAAGTTTGTACCTGCACAAGATCCAACTCCAAGTAAGGTTCTTTGAGGCAAGAAACCTCCCGAGAATACTTCAAGGAAGCAAAATCAGAAGTCAAAGAAGTCAACAGTTCCTAACAAAAAGAACAAATCCAAAATAGGACTGCTGGATCTTCTAGACCTACTGATAGCAGACCTGCTACCAAGTCTGCTAGACCACAGAAAGGTAATAATCAGAAATATTCCAAGGATAAGAATCCTAAACCCAAAAATGTTAATCATTCAAGGGATACTTATCTCAGGGGGAAAGGTAGACTGTTCCCTACTAATGATGATTGGAATATTCCTGTACCTGCTTATAGAAACAATCAGTATAACCATGCTGCTAGGGTAAAACCTAAGCAATGGAATCAGCAAAGGACTCATCAGAGGACTTATAAAAGGCCTCAGCAGGGACCTCAGCAGACTCCATACTACAGGGATGTTCCTAACAGACAACAAACAAATGGTTATACTAATGCTTCTAACACCAAAAGTCACTTCAAACAGCATTATAAACCAAAAGGCCAGAAAACATATGTGAATCCTACACAACCAACTGTTAGAACTTATGGATGTGTGGAATACATGTATGAGCCAAAGTATGACACCTTTAGGAGAAGACCTTATGGAAACTTACCAACGGTCATGCTTACTACTGAACACTATGGACCCAAACATGTTTGGGTACCTAAAATGTATTAACTTTGTTTTGTAGGGTGTCTGGTACTTTGACAGTGGATGTTCCAGACATATGACAAAGAACAAGCACTGTTTATCAAACTTTGTGGCAAAGGATGGTCCAAGGGTGAATTTTGGCAACAAGAATACACCTGGATATACAAGAAGATATGGCACACTTGTGAGAAATGGACTTACAATCAAGAATGTTGCATATGTGGAAGGATTTGGACTACAACTTGCCGAGCATTGGACAATTACGTGACATGGGATACAAGGTCACTTTTGACAAAAACAATCGTATTGTCATTAGTGAAAGAGGTGATCAAGTTATCTTGGCTGGTAGAAGACAACAAAACATGTATGTTGTGGATTGGTCTCATCATTGTTCGAAAACCGCTCGATTGTGCATACCAAGTCCGAACTCAATTGGTTATGGTACAAGAAGTTGAATCATTTGAATTTTGATGACATCAATCGGGTTGGTGAAGAAGAAGCTGGTGATTGGTTTACTTGAGATCACATTCAAGAAGGATGCTATATGTGATGCATGTCACAGGTAAAAGAGATAAAGTCAAGCTTCAAGTCAAAAACTAAACAATCAACTAATAGAGTGTTGGAGCTGATGCATATGGATCTATTTGGACCAATAACTCCAACAAGTGTAACATGAAATAAATATACCTTAGTGGTTGTGGATGATTATTCAAGGTACACTTGGGTGATATTTATGAACAAGAAAAGTGAAACACTTAAAAGCATGCCTAATCTTCTAAAGAGATTACAAAATGAGAAAAGTTTGACAGTAGTAAAAATAAGATCGGATCAGGGTACAGAATTTCTCAACAAAGTTATAAGAGAATACTGTGAACAGAATGTTGTACTACATCAACTTGCTGCTGCTGGTACACCTCAGCAAAATGGGGTTGCTGAAAGAAGAAACATGACTTTAAAGGAAGTAGGAAGGACAATGATATGTGAAGCATTACTACCTGAAAGATATTGGGCTGAAGCAGTTAATACAACATGTTATACAAAAAGCAGAACTTCAGTGAACAAGAAGCTGCTGAAGACACCTTCTGAGATTTGGAATGGAAGGAAACCAAACATATCATATTTCCATCCATTTGGAAGCAAATGTTTTATCCTAAATCACAAGGTACATTTGAAGACATTCCAACCAAAGTCAGATGAAGGAATTTTCTTGGGATATTCTTCAGTCAGCAAGGCATTCAGAGTACTGAACAAGAGGTCACAGAAACATGAAGAAACAATCCATGTTGTGTTTGATGAACCTAAGTTCACCTGGTATGGAAGATGAAGATTGTGAACTCTTTGAGAATCAACAGTCACCGATCCAGATTGTGTTGAAGTTTTGGAAAGATTCAATGACTTAAAAGTTTACGACATCGCCTCTGCTTGAACACCCTTTGTAATACTACTAATGCAACAACTGAAGCAATTCAAGGATCTGCTGAACCCCCTGTTGTTGAAGAAGCTACAAGCAGACCTATCGAAGATGAGGTTCACGATAATCAAACTAACCGTAATCCACAATTGTTAAGGAATCACCTCTTTGAACAAGTTATTGGCAATGTACAAACAAGGTGCAAGGACTGTAAGACAACCTGGAAGCTATGTTTACTTGTTTTCTATCTCAAATAGAACCTAAAGTTGTTGAAGAAGCAATTTGAGATCCAGTTGGATAATTGCTATGCAAGAAGAATTGAATGAATTTGAAATAAATCAAGTTTGGACACTAGTTGAAAGGCCAAGTCATGCAAATATCATTGGTACTAAGTGGGTATCTTGAAACAAACTTGATGAATCTGGTACCATTGTGAGGAATAAGGCCGGACTAGTTGCAAAAAGGCTATTCTCAAGCAGAAGGAATAGATTTTGATGAAACTTATGCACTGTTGCAAGATTGGAAGCTATCAGATTATTCTTGGCACATGCTGCATATATGAACTTCAAGGTATATCAAATGGATGTCAAAAGTGCATTTTTGAATGGCATTCTAGAGGAGGAAGTGTATGTACAACAACCTCCTGGATTTGAAGTTAAAGATCAAGAAGATAAAGTGTATAGACTCAACAAAGCACTTTATGGATTGAAACAGGCACCAAGAGCTTGGTATGAAACTTCATCTCAATTCTTGGTGGACAATGGTTTTACAAAAGGAACCATTGATAAAACTCTTTTCAGAATTAATGAGAAGGACAACACCCTGCTAGTACAGATTTATGTTGATGACATAATCTTTGGTTCTGAAAATGAATTGTTATGTGAAAAGTTTGCAAATCTAATGAAGAGCAAATTCCAAATGAGTATGATGGGAGAAATGAACTACTTTTCGGGATTGCAAGTCAAACAGATGAAAGATGGAATCTTCATTCATCAAACCAAGTATACCAAGGAGTTACTGAAGAAGTTTGGTATGGAAAACAACACCTAGATATCAACTCCAATGAGCACAAATATCAGATTGGATGAAGATAAAGAAGGAAAAGATGTTGATCAGACATTATACAGAAGGATGATAGCGCGATCATCAGATCTCACCGCCAGCCAGACTGATATATCCTTTGTTGTAGGTGTTTGTGCAAGATTTCAATCAAAACCTAAAGAAAGTCATTTAGGTGCAGTCAAGAGAGTTCTCAAGTACCTAAAGGAGACTTTGGGAATAGGGATATGGTATTCCAAGGATGGAAGCTTCAAAGTTATATCCTACTCAGATTCTGATTATGCTTGATGCAAAATTGATAGAAAAAGCACTACAGAACTCACAATTGATGGGAAGTAGTGGTCTCCTGGTTCAAAAAAAGCAATTCAATATCAACTTCCACCGTTGAATAATACATTGTCTTTGGAAGTTGCTGTGCACAAGTACTATGGTTAAGACAACAATTAAGGGATTATGGAATTGAATAAAAAGAAATTCCAATTATGTGTGACAACACAAGTGCAATTGCAATCACTAAAAATCCTGTTTTGCACTCAAGAACCAAGCATATTGATGTGAGACATCATTTTATAAGAGATCATGTTGAAAAGAAAGATGTGGTGGTTCTATACATCCCTACTGAAAATCAACTTGCTGATATCTTCACTAAACCACTTGATAGTGAAAGGTTTGCTAAACTAAGGACTAAACTTGGAATTATAAAAGTTGACTGATAATCAGCAATGTACTGGAATTCACCAAGGGGATTAGTCTTTGCTATGATGGGTGAGCTCACTTAGCAGATTAGTCATTGGTGTCAACAATTCCATGTACTTATGTTTGGACAATTGAGCAAATGAGGTTGCCAAGGGGATTGGTCTTTGTCATGATGGGTGAGCTCACTTGACAGATCAATCATTGGTATTAAAATTCATCTTGTATTATCAATTGATCAAAACAAGAAGAAATCAAGGATTAGCAGAGTCACATTGTCAGCAGCCTGCTAAAGCATCTTTGTCAGCAGACTGCTGAGCCAACCCTGCTAAGGACAACCCTGCTGAATGGAACATTACACAGTCAAACCTTACTAAAGTCAAAGAGCAATTGGCGGGATATTTATTCTATCCATTATTACCCTAGTTAACACGATCTAACGGTTACAAAATGTTATGAAGGAGTTTTGGAACACGTGTCAAGACATGATTCACTCAGATTAATCGTGGTTAACATCAATGTATGTGCACTGACAGTTACAACTACCCACTGTCTATATATATACAGACCTACATACTGAAGATACTCTCTACTCACAAAATCTGCTTTATCTCTGCAAATTTACACTGTGTGAACACAGATTTACTATCTATCTTCTTCATCTTATTTTTCTCATAACAATGGCGGAAAAGGTTGATGTTCAGATTGAATCAAGCCAAAGTGTTAGAGGTTTTGTTGTTGATGCTAACCAGACTGAACTAGCAATCAACATTGGTCGAAGAATAAGAAGGTATGCTGGTCTGGAGAATGTGCTGAACATAAGACTGAAAACAATTTCATATACAAATGTTGTCAGTTTTTGGAGGAACATTGTAATACAAGAAGGTACAGAGGCATTCAAAACCACTGTGAATGCCCAGGAGATTGAAATTTCCCCAAGTCTACTGAGGGAAGTTTTTGGTTTTGAAGAAGTAGTGGATGATCCAGTAAATCCTAAAGCAATGGGATTGTCCAAGATGGCTTTTGTTGATCAAATCAAAACAAATAAATCCATCAAATCTATTCCAGGGATCAATTGCAGACACATTGGGAATGAGTACAGTCTACTGAGCAAACTCATTGCAAAGAACATACTTGGTTTGGTTGGAAGTATGGATACTCTATAAGGACCCAAGATAGAGCTGATGATGATTATATGCAGGAGTATGAGATTCGATTGGGCTGGATATTTCATTCACTACATGAAGAAAGTAGCCAAGGAGGAAAAGGAAGGAAAAGGAAATCAAAGGCCTTACCCTTAGGTTTAATGGTTCAGACCCTGCTGAATCATTTGGAAATTCCTGATATAGCAGCTGAGATGATATACCAATCTAGATAGAAGAAAGAGATTGATCAAGCTATTCCTGGTCTTGATGATGATGAAGAAGGTGTTACCGAGGTCTTGATAATGATAGTGATGGAGATGATGGTGATCTTTGGTGGTGAGCAGTCAAACAAAGCGTGAAGAAATCATCAAACTCCTTGCACCAAAGAAAACTACTGAGAAAGGAAAGGCTGTAGATACAAGGAAGATTACAGAGGTATTAAAACCTAAAAGAACAAGGAAGCAAACAAAGACAGATCAGTGAGTCTGCCGAGGTCTCTTGAAGTTGAAGTTATCGACCTCGCTATTCTTTGTAAGAAAAACTATTGTTGAGATATTGAGGGAACAACAGAAAGAAGCCAGTAGGAAGAGAAAATCTACTGTGATTGAAACTGGGGAAGATGAGCCACTTTCCAAGAGAAGGAAAGAGATTTTCCACAAGAAGAAACATGGAAATGGGAAAGAATTGAAAAACTTAGAGGCTCTAAAGGCACAAGAAGAAGTAGAAACAGTAGAAGAAGAAATAGTAGGAGAGGCTATTGATGCTGAACCAATAACTATTATCAAGCCTCATCGTAAGTGAAGCAGTTGTTGTTCAAAGAACTTTGTGGAAGAACCACAGCAATTCACTAAACCTGCTCCTGCTGTGGAAGTTGAAGAATTGGTTGAAGAACCTACAAATGTTGCAAGAAGTCAGGGGGAAGAGCAGTCTGCTGCTGACCCTGCTGATGAGCATGTAAGTCAGGGGGAACTAAGTGTTGTACAGATGGAAGTAGTAGGTACAAATATACCACCTCAGCACCCTACTGACTTTGAAGCATCTGTTGAAGAGACAATGAATTTACTTGTGGGAACTTTTGGAGGTCAGCAAGCTACTGAACCTGCCACTAGAAAGCCCTTTATGCCTTATGAGAAGGCATCTAAGAAGGACAAAGTAGATCCTAACTTCAGAAAGGTGCAAAACTACTTTCAGTGGAAGTTTGGATTCTACAAGAAACAGAAACCAGCTGCTGATCCAATGAGTGGATTTGAAGAATGGGCATTTAATCAGCTGGGTGTGGACAGCCTGTTGGATTTGATAGACACAAGCATGCTGCAATGCAGGCTGATGGATCTTTTGGATGAAGGAAAGAAAAGTGGAGCAATTATGTTCAGAGATCCAAAGTACACACCAGACAGTGATTCATCAGATTCTGATGATGATTCCCCCATGTTCCCTGGGGAGACCAGTGGAGTGGCTAGAGAAACAACTATTGAAGCCACTGGTAAGAGAAACAACTACTGAGACTGGTAAGTCTGCTGAGGGCCAGCAGACTGGAGAGATGGATGAGGATCTGCAGGATCTCACCATGGATGATCTAGAGGAACTGATCAATGATGGACTAAGCGGTGATGCACATAGGTTGGTTGGTGATTCCTCTAGTTTATTTGTTGAAGAACCTTTAGCATAATCTGAAAGTCAACAAAGTGCTAATTTAGAAGAAGAAAGGTTTGCTGACCATGATGAGCCAAGTGCAAGTTCAGAGGACTCAATCCAATATCAAGATGGATTTGACATTGAGGGCACTCTTACTGAAACTGCCATTATCCTAACCAAGATTGGTCATGCTGAAGGATTTCAAGTGGATAATGAGGCTATATTCAATCCTCAACTAGTGGAGCAGAGGTACAAAGTTCTTTGTGATACAAAACAAAGACTCGCACACAAAGGTTGGAGCAGGAGAGGTACAGCTTGAGTCTCAAACAAGACTGGACAAAGGTTGGAAAAATCCTTGGGTTTGGAGGAAACCCCTGTTGTTGAAGAGGCTGCTGTAGTGGAGCCTACTGGAGTCAAGACCACTAAAGGGAAAGATGGTCAAAGAAGCTGCACGTTAATGAGGAAGAAGCATTTCTTTGGACTATGACTTTAGTGATGAGGAGTTTCAAATGCCTGAAGAAGAAGATTTTGCTATTGATCCACCACAGGCATTTGTACCTATTTTTGAAGAACCAGCTCTTGATCCTATCCTGGAAGAATATCAAGGACCTAACCCTGCTGGATTAGATAAGAGTTGGGCAATGGTTGTGAGCAATCAGAGGCCACAATATAATGTGGAAGAGCCTGCTGATGGTTCTGATGGAAGAATGACGGGAGAAGTGCCTGAGGAGGTCTTGAATGAGTTGAGGACTGTGAGAAAGGACATGCAACAGTTAATGACTCAACTGGATAGACAAGAACAGAGATTTGAAGAACTGATGAAACTGGTGAATGAAAACAGACAATCTGCTGATATAGTTGCTTCAAATTTCACATCTACTCAAAATGCTGTTAATGATATGATGCTAGATGTGAGGGGCATCAAGGTAGGAAACACAGCAAAAGAAAAGTTTCTGAAAAATCAACTTGAAACCATCCACCAGAAACTTGACAAACTCGCTTTGAGGCACCTAAGCTGCCGAGGCTCTTTGAACATCTCAACTCTCTTTGGATTGGATCCTAAGCTCACTGAGAGGATCAATCTACTGGAGCAGACTTTGCAATCAAGGATTACTGCAGTTGATACAAGAACTGAGATTATAGAAGGCCACATAGGAGTGTGTTCATGGCTTGTTATCCCGGTTTGTTGATGACGTCACTAAGGGGGAAGAAGGCCAAACAGCAGTAGCAAAAGAGGCTGCAAGGATTTTTGCCAAGAAGAAATGGGAGAATGAGATAAATGCATTCAGGGAACCTGCACCTGGCAGAGTTCAACGTACTGTTGATCTCCTTAAACAATACAAGAATGAGTACTATAATAGGAGGAAACCTTATCATGACAAGGGATTTCATGAAGGATTAAACTCATTCTTGGGATTGAAATTTTGGGAAACAAGAGTTAAAGCCTTGAGGGCTAGTTTTAGAGGTGGAAGAGGTGGAAGAAGTGGCAGAGGTGAAAGGAGCTTGCCTATCACAAAGGCTAAAGACTCTCTGAATGAATTTAAAGAACTTTACATGAGAATGGGATTCAGAGTCAATCAGATCAATCTCCTTTTACCAGAAGCTTGGAAATGGTGGAAAGAAGTCAATTCCTACATTGATTTTACACTGATTGAAAATGAATGGATGAGGGATATGATAGAAGAAATCAGAGCCTACCAAGAACAAGTGGAGAAGGCTAGACTGGAAAGAGAAAGAAGACAGTAGATCAGCATACTTATTTTATTCTATCTTTGCTGCATCTAGACTGTAATAATTGTGAACAAATGATTATAATGAGAATTGACTGAAATTCGTTCTGTTTTTGTTTTAATCTTTTTGCTTTGCTATTAGGTGAGGGTAGTGGCATCATCACCAAAAAAAGGGGGAAATTGTTGGACTTATTTCTATGTTTTGATGATGAGTGCCACACTAGCTGTTATAGTGAAAAGGCAAAAAGATGTCTAGATCAAATGTATAGGTTTATTAAAGTTTGATTCATGAATAGGTTTGATCAAACAAGCACTGTAAAGGTCAGCTGATTTATATCAGTAGACTGGTCTATATCAGTAGGGTAGATAGGTCGATAGACTAGTGGAACCTGCCAAGACCGCGAAAGGTGAGGGCTCAAAACTCGCCATGAAGGCTAAGGGATCAAACTTAGTAATTTAAGTCAAGGATATGGAATCGAATTTAGGCAAGTCTGTGATGACCTAAAGCGATTACATATACCTTGTGTACTAAGTCTAAGTTCCTTAAGTTGGATGATTTTGGAACTTGGTTATAATTAAAAGGTGTAATCTAACTTCACGAGATAAAAGTTAGATAAAAGAAATCATTGCATTGTATTCTATACACAAAGAAATTGTCGTTCAAATAGATCGATGGGTATCTCAAACAGATCGATGAACTCGCGATAATATACCTCGATTAATTCAAGATTATATTGGAAGATTACATGGATAAGGACAGCCAACTACCTCTGACTTATCAAACAAATCAAAGGCTGAGATTAAAAGAACGTTGGGATGATTCTGATTTTTATCCAATGGTTATAAGTCAAATGGTGGGATGATCGTGATCTTTGTCAAAAGGAATTTCGACAAATGTCATCCTATGAATATAGTGATGAAAGAAAATCGGATGGGACAAAAATCAGAACGGTTACATTTGAATTTCAAATGTAAGTCACATGCATTTCTACCTATAAATTGAGGACCTTCAACTCAGAAAATGATGATATTGATGAACTTTAAGAGAAAAATATAAGAGACTACTCTGAGCTGATAAACACCCTGCTGAACTTACTGAACTTAAAGCTACTAATCCAGAAAGATTCTTTAAGTGTATTCTGCATTCAAGTCACATCAAGTATACACACTTGAAGACTGCAAGCTGCTGATTATATCATCCTAATCAAGCTGCTGCAACTGAATCATTTATTTGATTCAATCTTTATTTTATAAAGAAAACTCTTGAAAACAGTGAAGCACGATTGTGTGAAAGATCGTTGTTTGTGGTGGAGCTGGTGAAGAGGCAATCCTACCCTTCAAGGACCAAGTGGAAGACTCAGGAGCAGCAATTCTACATGTTCCCAGTTTTCAGTTTGTGAAGCCATAGTCATTGGTGAAGGAAAAGCAATCTTAGGAATCTTTGTAACAAAGAACATCAAAGATCTCTAGTGAATTACCTCCAACATCACAGGAGAAGAGTGGGTGGACAGATTACACCACCGGAACCACTATAAAATCTGCTACTTACTTTCAAAGATTTACATTCTCGCACTTAGTTTATTATATACATCAATCAATCTGAATCTAGCAATCGAAATCACACACATACACTCATCGAGTATCTAATACTTAGTATCATATTTAACAACAAGTATTAAGGCTTAATTTTGACATAATTTGCCGCACAAATTCAAGAAATCGAATCACAAGACTCATCGTTTATCAAAGAGCTCATTGAGGCATCAATAGACATCGAACTTCAAAGCAGTCTTGGGTTCTTGAATTTGTTAACTCCAAAGTTTTAAGTGTTAAGTTTATTCACCCCCCCTCTAAACTTAACCAAAGCCTTTTCAAGGGAAAATGTTTTCTTCTCCTCTACTCTATCTGGGGGTGCCACATCCATTATAAAAGGTGGTGGGTGTCAAGCTCTTTGGTACATCATAATTCCAAGAGCTAATAGCTCTTGTGTAAAATAGAGAGTATCTTATAGAGAGTTGGAGAGAGGGGAAAAGGGCCGGTCTAGCAACCGGAATTTTCCAATAGCAATCCATGATGGGATTCCGGCGGGCTGTTCGTGTAGACTAGCGGTAGAGGCTGAACACTTGGGCGGCTCTATGCAGAACTACTCTCCTTAGATGGTCAAAGCGTCCACCTTTTAGATCAACCAAGGTAACCACCGTCTACTAGCTTATTTGTTTATTGCTTAAACGAAGTCGATCTTGGGTAAAAGGAAATCAAAATTTTGAATTCCGTTGCGTTCCCGTGTAGAATTCCTAACAGGTGTTTGATTGGATATGGATGTTGATTCAGGTTATATAATGCAGTTGAAGGAACCTTTTTTTCCTTATATATTGTGTTTTAAAATTCATTTAAGTCTTTGAATTTATATTATCTCATGCATAGGGTTTTTAACCGTATAGATAACTTTCATGCCGAATTGATATGATTCGCATTTAAAAAAAATATTTATCTCTAATGAAAATATTAGGTGTTAATATTAGCTAAATAAAATATTACTACCCGTCTCGAAATATAAGTCAAGTTTTCTCACATATGTCATCTTAAGAGTTTTCATACATATTAAAGTAGTGGTTGAATGTGATAAATTTAAGGTAAATATCTAAAATACCCCTTGACTATCATTAATGTCATAATAAATTAGGGGTAAAGATAGATAAATTGACAATAAATTTTGTATTGGTAATGTAGAATGACTTATATTGTATGACAAATCTAAATGTGTATAATGACTTATACTTTTGGGACGGAGGTAGTATCTTTTAATGTGTGTAAAATTGTATATATATATATATATATATATAGTATAGATGCAGATATATTTATACTCTCCCGCTGTGCATCGCATGGGTAAAAGGCTAGAAGGGATCCAGATATATTCTTGCATACTTATGTTCAGGCTTATGAGGGTTTTGGCATCATAAAAAATGGGGAAATTGTTATGAACATTTTATTTGTTTTCATGATGGTCACACTAGCTGTTATAGCAAGGCTGAAATAAATTAGATTTCTCTGTATAAGTCTTTACTTAGAGTGTGACATGTTGTATAATTTATGTCAGAGAAGTATTGTACTAGTTGGTAGGATGGCTAAGTGAAAAACAGAAAATCGACAAAGTCAAGACAACCTAGTACCAGCAGAGAAGCATGAAGACATATGGACTGACTTATAACCAAGGAAGTCTGCGATGACCTTGGATAAGTCTAAGTTGAACCACAAGTGATGAAATCTAATGTTTAAATATGATGTACACTAATCTCACATAAATCAAAGATCAGTGAAGTACAAGTACTCTTGGAAAATCAAAGAAAGACTGGAAACAGCAAAACTGCGAAGTAACAGCACTACCGGCTGACCAAAAGAATCAATGAAGAAAATCTCAAAATAAAAGGAAGAAGATTCACTAAGCCGGTCAAGCAATAGATAAAACAGCAAAGTAAGGTATTCTATCTGAAATTTAATACAGAATCAATCAAGGACGGATTTTATGCTGACGTTTGAAGAAAATACGGATCACTAAAATTAAGGAGAATAAAATTAGGAGGAATCAAGAATTAAATCAAGGATTATTCCCCACTTTTATTAGGCAACGGATGGAATTTTAAATCAAGGCTTATCAAGACTATATATAGAAGGCATTGACAGACAAAAAAAACACAACAAAAATTCTGAACTACGATCTTACAAGTTGAAACTCTGTCAAAATTTTCTAAGCATTCTCTTTGATATTAAAAAAGCACATCTAGCATATCAACTCAGCATTCAGAGCATAGAGATACATCAAGCACTGAGATTGATCAACACACTTGTGAATATCATTCACATTAGTTTGCAGCAATTGAATCAAAGAAGTCTGAGAAGAAGTCGTATCCTTTGTGATAGCTGCTGAAGGATTTGTTCCCAAGGAGCAGTGTTGAAGACTGAGTAACTGAAGATTTTGTAGCCAGGGAGTGATAGTCTGTGAGATTGTGAAGCTTGTGTAGGTAAGGACAATCACACTATTGTATTGGTGAAAGTCAATAGTGAATTCCTCCAATCATCACAGGAGAAGAGTGGATTAAGGGATTACACCACCCTGAACCACTATAAACCTTTGTGCTCATTTACTTCTGACACTTTACTTTACAGCATTTACTTACTACACTTTACTCATATTTTGTGTGTGCATAATCTACTTTGAAACAACTTTTAAGAAGGGACTTACCCGCTGCCCAAAAACTTTTAAATAAGAAAAGTTTTTGAAACTCCAGTATAGTCATTCACCCCCTCTGACTATACTTGTACCCTTATCTGGGACCAACAATTGGCATCAAACCAGTGTTAGTATCAGTACCTGTTCAGATCTGATTTCTGGTAATAAGGAGATCACTTATTTTCAAAGTAGTTTTGAAATCTATGTTTTCTAAGTATATCTTTTATCTGTGATTATGGACTCTTCAAATTTCATGTCTAAATTACCTGTATTCAATGTTAACAATTTTGATGAATATAAAATAAGGATGTTGTCTCATCTTGTAGCAACTCATGAGGAGATGTTGGATGTTATCAATGATGGACCAATCAAGATTGACAAGATCAAAAAGGAATGGACCAAGGATGACAGAAGGAGAGAAAACCTTTATTATATTGCAAAAGATATCATTCTAAAGACTCTGGACAGTAATATGTTAATGAGAATCAAAGATTGCAAAACAGCAAAGGAGATGTGGGACAAGTTGGCACTCATCAATGAAGCATCAGAGGCAATTAAAGAAAACAAATTATCTGTTGCTAAACAGAAATTTGAGAATTTCAAAATGAAGAGTGGTGAATCCATTGATCAAATGGATAACAGGTTTTCAAGCATCATCTATGAACTGCAACAACATAAATATCCACAAAAATAAATTTGCTTAAAGATCTTGAGAAGTCTACCAGAAAGATGGAGGAACATCACCTCAGTGCTCAAGGGAACAATAGATCTTGAAAATACTGACACTTTGACATTGATGTCTCAGTTAAAAGCCCATGAATTTGAAGCGAAGACGGTGTACCAGCAGAGCCACACAAGGCCAGTGCACTGGTTGCACCCCAGCAAAGCAAAGCGACTGACACAAGCAGCAAAGAAATGAAAGAGCTAAAAGAACAAATTGCTTTACTAATCATACGTTTTGACAGGTTTAGCAAGAAGAAACAATCCAAGGGAAGTTCATCACCAAACAAAAAGTCAAACACAAGCAAAGACATGAAGAAAAAAGATGATGAATACAGATTCTTCAAATGCAAAAAGAAAGGACATTTGAAAGCATATTGCCTTGAAAAGAAAGACAAAGAAGAAGACAAGAAGAAATACAAGTCTTCAGACAAAAGAAGGATCAAGAAAACACTAAAAGCTGAAACCAGCAATAACAGTGATGAAGGATCATCTAACAATGACTCAGATGAAGGTGATGGCACCAGCTCAGACAATGACAAAGCATGTCTATGTCTTATTGATAAGGAAATTGAAGAAACAGAGGTACTATCTAGTTCATATTCTTCAAATGCATCATCACCTGACACTACACAATCTTCTATTTCTCCATTAGATTCTGCAACTCTGATTCAAAATATGAGTAAATTTGAAGAAATTCAAACAATTCCTGAGATTCTGGAACATGAATGTGAAAATCTAAGAAAAGAAAATAAAAGATTAAAAGAAGAACAAGATAAGATTCAAGCTGAAACAACTAGTAAGGAAGTATGCTCACTAAATCAACAAGTAATAGATGATTATTCATCTTAAACTGACAGACAGGCACCACTTGAAACACCAGCTTACAAACCCCCAAAATGGTTTGGATCCAGATATGGTCTTGGCTACACTAGTCAAGATGAGAAAGGAAACCATGGACAACACAAATCTGAATCAAGGACCAAAACTGGACCTAAATTCAGAAAGGGACAAACCATAATTTCAACTACTCATCCTGCAATGTAAAAACCCAGTGCAGTTAAGCAACAAAGTAAATCATCATACCAGCCCACGAAAGGCAAAGGCTTACTAAAAGGTAAGGGATGACTTTACCCTTCAGAAGATGATTGGAATATTACACCCCCAAAATACAAGAAGAAACCATTATATGCAGTGCAACATGTGTTTAAGAAAAGACAACCCAGGCATGTTCCTGGATACAAGAGGCAGCATGAAAATAGGTTTCCTCCTGCATATTGGAGAGTGAAAAAGAATGCAAATCCACCTAAAGGTAGAGAAATGTATCAGGATAATTCTATCAAGAGATATTCTTCCATGCCCTATACATATGAAGTTTATGATTTCAACTATCCAAGAAGAATATCTTTTGGATTTACACTTGGAGTAAGAGGCATGACTGCTAACATGTATGGACCCAAACAGTGTTGGGTACCTAAACATGGTTGATTTGTTTTTAGGATGTCTGGTACATAGACAGTGGACGTTCCAGACACATGACAGGAAATAAAGGATGGTTGACAGAGTTTAAAGCTATTGATGGACGCAAAGTTACCTTTGGAGGCAAGGAAAACCCCGATAAAATTAAGGCGGAAGGCATCATGCTGAAGAAAAATCTGAAGATTCAAAATGTGGCATATGTTAAGGGATTGAATTTCAATCTCCTAAGCATTTGTCAGTACTGTGACAAAGACTATAATGTGCATTTCAGCCGAGAAGGATGCAAAGTGATTCACAATCAAACCAACACAATTGTACTTGCAGGAAAGAGAAAAGACAACATGTATGTTGTAGATTGGAAGACAACTGTTGGTCCCTTGGAAAGGCTAACACAAGTTTAGAGGGGGGTGAATAAACTTATCCCTAAAACTGGATTTAAGACAAATTAAGGTTCAGTTAAACTTGTGTGGAGTTAAGCTAACTAAGCTGAGTTTAAGTCAAACAGACTTAAGCTTAAAACTGAGCCAACCGGCAGCGGATAAAGTTTTAGCCTTTTTCTTGATCTTGTTATTCTCTGTGAAACCTGAGTGTAGTAAAGCTGAATTTCGATGAATGTCGGGCCAGAACAAAGTGAAGTGTATAACAATCAATTATCAAAATGCTGTAAATAAGTGAGCAAGTGCGTAAAGTAAATAAGGCAAATATTATAGAGGTTCCAGGTGGTGTAATCCTATACGTCCTCTCTTCCCCTGTGGTGCGGAGGAAAATTCCACTAGAACTTCTTGAGGTGAACTGTTACAAAAAGTCCTAAACAATAGTCCTTGGCTAATCCCTAGCGTCACTATCTAAACAGTTGTAGAACAGGTAGAATTGCTGCTCTTCAATTGCTTGAACACAGGTCCTTAGAGGGTTGAATTGCCTCTTCACCAGCTACCACCACAAACACAATCTACCCGACTGCTTGTCACAACTGTCTTTGGCGAAACCTTCCCGGTTTGCTTCACAGTCTAAAACCTTTGATGTAAAATCAAAGTTGGGTTGTGAATCAATAAATTGATTCTTGTTTGTGGTTCTGCAAAGTGTCTGATTCTTGATAAAATCTGTGTAGCTTGAACACTTGAAGAATTCTAGATATGATCTTGTTATAGCGCAAAGATGATATGAATTCGAATGATTAATGCACACGTTAATTCTTGTTAAATCTCTATATATATGTTGTATCTAATCCTTTGTGCAAGGTCCTCTATTTATAGTGTAAGGTTCAACGTTCATCTGGCTTCAATTCGAATTGTATTAACGTCTCTCTTGTAACGGCTATATTTTCTAACCGTTCTACTGTGTCAGTATTTCATCCAATAAAATCGCTTCCTTTATAACGTTCAAATGTACGATCAGTTGTTGGATGGCTGACATATAAAACCGAGTTTCCTTATCAGTTTTATACTGAGAATGTTACTTGTCAGTTTCTTGACTGACTTGGAGCATTAACTGAGATTTTATTCTTCTTCAAATATCAAGATTACTCAGTTACATCGATTATAATTGACTTAATCGAGTACACCATGACACATTATCATCTAAGAACTCATTGTCCTTATGATTCTTAGGTCTTCATACAAGATCCATAAAGTCGATTCAGTCACCACAATCTTGCTCGAATTCTAACTTTCTAGATCTCGACGTAGTCTTCATAAATCGAGTTTGAACCTCGGTTCTTCAATCTTCAATAATCGAGTCTGTGACCCTCGGTTCTTGATCTTCTAGATAATCCAATCGAGTCCGTGTCCTCAAATGAACTTACCTCTTCGGTTTCTTGTAGGTGTATTTGAGTCGGCTTTGTTTATCTTGATGATTTTCAGTTTTCTGAATGATTTCCAGTTTTTCAGTTTTACGACACACTAATTGTTACAGTGCTTGTCTGATGTAACTTATACAAATATCAGACTCTAGTAAAACCTATACATTCAGTTCTGGACATCTTTTAGCTTTTCACTATAACAGCTGGCTTCAACACTTCATCAATGGGGTTAAGATAATACTTTGAATAAATATGACGAATTATCATCAAAACATAAATTTTATTTCCAACAATTTCCCCCTTTTTGATGATGCCAAAACTCAACCTAAAAGAAAAGCTTAAAGATCAAAACAATGTGAAACAATGTAAAACTGAAAACTGGATTTCATTAGAATGAGCAAAAACTGGAATAGTTACATTTTTGTTCAAAATAGTGTAACTAGATACTAAGTTCTCTTCTGTGCTTTTTGCATAACTGAATCAAATTTCTTGCCTTTTCATACATACGAAAATTATCTTCTAGCTTGGAGTCTATCTTTGAAAAGGTCTTGTTGTAGTCAACTTGACTACCTTCTTTCCATCTTCTCCATTGAAATAGCTTTGGCAAGTCTGATTCTTTCTTGTAGTAATTTTCAAATTCTACTACATCTGCTTTCATTTGTTCAGTCTTGTCTTTAATCTTCAGTTTATCATCAATCCTCTGATTCTTCTTATACTGTGCCATTTTCTGCTTTGAGAATAAATCAGATAAAAAGTAGTTCAAGGATTCTTCAGTTGTCTTGTCCTTGTACTTAGCTTTGATAGGATTGTGATCGTTGGTAAATTTCATCAATAGATCCTTTGTTAGCGCAACTCTTCTGTCTCTAGGTTGACTGTACTTTGCAATGAGTTGTTCGTTAGTTAGTTCTTTCCTTAAGAACTTAGGATCTGATTTGTATCTTTGCAATTCATCTTCAAGTCGCTTCATTTCTCCAAGTAACTTCAGCTTTTCTTCTTCAGCTTCCCCCTTTTTGGCATCATACAACTGATCTACCAGGGCATGGGTTGGTTTTTGATCTTCTGAGACCTATCGCTGAGAAGCAAGTACTTCCTTAAGCTGAGTTTTTAACCCGTAGATATGCTGATTCATATGCCAGTGAGCCTGAGCATGAGTTTCCCTATCTACTGCGGTTGAGTCTTCAAGTTTTTGTTTGAGTAACACAATTTCTGAAGCAGAACTTGAACTTGACTTGTGGATCATCTCTAGTCTTGCATGAACTGAAACATCTGTTCTAGTTTTTAGTCGAGATATCCAGAGATGTTTGATAGAAGACCATTTTGTGCATCCTTGTTACTGAGCACAATCTTCAAATTTTCATGAACTTTTGCTAATTCATCCATTGTGAGGATGTCAGAAGGATCATAAGTATCTTCTATTGGATCCTTAAACTGAGTATTATCTTCAATAATCATCAGTTGTTGATTAGCAGTTCTATCAGATGCTTCCTGCTTGTCAGTTGTCTGATCTCCAACTGGAAATCCTTCTTGTTGTGGTACAGTTTGCATTGCTAGAGGTTGGGGTTGAGTTTCTGTTTGCAAAAATGTAGTTTCATCAGCTTCTTTTCTTGATTCATCATCTTTATCATCATTTTTATCCTTTGAAGTATCTTTGGATAAAGAGGCTGATTCTCTTCTTTTCGCTAGTTCAGTGAATCTTTTGAAACAATTGTCAAGAAATTCCGAAATAGGAAACATAGTATATAGATCTCTAACTTCCAATTTCTCCAAGAGTAGTCTCTCTTCAGTCTGTAGACTTACATCTCGAGAATCTTCTGGTTTAAGCTTCATCTTCATTAGCTTGATGATTCTATCAGCTTCAAAATCGGTGTGATTCTTTGAACCGATTGATGTCAGAATCGAGAAGTGTGGTCTCAGTAGTGACATTTTCTTGTATAACTTCGGTTGTCGGTTGTTGTTGTTGTTGTTCCCCCTCAGTTGGTGCTTTCTCTCTTGATATTTCTGGGTACAAGCATCTTACAACTGATCTCACTTCTACTGTTTCAGCTTTTCGCTTAATTCCTCTGTGTTCAGTTTCTTGCTGAGACACAGTTTCCTGACCTACTTCAGGTAGGGAAGTTGTTCCCGCGATTTCCTTTATAGCTGCAGTTTGCCTTGTTTGCTTCCCTTCCTTGATTCTTTCTAAGTAAAATTGAATGATTCCACTAAGTGTCTTCTTTAGTCGGAATCTGTCAACAGTTACTTGACCTTCGATTTGAGCCCTTTTTACGCTGTCTAATTCAGCTAAATGTTGTCTCTTGAACTGATTGACAACATAACCTGCCCAATTGAATTCTATTCCATCCCAGATTATATTCATGAGATAAATATTTTCTTCTGACAGTATACTGATGCCTCTTGATTTTCCAATGACATGTTTGTTGAGCCATCTGCTGAGGTGTCCAAATTCTGGCTTGATTTTGTCTACATGAATACCAGGTTTGATTGGTTCCGTAGAAAAAGTAAGTTGCTCAAGAAAAGCTTCTCTTTTCAATGGTAGAGTAGTCCAATCTGTTGTTGTCACAATTGAATTTGTGAAGCCAAAGAGTGTCCTTATGACGCTTTCATTGAGAACAATGCGATTTCCACGAACTTTGGTCATCAGAGAGTCTCGTACCGAACACATATTTTGCCAATATTGCAAAATTCCTTCTACATCACGTTCTTATTTGAACTTAACTTCCAGGATGTTTCTAAAGCCTGGTTGTTTCACGATTTTATCACATACCCAGCTTGCTAACAGAGTGTTTTGACACATAGCTTCATACATTTCAAATGTCATTTCATCCAACTCTATTATTAATCATTCTTGTTTTGATTTTTCTGAAGTGGCCATGTTTGAGTGTGAACACAAAAATTGATTTTTGAGAAGAGAGAGATTTTGAAGAGCCTGTTTTGTTTTCTGGAAAGGGATGAAGATTTTGAAAAATAATGTGAACGGAAGTTGAATAAATAGGTAGGAAATTCTGGCGGTTGAGTAGTACAACTTTTCAAATTCCATGATGGTTTTGGGTAACCGATACATGTACTGTTCTGACAATCGTGGGGTGTACATGCGAAGTTCTGACAAAAAGAACTGCGGTAATTTAATGCGATATAACCGCTGTCGCTTTTATCTTGTCAACCTTTGACTTGAGTTGACTGGAATAAAAACTGAGACTGAAGATGTAACTTTCAGTTTCAGAAAATTATTCAGTTACAGTTACAGTTGATTAGTTTGAAATTGTTGATGTCAATGACTAGTCTGTTAAGTGAGCGCACCCATCATAACAAAGATTAATCCCCTTGACGAATTTCTGGCTTAACTGATTTCAACTGACATTGATTATCCCTAATTCAGTTCTCAGTTTGGCAAATCTGTCTTTGTCCAATGGCTTTGTAAAGATATCTCACAACTTGATCTTCAGTAGGTACATAAAGAACTGTTATATCCTTCTTCTCCGCATGATCTCTTATGAAGTAGTGACGTACATCTATGTGCTTTGTCCTTGAGTGTAACACTGGATTATCAGTGATTGCAATTGCACTTGTGTTATCACACATTATGGGAATCATTCCTTCTTCTATCCCATAATCCCTTAATTGTTGTCTAATCCATAAAACTTGAGCACAACAACTTCCAGCTGCTATGTATTCAGCTTCAGCTGTAAAAGTTGAGATTGAGTTTTGTTTCTTGCTAAACCATGACACAAGTCTATTTCCTAGTAACTGACATCTGCCTGATGTGCTTTTCCTATCCACTTTGCATCCAGCATAATCTGAACCTGAATAAGAAATCAGCTTGAATTCTCCTTCTTTTGAATACAAAATTCCAACTCCATCTGTGTCTTTTAGATATTTCAAGGTTCTTTTTACAACTGTGAGATGACTTTCCTTTGGTTTCGACTGAAATCTTGCACATACACTAACAGTAAATGATATATCTGGTCTACTTGCTGTGAGATAGAGTAAGCTTCCAATCATCCTTCAGTAGAGTGTTTGATCAACATCTTTGCCTTCTTTGTCTTCATCTAGTCGATCTTTGGTCCCCATTGGTGTAGAAATTCCAGTAGATTTTTCCATACCAAACTTTTTGATAAGTTCTCTTGTATACTTTGTTTGGTAATGAAAATTCCATCATCTAACTGTTTAACTTGTAAACCGAGAAAGTAATTTAATTCTCCCATCATACTCATTTGGAATTTGCTTTTCATCAAACTTGCGAATTTTTCACATAATTGTTCATCTTCTGATCCAAAGAAGATGTCATCAACATAAATTTGAACAAGTAGAGTACTTTCACCATTTTTCATTCTGAATAATGTTTTGTCGATAGTTCCTTTGATAAATCCATTATCCACCAGAAACTGAGATAGAGTTTCATACCAAGCTCTCGGTGCTTGTTTAAGTCCATATAGAGCTTTCCTTAGTCTGAAAACTTTGTCAGCTTGATCTTTGATTTCAAATCTAGGTGGTTGCTGAACATAAACTTCTTCTTCAAGAATTCCATTCAGAAATGCGCTTTTAACATCCATCTGATAAACTTTGAACTTCTTGTGAGCTACAAATGCAAGATATAGTCTGATTGCTTCTAATCTTGCAACTGGTGCATAGGTTTCATCAAAGTCTATGCCTTCTGCTTGAGAGTATCCCTTAGCTACAAGTCTAGCTTTGTTTCTGATGATATTACCATCTTCATCAAGTTTGTTTCTGAAAACCCATTTGGTTCCTATGATATTGACATGAACTGGTCTATCTACCAATTCCCATACTTGATTTCTCTCAAATTCATTGCATAGCTAATATCCAGTCTGGATCTTTCAAAGCTTCTTCAATTTCTTTAGGTTCTGAATGTGATAGAATACATGCAATCATTGCATCTAGTTAATGTCTTGTTCGAACGCCAGTTTGAGTATCACCAATTACTTGATCTTCAGGGTGATCTCTCATCCATTGATAGGTGGGTGTTTGCATCAAGGGATCTATATCTTGTTCGACTGGTTCTTCAAGAACTGGTTCTTGAATTTCTTCATTTGGATCAGGAACATGTAGTTCAGGAGTGGTTTTTGAGTAGTTGGAAACTGAGACTGATCTAGATCGAGCATTCGAAATTTGTAGTCTTCCAATGTCAATCAAACCGGTTCGCATGGTAATCGAGATCGAGAAACTGGTTCTTGTCGGTCTTCAGTTGTTTCACCTAGGAAGTTTGGTTCATCAATACTACATGTATTGATTCTTCATGCTTGAGTGTCCTTTTGTTTAGTACTCTAAATGCTTTGCTGACACTTGAATATCCTAGAAAAATTCCTTCATCAGCTTTAGGTTGAAAAACGTAAAGTTGATCTTTCCCATTGTTGTGTATGAAACATTTGCTTCCAAAAGCATGAAAGTAGGAAACATTTGGTTTTCTTCCATTCCAAATTTCATATGGAGTATTCTCATGTCTCTTGTTCATGAGAGCTCTATTCTGTGTGTAACAAGCTGTGTTAACTGCTTCTGGCCAATATCTTTCAGGTAGTTTAGCTTCACGGATCATTGTCCGCCAAACTTCTTTGAGTGTTCTGCTTTCTTCTTTCACTACACACCATTCTGTTGAGGTGTTCTGTGGTAAGCTAGTTGGTGTAAAACACCATTTCTCTTCACAAGATTCAATAATTACGCTGTTGAGGAATTCGGTTCCTTTATCTGATCTTATTTTTACAACTGATACTCATTTCTCGATTCAAGTCTCTTGAGTAATTTGTAAGTCTTTGCTTGGTTTCACTTTTCTTGGTTAAGAAGATTACCCAAGTGTATCTTGAAAAATCATCTACTACCACCAATGTGTACTTCTTTCCACTGATACTAATTGGTGTAATAGGTCCAAATAATCCATGTGTAGCAACTCCAGATGTCTGGTTGTTGAATGCTGACATTTGGTCTTCAAACTTGCTTTTGTTTGCTTTCCTTGTTGACATGCATCACATAAGCTGTCCTTCTTATATGATATTTATGGTAGTCCAATGACTAACTGCTTCTTAACAAGTGTGTTGATGTCATCAAAATTAAGATGACTCGGTTTCTTGTGCCATAGCCAACTGATTTCTGATTTTGTATGCACAAGCAAACAAGTTTCAACAATGGTTGTTGTCCAATCTACTACATACATATTTTCTTTTTTTCTTCCGGCTAGGACAACTTGATAATCTGATTCGCTGACGACAATGCAGAATTCTTTGTCGAAAGTAACTTTGTAACCCATATCACAGAATTGACTGGTGCTGAGTAGATTGTAGTGTAATCCTTCTACATAAAATACATTCTTGATTGTAAGTCCATTCCTAATTAAGGTGCCATACCCTTCGGTGTATCCAGGTTTGTCTTTACTTCCAAAATTAACCTTTGGTCCATCTTTTGCAATAAAATTACTGAGACAGTCTTTACTCTTTGTCATGTGCCTAGAGCAACCACTGTCAAAGTACCATATATCCTGCAATAAAAATTAAACATTTTTAGGTACCCAACTCAGTTTGGGTCCATAGGGGTCAGTTGTCAGTACAACTCTGGGAATATATCCTTTTGGGATTCTTCGGATATTGTTGCACTTGTTTTCATATATGTAAGCCACACTCCCATAGTATCTATTTTTGGATTGTGTCTTATTTATATGATCTCTCAGATCTTTTGACTGAAACTTATTTCCATGTTGCTTTCTATTATTAAAGCTAAAATGATAAACATCATTCATACGCACTAAGGTCCGAATTGACCTTGCATCGGGACTTTTTGCCGAGAGCCGAGATTAGCCCTTTGCTGAGTCTTGGACTGAAACTTGTGATAAGTTTTCTGTCTGGAATGATTGTTATTATCAGTTTTATTAGTAGATGCAATAAAATTCCAATCATCATCAGTGGGATATAGTCTTCCTTTCCCCCTGAATGTGTGAATCTTTGAATGAATGACATTCTTGGATTTACTTTGATTGTAATTTTTATGGTTCTTGACTTGATTGGTTTTTGTGGACCTGGTGGTTGATTTCCCAGTTCGGTTTTCTTGAGATACAGCTGATTTACCATTTGGTTTACTTTTGTTGGTAAATCTAGTTGTTTTCTTGGAAAACTGATTTGTCCTATGTGATACTGGCTTTACTGGTTCAACAATTTTCTCAGTTTGTGAAAGTTGCTCAGCTACAAACTTAATGCCAGTTTTGGTACTAGGTTTAGTAGCTTTGCTAGTTCCATTCTTAGAAGATTGATGTGTATCAAATCCTAAACCCATTTTGTCTTCATATGGTTTTCCTGATTTGAATCCGGTAACCGAACTTGATTGAGCAAGTGATTCGATTCTTTTGTCTAACGTCTGATGAGGGTCGATGCTAAATCTTTTCTTTATCAGTTCTAGTCAGTTTCAAAATTTTTAATTCAGACTTCAATCTTTCAACTTCAAGAATTAGATTTTCTTTCTCAGCTTTAATTGATTCATAACCAGCTTGAATAGTTACTAGCTGACTCATCAATTCGTCAAGAGTTTCTTCTAATTCTAGATTTATTGGATTGGAGTCAGTAGTCGAAGAACATGCATTTTGCATGGAAATTTGAGCTGAGGATTATTTAGAGTTAGACTCGCATACCTCATTTGCATCTTCCATGTGTGCCATTAAAGCTATGTCATCTGATAGTCTTTCAGTACCAGCTTCATAATCTGATTCATCTCCAGCAAGGAGTGCTCTTCTACCAACTCTTCTTGGTGGAGTCTTCTTGATCAGTTCTGGACATTCAGCCTTATAATATCCTGGCTTTTTGCAGTTGAAACAGAGGTATTCATCGTCTTTTCTTTTCTCAGGAGTCCTCTTGATGAACTTCTGAGTGACTGGGTGTCCACTCTTCATTCTTCAAATTCTGTTCATCATTAGAGCCATTTGTTCTTCCATCTCATCCAATTCATGAAGATTGCTTGATGAGTTTTCTTGAATGTCATTTGATGCTGCTGCGAGTGGGTGGTCTTTGGTTCTTCAAGAGCTTTGATTATTGCAGTTGTACTTGTAAAATCTTCACTGAATTCATAAGCTTTCAGATCTGAGAAGATTTTGAAAGAGTCCTCTATGTCAAGTCTTCTAGATTCTTCCATAGCAGTGACCTTCATTTTCCAGCACATTGGTAATGCCTTCAAGATTCTTGTGTTGATAACTTTCTTGGAGTATTCAATCTTGAGTAGATCTAATTCATACATGATAGCACTGAATCTTGTTTCCATTTGGTCAATGGTTTCTCCAGATTTCATCTTGAAATTTTCAAAACTTTTGTTTTGCAACAGAAATTTTATTTTCCTTGATTGAATCTGTTCCTTCACAAACAAGTTGTAGTTTGTCCCACATTTCCTTGGCAGTTGTGCATTCTTTCACCTTTAAGTACATGTTGCTGTCAAGAGTACTGAGGATAAAGTCCATAGCAACATTGTTGAGATTGTTTCGCTTGCGATCATCACTGGTCCATTCGGATTTAGGCTTTGCAACTCGAACTTGCTGTCTATCAATAGTTTGCATATGAGTAATTTGAATTGGTCCATCAGTGAGTACATCCATCATTTCATCATGGGTAGCTGCTAGAAAGGCCTGCATACGACGTTTACATTCGTCAAATCTGTCCATGTTGCACATAAGCATCTGTCTTGCATATTGATTGTTATCCATAGTGAGTGAGTGAAAATTGATTGTTTAACAACTGGAAACTGAGCTTTCAAATGAGAACAACTAGAGGAGATATAGAGCAAATGATAACTTGTCAAAGAGATACTGTTTCGATACTAATTGTAGTTATCGGAAATAACTGATGATCAGTTACTTCAAGCAGACAAACTGATACTTGAATTTAGTTCTGGATCTCTTCAACTTAGAAACACCGTTCCGATACCAATTGTTGGTCCCTTGGAAAGGCTAACACAAGTTTAAAGGGGGTGGGGGTGAATAAACTTGTCCCTAAAACTGGATTTAAGACAAATTAAGGTTCAGTTAAACTTGTGTGGAGTTAAGCTGACTAAGCTGAGTTTAAGTCAAACTGACTTAAGCTTAAAATTGAGTCAGCTGGCAGCGGATAAAGTTTTAGCCTTCTTCTTGATCTTGTTATTCTCTGTGAAACTTGAGTGTAGTAAACTGAATTCTGATGAATGTCAGTTTGTGAACAGTGAAGTGTATAACAATCAATTATCAAAATGCTGTAAATAAATGAGTAAGTGCGTAAAGTAAATAAGGCAAATATTATAGAGGTTCCAGGTGGTGTAATCCTATATGTCCTCTCTTTCCCTGTGGTGCGGAGGAAAATTCCATTAGAACTTCTTGAGGTGAACTGTTATAAAAAGTCCTAAACAATAGTCCTATGCTAATCCCTAGCGTCACTATCTAAACAGTTGTAGAACAGGTAGAATTTCTGCTCTTCAATTGCTTGTACACTGGTCCTTAGAGGGTTGAATTGCCTCTTCAAAGACTACCCCACAAACACAGTCTACCCGATCGCTTGTCACAATCGCCCTTGGCGAAACCTTCCCGGTTTGCTTCACAGTCTAAAACCTTTGATGTAAAATCAAAGTTGGGCTGAGAATCAATAAACTGATTCTTGTTTGTGGTTCTTCAAAGTGTCTGATTCTTGATAAAATCTGTGTAGCTTGAACATTTGAAGAATTCTAGATATGATCTTGTTATAGCGCAAAGATGATAGCAATTCGAATGATTAATGCACACGTTAATTCTTGTTAAATCTCTGTATATATGTTGTATCTAATCCTTTGTGCAAGGTCCTCTATTTATAGTGTATGGTCCAACGTTCATCTGGCTTCAATTCGAATTGTATCAACGTCTCTCTTGTAACGGCTATATTTTCTGACCGTTTTGTTGTGTCAGTATTTCATCGAATAAAATCGCTTCCTTTATAACGCTCGACCGCATCGATCGGTTGTTGGATGGCCGACATATATAATCGAAGTTTCTTATCGCTTTATATCGAGAATGTTACTTGTCAGTTTCTTGACTGACTTGGAGCATTAACTGAGATTTTATCCTTCTTCAAATATCAGTACTCCAGTTTCAGCTGATTATAATTGACTTAATCAGAGTACACCATAACACATTATCATCTAAGAACTCATTGTCCTTATGATTCTTAGGTCTTCATACAAGATCCATAAAGTCGATTCAGTCACCACAATTTTGCACTCAAGTCTAACTTTCTGATCTCGACGTAGTCTTCATAATCGAGTTTGAACCCTCAGTTCTTCAACCTTCAATAACTGAGTCTGTGACCCTCAGTTCTTCAGTCTTCTAGATAAGCCAACTAAGTCTGTGTCCCTCAGCGAACTTACCCTCTTCGGTTTCTTGTAGGTGTATTCTGAGTCAGTTTGTTTATCTTGATGATTTTCAGTTTTCTGAATGATTTCCAGTTTTTCAGTTTTACGACACAATAATTGTTACAGTGCTTGTCTGATGTAACTTATACAAATATCAGACTCTAGTAAAACCTATACATTCAGTTCTAGACATCTTTTAGCTTTTCACTATAACAGCTGGCTTCAGCACTTCATCAATGGGGTTAAGATAATACTTTGAATAAATATGATGAATTATCATCAAAACATAAATTTTATTTCCAACAACAACAAAAGCAGAAACCTGTCTACCTACCAAGAACAAACAATCAACTAGTTGGATATGGCACAGGAGATTAAATCATCTAAACTTCAAAACTATCAACAAATATCAAGGAACAAGCTTGTAGAAGGTCTACCTTACATAAGGTTCAAGAAAGAAAGTCTTTGTGATGCATGTCAAAAAGGGAAATAGATCAAGAGTTCCTTCAAGTCAAAGCCACAACAATCAACAACAAGCATCCCACATCTACTTCATATGGATCTCTTTGGACCAGTTACACCTGTGAGTGTAAGTGGGAAGAAATACACTTTAGTAGTGGTTGATGACTTTCAAAATTCATGTGGACCATCATCATGAACAAGAAAAGAGAGACTCTCAAGAAGCTCCCAGATTCAAAAAGAAGAATTCGAAATGAAAAGAGTTGAAGATGATTAAGATAAGATCAGACAGAGGAACATAATTTCTAAATAAAGTAATCAGATCCTACTGTGAATAAAATGGAGTACAATATCAACTATCAGCAGCAGGGACTCCACAACAAAATAGTGTAGCAGAAAGAAGAAATAGAACACCCAAAGAAGCTGTTAGAACCATGATTGCAGAAGCATGCCTACCAAAAATATTTTGGGCTGAAGTAGCAAACACAGCATGCTCTACTCAAATCAGATCTGTCATCAACAAACATCATGGAAAAACACCATATGAGATATGGAATGGAAGAAAACCTAACATTTCTCATTTAAATATGTTTGGATCAAAATGTTTTGTTTTGAACAGGAATCCGCTGCACACTTTTGATGAAAAAGCTGATGAAGCAATTTTCATGGGATATTCAGACACTAGCAAAGCACTCAAAGTAATCAACAAAAGCACTTTGGTGAATGAAGAATCAATTCATGTAGTATTTGATGAACAAAACACCAGTACTGAAGGCTTACACATTCCTGAAGAAGAAGCTGCAAAAGGACAAGTCTATTTGGACACAACAATACCAGCCACCATTCTGGACCACACTTTTGGTAATCAAGATGAAGTACCAGCAAATGCAACAATAGAAGCACCAACACAAGATCAAGAAGTTGATGCACAAGCAGTGGCACTGGAAAAACCATATCAAGCACAATTTCAACCTGACTTAAATTGGCTGAGAGATCACCCTGAAGAACGAGTCATTGGAAATGTTCATACAGAAGTCAGAACCAGAAGACAACTGAAGAACATGCTAACTTGTTTTCTGTCACAGGTGGAACCCAAAAAATAGATGATGCAATCCAAGATGCTGATTGGATTACTGCCATGCAAGACGAACCCAATAAATTTGAGAGAAATGAAGTCTGGGAACTTGTTGACAGACCATACATGGCAAACATCATTGGAACTAAATGGGTATTCAGGAACAAAATTAATGAACAAGGAACTGCTGTCAGAAACAAGGCAAGGCTAGTTGCAAAAGGATATTCCTAAGCAGAAGGAATATATTATGATGAAACTTTTGCACCAGTAGCTATATTAGAGGCAATCAAACTCTTCCTAGCTTTTGCAGCACACAAGGATTTTTCAAAGTATATCAAATGGATGTCAAGAGTGCATTTCTGAATGGACTCTTGGAAGAAGAAGTAAATATGGAACAACCCCCTGGATTCCAACTCAGAGGAAAAGAAGACAAAGTGTACAAACTCAAGAAGGCTTTATATGGAGTCAAACATGCATTGAGTGCCTGGTATGAGACACTATCACTGTTCTTTATCAATAATAGATTCAGCAAGGAAACCATTCACAAGACTCTTTTCAAGCTAGAAGATGGAACAAGCAAAGTGCTAGTTCAGATCTATGTAGATGACATCATCTTTGGATCAGAAGATGAAAAACTTTGTGAAAAATTTGCTAATCTTATGAAAAGTAAATTCCAAATGAGTATGATGGGAGAACTCAACTATTTTCTTGGATTACAAGTGAAGCAGATGAAGGATGGGATCTTCATAAATCAAGCAAAGTATACAAAGGAGTTAATCCACAAATATGGACACAAGTGGAACTTTTGAAAAGCCTAAGTGTTCAAGAGTTATTCTTGGAAAGGATGAAAATGGAAAAGATGATGATCAAAAGTTATATAGTGGAATCATTGGATCCTTACTCTATCTAACTGCAAGTAGACTTGATATAGCATTTTCAGTAGGAGTTTGTGCAAGATTTCTAGTACAACATAAAAATCACATCTTTTAGCAGCAAAGAGGATTATCAAATATCTGAAGCACACAATCAATATGGGAATTTGGTATCCAAAAGATGGTGGATTCAAACTGATATCTTATTCAAATTCAGACTATGCTAGATGTAAAATTGACAGAAAAAGAACTTCTGGAACTTGTCAGATACTAGGCAGCAGACTAGTGTCATGGTTTAGTAAAAAGCAAAATTCCATATGCACTTCAACAGCTGAAGCAGAATATATAGCAGCAGGTAGTTGTTGTGCACAAGTATTATGGATCATACAACAACTAAGAGACTATAGAATAGAGGAGAAGACAATTCCAATCATATGTGACAATCAAGTGCAATTTCCATTACTGAGAATCCAATGCTTCATTCTAGAACAAAGCACATTGATATGAGACATCACTTTATCAGAGATCATGTGGAAAGAGGAGATGTAATCTTGAGATATATATATACTGAAGATAAACTTGCTGATATTTTCACAAAACCTCTCAGTCATGAAAGAGTTTGTAAGTTGAGAACTGAGTTGGGCATGATTGAAATTGACTAAGTTACAAGAGCGGCTAACTGGAGTAATCAGCGGAGTGATTTCACCAGCTGACTGGACCTTTTCCATTGTGGGTGAGCTCACTTGGCAGGTAAGGCACTGGTACCGGCGAAGTTCACTTCACCGATTATTAGGAACAGTTTTGATGAAGCAGCTCAGAGAAAGACCGGTAGAGGAAACAGCATACAAGTTACTCCACCGGTGAAGGAATGGTGAAATGAAGTGTGAAATGAATAATATATTCACACATGTGGAAAATTTGAAGATTTATATATTTATTATGGGAGATTACCCACGTGGATTATATTTTTATTCGTGGAGGTCAATTTTGAATTGAAGGAATGACGACAATGCCTCAATTTCCGGGATTGATTATAACTTGCCTCAATCCTCTCCCCCATTACACTCAAAAACTGCGATTTATATACATATCATCATGCCATTACTCCACACAATCCCTCCATATTCACCACGTTCAAACTATCACCCTCCTATATAAACAACACTTCTGTATTTTCACAAATCTTTACGCTATATTGATTTTCCAAAGCCTACTTTCTCAAAAAGCTCGAAATTTTTTCCTCTCAAAAATCTCAAAGGAAATGGCTTCTTCCTCATCAAAACCAAATCTGGAAAAAAAATATGAGAAATCGATCATCACAGGATCGTTTTTCCAATCTGACCAATATCTTGCGCTGTGCAACTATGATCCACAAACACAAAGATTGGTGGATGGGTGTACAAATCGGGGGCTAGTGACCTTCCTCAACCCTTCAATCTCAAGTATCTACTATGAAACCCTAATTGCCTTCTGGCAAAATGCAAAATTCCTTCCTGGTGAAATGAAGGGCACCCCGGATAGCATCATCAGCAATATGTTTGGCCGAGAACTTGTAATCACTCCTGGTCTCCTCCATAGATTGCTCAACCTCTCCAGAACCGGACCAGTTGAGATAAAGAAGATGGAGATCAATCTCAATACCTTCTGGACTGAGATTGCAAAGAACCCAAGACGGGCAACAAGAAACTCAACTACTCTAGATTGGCACTCAAACAGCCTTTTGCTGAGTTTTTTCACTTGATCACAAAGTGCATTGAAGGAAAGAAAGGATCTATGCACGGCATGACCGAAGTCAAGACCAAACTGATGGCCATTATCTACCAAGCCCTTCAGTTGAACTGGTCAGTTTTCTTCTTCAACAGGCTGAAAGAGTAACTTCAAAGAAAGATTGATCTGGGTATTTTGGCAGAAAGAGAGGCCAGCATAAACAGGATATCTTCTAGGAGAAGAAATCATATGGAATTCCTCTCCAATTTCTGTTTGATCAAGCTAAAGTGAAACCTGTTCACTTGCACAAATTGCATGATGCCAAGGTGATGTTCACTTATGTTAAGCCATGGAAAAAACATCAAACACTATCAGGAAGGAAGAGAAAGCAATCAACAAGCAGCAACTCTGGGATAGGCAGACGAACCGGATCTCACACTGCCAAAGATCAACAATGAAACCTACCAAGAAATGAAGACAGACCCCTTGTAATCAGTGATGATAAAAAAGATCCAAAGGAAGAAGAGGCAGAAGGTGAGGAAGCATACTATTTCACCCCATCAAATAATGAAGAGGACAATGATGATGAAGACTTTCATCTTATAGAAGATGAAGAGGAAAAAAGGGAAGAAGGTGATTATCAAAGTAATGATCAAAACAAAAATGAAGATTGTGATGATGACATGACGCTCCAAGAAATAATTCAAAGGTGCAAAAAAATGATGAACAACAGCTGAGTGAACTAGCTAAAGAAATTCACTCAGTTGATCCTGAAAATGACCCCCAACATTGACCAAGAGGGAATGGCAGTAGAAGAAGTTGAGACTCCAACACATGGAGAAGTAGCACAGTCCTCACCAGGACTTAGAGATACAAGGCAATCTCAACAATCTCTATCATATCAAGAGATTGAAGAAGAAGAGGCACCAGCTGATGCATCTGCACCAGCACAAGAAGATCCAGACAGAGCTTTTATCTGGATATCAATCCACGGATAGTGGACATAGAGAGACAAAATCTTAGCAGAGAGAATCTCAGAATTGCTTTGAGAAGGAAATACACCTCCATTGATCACAAAATTGAGGCCTTAATCAGTCATATCAAGGTTCAAGATGCTGTGATGGAAAGACAAGGAGATATGATATGCCAGTTGTCATCTCTTATTCCTCAGCATATCCAAGCAAACTTGGAATTCTTAGCAGGAGCAGTTGATACTAAGCTCAACCCCATAGTTGACACCCTGAATGATCACTCTGACAGAATTCAATCCATTGACAACATTCTAGATGACAACCTTTCACAACTTAACAAACTCATACAAGTATCTGAAGCTACAAATCAGATTCTGGAAGAAAAGTTTGATGCTACCAAAAGGGGAAGGTAGTAAGGCACAGGCGGTGAAGGGACAAGCAAAGGCTTCCGGCTTAATGATAATAAGTAGCTTTCAATATGTTCTTGTTATTTCCCTTCATGGATGAATAAAATTTTGAGATTTATTCTACTTATTACCTATATTCTTGCATACTTATGTTCAGTCTTATGAGGGTTTAGGCATCATCAAAAAAGGGGGAAATTGTTAGGAACATTTTATTTGTTTTGATGATGGCCATACCAGCTGTTATAGAAAGCCTGGAATAAGTTAGAAATCTATGTATAAGTGTTTACTTAGAGTCTGAAATGTTGTATAAGTTCGGTCAGACAAGTATTGTACTAGTTGGTAGGATGGCTAAGTAAAACAAAAAATCGGCAAAGTAAAGACAACCTAGTACCAGCAGAGAAGCATGAAAACATATGGACTGACTTATGACCAAGGAAGTCTGTGATGACCTTGGATAAGTCTAAGTCATACTATAAGTGATGAAATGTAATGTTTAAATATGGTGTACACTGATCTCACCCAAATTAAGGATCAGTGAAGTACAGGTACTCTCGGAAAATCAAAGAAAGAATGGAAACAGCAAAATGGAGAAGTAACAGCTCTACCGACTGACCAAAAGAATCAGTGAAGAAAATCTCAAAAGCAAAGAAAGAAGATTTATTAATCCTGTCAAGCAATAGATAAAATAGCAAAGTAAGGCATTCTATCTGAAATTTAATGCAGAATCAAGCAATTAATGCAGAATCAATGACGGATGGATTTTATGATGAACGTTTGAAGAAAATCCGGATCACTAAAATTAAGGAGAATAAAATCAGGAGGAATCAAGAATTAAATCAAGGATTATTCTCCATGTTTATTAGCCAATGGACGGAATTTCAAATCAAGGCTATAAATAGAAGGCATTGACAGACAAAAAAAACACAACAAAACGAGACACAAGAGAAAATTCCGAACTACGATCTTACAAGTTGAAACTCTGTCAATATTTCCTAAGCCTTCTCTTTGATCTTAAAAGGGCACATCTAGCATATCAACTCAGCATTCAGAGCATAGAGATACATCAAGCACTGAGATTTATCAACACACTTGTGAATATCTTTCACATTAGTTTGCTGCAATTGAATCAGAGAAGTCTGAGAAGGAGTTGTACCCTTTGTGATAGCTGCTGAAGGATTTGTTCCCAAGGAGCAGTGTTGAAGACTGAGTCACTAAAGCTTTTGTAGCCAGGGAGTGATAGTCTTGGAGATTGTGATGCTTGTGTAGCCAAGGACAATCACATTATTGTATTGGTGAAAGTCAATAATGAATTCCTCCAATCATCACAGGAGAAGAGTGGATTAAGGGATTACACCACCCTGAGCCACTATAAACCTTTGTGCTCATTTACTTTCTGCACTTTACTTTACAGCATTTTCTTACTGCACTTTACACATACTTTGTGTGTGCATAATCTACTTTGCAACAAATTTTAAGAAGGACTTATCTGCTACCCAAAAGCTTTTAAATAAGAAAAGTTTTAGAAATCCAGTATAGTCATTCCCCCCCCCTCTGACAATACTTTTACCCTTCTCTGGGACCAACAATAAGAAATAGGAGTTGTCCAAACATCAAAAAACACAATCTCAAGAGGATGGGTGGAACGTAGAGTAGAATCAAAAAATGAAAGCCGATGGAATTTATTGCTTGAACTTTCATCACAATGATAGGAAACAACAGAAGAAAGTTCCAAACAATGATTCATAACTAACTGATGAATTATAAGAACTGTAGGATGTACACAACGGTGATGCCAAGCTGAAGTGGATGTTTTATTGGCGGGAAAATGAAGACAAAGGACTAGAGGACCAGGAGTAGACCCCATCTTTAGCCTTACCCTGGTGGAGGCAAGTACATGTCTTCGAATACTTCACCAAAAAGGAATCTAGTAAGAACTCAACAGTTACAATATTATAAGATCAAAATTTAGAGATGGATAAAAGGTTTTGGGAAAGCCGTGGAACACACAAAACATTAGATAAATGAATAGAGGAAATAGAAGAAACACCAACATGAGTAACAGAATGGGCACGACCATCACCAATAATGATATCATCCGAACCTGTATAATGGGCATGCAAAGAGAGAAGATTGAGTTCATACGTCATGTGGTGAGAAGCACCACCATCAAGTAACCAATTGGAAGCAGCCTGAGCAGGGTTACTATATGGAGGTGGACGTGGATTGTTCATGGGAGGATGTCGGAGTTGCTGGGAAAAGGGATAAGTTGGGAAATGTTTAGCAGAGTGTCCTTGGAACATACACAATTGGCCTATCATGTGATATGGTTGAGGTGCAGGAGGGGGGAATGGGTTAAGGGCCAAGTATGAGGGAGGGTCAGGGAAGGAGGGATGGGGCTGAGGTGAAAGACGATGGGGTGTACCTGATTGAGGTTGAGGGCCAGGATAGGGACGATGTGGATATTGCAACGTGAATGTTGTGTAACCAGACATGGAATGCATGGCGTGATTGGCGATAAGTACAGCTTCATGATTTAACAGCTTTTCATGAAGTTCCTGAAATGAAGTAAGTGAATCACGAGCTTGAAAAACCCTTGATAAGTCAACGTGTTCCAACCCAAGATTATTCAGAATAAGATCCCTAAGGTCCTTAGGATAACAGGGGCACCAAGCGATGCAAGTTGGTCTGATTTGGCCTTTATGAAGATGATGTAGGAAGAAACTAGCATATTACCCTTAACATTGGCCCGGAGATTATGTTTTAATTTCTTAATCCAACCATGACTAGGTCGACCAAATGTATCCTCTAAGGCCACCCATTCTTCCCAAGCTGAATTCGTGTGAGCAATTGTGAGTGTTAAATCGGATGATAGAGATCCCGGCAGAACATTAACCACAAAAGCATCCTGATGAGACTAGACAGAGTAATCCGGGTCCGGGGTGGAGATACCATTGGTAGTTAGAATGAGTGGAGGAGCCGATTTCTTGCGATCAATAAACCTTAAAATGTTTTAACTAGAGAGAAGGCTTGTAATTTGCATTTTCCAAGCAGCACAATTGGAATTAGTAAGCTTTAAGGGAGCATGTAAGGCTGGGTTTGACGCTATGACAATGGTTGTGGAAGTTGCAGCTTGGACAGGAGACGTCGAGAGTGGCGGGTCAAACATGGTGGTTGTGGTCGAACTAGAAGAAGAGTCCGAGAGAGACATGGTGACTGCAAAAAAGTGGAAGAAGCAACTCGACGAGGAAGAAGAATGTGGCAGAATGGCTAGACGGTGGGATCAGTGAAGAAAGAAAGGGAAATGACTGAGAACGATAGAAGAAAACAAGAGAGGGTTTGGAGAATCCGATTCTCAAATCTCTGATACCATGTTAGCTATAATGGTAAAAGTGATTTCATTGATTGGAAGTATTGTACAGTACATTGTATATATAAATTTGAGAGGAGTATTCTAGGGTATTCTAGAGTATCTATATAGATATATATAATAAATACAAAATAATATGAATATATCCTAGTATCAACGTAACTTGCATCACCTTCTCGGGGTGGAAATAATATAATAAAGGGGTAAAAACAAAAGTACATGGCAAAGAGTATAATCATTGAATCTAAACAAACAACAAGACATTAATATTTCAAGATATGACAACTCTATACTAGTTTCACTAGCAAAACTCAACAACAAAGGGAAATGAGTTGCAAAAAATCTAATGACACTTTCCATTGTCAATGCACCATGACACATTAAGCCCCTGAAAAGATATGGGGCTATCCACCCTTGTGTGGTCCAAGGCCTTAGTCTCTCTGACCCTAAGCATCAAATATCCTATCTACAATAAGAAAACGAGTCACACCAAGGACTAGTATGTTTTATCTATTACACTCAAAAGCATGTAATTACGTGTTTAAGCTAACCGCCTACATTCATTAAGCATGAAAGGCATCCTAGGAAAGGTTAGACCATAGACCTTTCTAAGTTACATTACTTAGCACATAAAACATAAATATGGGATTCTAATCCAATATCCACAGGGCTGAGGATTAAGGTTTCCAATGATCCTTAGTATCCCCTCACTGAGGATCTCGTCAAGGTGTTGAGCCAAATCCACCAGGAACCGAACCTATAACTTTTCCATATAGCAAAGAAAACATTGATTACCAAGTAAAACATCACATAAGCCCAAATGAAATGTGTTCCGATGCTCCTATGTTTCTTTCCGCAGAGGATCTTGGCACGATGCGGAGCCAAAGCAAGAAAAACACATACATTTCACTTTACAACATACCACATAATGATTTACACTAAAACATGATCAACCGAAGGGCCAAAACACAAATAACGGATAGACTTTAGTATCTTTTTAGTTTCATTTGGGATGTAATAAGTCACAATAACTTTTATTTTGTTGTTTTGTCGGTCAGTTTTCTTAGACGTAGATTTTAGGACTTGGTGATCCGTTGTGTGTTGTTTGACATTTTTTTATCCGAGTTATCTTTTAGTGTTAATTTAATCTGCTTTTACTCTTATTGATTGTTACGAGGCTTATGTATATATTACTTTTGACAATTTAAAAACTTAATATATGCATGTCGGGCGTTCTTTCCGGATGAGGACTCGGTATCCGGGATGGTGCGTCACAGTTGGTACAAACAGGCCCACTGATGCACGAGAACCGTTGTAAATTCACTGTTTGTGTCTTGCCTCTCCGGTACACACCTTACGGTCTCTTGCACATGATAATCCTCTCTTGCGCACACCGAATCCCTCAGGAGCACACGAAAAACACCAAAACCACTCTACTCATAAACCTAAATTTCTGGCGCACGCTAGCAACTTAAGGCAACATTATGCAATTCCCAAATGCTTCTGCCTATTGGGAACATTTTATAGTTTTGATGATGACCTTTCTAGCCGTTATTACAAGCCTGAAATAAGTTAGAATTGATTGTATAGGTTTTACTTAGAAGTCTGACAAATTGCATATGTTCAGTCAGACAAGCACTGTACTAGTCTGCTAGGCCAGCTAAGTAAAGACAGAAGACCAGCAAAGTGAAGATAGCCAAGGTACCAGCACAGTAAAGTGAAGAACTATGGACGGACTTTCAACCAAGGAAGTCTATGATGACCTTAGGTAAGTCTAAGATATAATACAAGTGATGAAACTTAATTTTCTATAATATGGTGTACACTGATCTCACACAAAACTAAAGACCAGTGAAGGAAAAACAAAGTGAAAGATCAGTGATAGTCTGTAGATTGTGAACCTTGTGTAGCCAAGGACAATCTAACTATTGTATTGGTGAAAAAAAATATTGAATTCCTCCAATCATCACAGGATAATAGTGGATTAAGGGATTACACCACCCTGAACCACTGTATGTTTTTGTGTTAATTTACTTTCAGTATTTACATTCTGCAATTTACATATTTGTGTTTGATTGTTTAATTACTTTGAAACAACTATTTGGAAGGGTTTCATCCTCTGCACAAAAGCTTTTCATCAAGAAAAGTTCTTAAACTCCCAATATAGTCATTCACCTCCCCCTTCTGACTATATTCTCACCCTTCTCTGGGACCAAAAATTGGTATCAGGGCAGTGTTCTTAGTATCAGAACCTATTCAGATCTGATTTTTGGTAACAAGGAGATCACACATTTTCAAAGTAGTTTATCAAATATGTGATATACATACTTATCTGTTACATTGGAATCTTCAAATGCTATGTCTAAAATTCCAATGTTCAATGTGAATAATTTTGAAGAATACAAAATAAGAATGGTATCTCATCTTGCAGCAAGTCATGAGGAGATGCTGGATGTCATAACTGATGGTCCTATCAAAATTATGAAAACAGAAACATCATGTCAAAATCAGGGAAATGAAATAGAGAAACCAAAGAAAGATTGGACAAAAGATAATAGAAGAAGAGCACATATGGATTATGTATTTAAGGATATAATAATGAAGACTATGGACAGTAACATGTTCATGAGAATAAAAAATTGCAAGACAGCAAAAGGAATGTGGGACAAACTTTCCCTCATCAGTGAAGGCTCTGAGGCAATCAAGGAGAACAAACTATTTGTGGTAAAACAAAAGTTTGAAACTTTCAAGATGAAGACTGGTGAATCCATTGACAAGATGGACAATAGATTCTCAACCATCACCATTGAACTACAACAACTTGGACACTCATATCCCCAGAAGGAAGAATGCCTAAAGATCTTGAGAAGTTTGCCAGAAAGATGGAGAATAATAACCTCAATACTAAAAGGCATTGGATCTTGCAAAAACTAATACTCTGACACTAATTTCACAGTCGAAGGCTCATGAATTTAAGTTGATCAGTAAAGATGGTGTACCGGCAGATTTACACAAGACCAGTGCACAGATTGCACCCCAGCAGAGTAAACCAGTTGAATCAGCCGGCAAAAAGACACATGAGCGGAATGAGCAGGTTGCTTTGCTGATAAGAAAGTTTGACAGATTCAAGAAGAAGCAATACAAAGGAATTTTATCATCAAAACACAAGTCTTCAACCAACAAAGACACTAAGAAGAGAGATGATGAAGTCAGATGTTTCAACTGCAAAAAGAAATGATACAACAAAGATGACTACCCAGAAGAGAAGAAAGAAAAGGAAGATGAAAAAAAGAGGCACAAATCACCAGACAAAAAGTACTCAACTGATAAAAAGAAGAGCAGGAAAGCACTATAAATTGAGACAATCAGTGAAGAGGATAGCAGCACAGTAGAGTCATCTGACAATGACTCAGCTGCTAGTGAAAGCAGCAGCTCAGAAAATGACAAAGCATGTCTTTGTCTCATGGCCAAAGAAATTGAAGAAACAGAGGTACTATCTAGTGCATCCTCATCTAGTGCATCTATTTACGACAGTGCACAATCTTCTATTTTCCCTCTTTATTCTCCCACACTAATTAAAAATCTCATGAATAAATTTGAAGAAATTCAAATGAATCATGAGATTCTAGAACAAGAATGTGAGAATCTAATAAAGGAAAATAAAAGACTAAAAAGGAAACTGGATGTGCACATGCAACTCTAACTGAGCTAGTAAAGACAAACACTTAGATGTTCAACAAATATTAGATGATTAGTCATCTGGTGTTGACATACTAGGTAAAGAAAAAAGCTTTACTTGCCGTGAAGATCTCTGCACTAGCTGAGGCAGCTAATGCACCAGTTTAAAAACCTTCAAAAAGTTTTGAATCCAGATCTGATCTTGGCTACAACTGTCAAGATGAGAATAGACAAAATGGTCAACAAAGATCTGAATTAAGGACCAAAACGGGACCTAAATTCAGAAAAGGACATACCATTAACTCAACTACTCATCCTGCACCAGTGAAGTCAATGAACAGTGTATTGAAACATCCGAGTAAATCATCTTACCATCAGCATACTAAAGGCAAAGGCGTACAGAAAGGTAAGGGAAGACATTACCCTTCAGAAGATGATTGGAATGTTCCACCTCCAACATATAGAGAAGACTAGCTCATAGACAGTCAAATGTATTTAGGAAACACCAGCAAAAGCCTGGCCCTAGATACAAAAGCCAGTATAAGATTAGGTCACCCCATACATATTGGAGAGTGAAACAAAATGCACAAATGTAAAAATATAGGAAAGTGTATCTGAATATTTTTAGTAAATCAATTAGAAGTTATTATGCCATGCCTTATACATATGATGTTTATGATTTCCACCTTCCAAGAAGAATATCCTTTGGATTTACACTTGGGGTAGGAGACATGACCGTTAATAGGAATGGACCCAAACAATGTTAGGTACCTAATAATGCTTAATTAGTTTTGTAGGACGTTGATAGCAAAATAACTAACCGCTAACTTTAACCGACAGAGTATCGGGTCAACGGTAGTATAGTGGTCACAAGGTCGAATCCACAGGGAGTAACAGTGAAGTACCAAAGTCGACGTAGAACTTGGTTCAGGTCAATAGATAGTGGAAAGATTAACAACTAATGCAGAAATAACGATTACACTACTGGTTTTACTTATATGATTAAAAAGCATAGCCGAACTACGATCCAACGGGGTTACTTTTACCCCACAGAAAGACTTGACAATGAGTGTGTCTTAACCGACCTACCTATCCAATTCAGTTTATATGACATCCACGGGTGTCAACTCCTTATTCTTGCGTTAAGGTCTGAACAACTCTCGCTTAACCCCCTATACTAGGCTTATTAACCCTCCCTTTAGAAACCTAACTCACCTAACATGGTTGACCAGAATAATGAGCCGCTCGGGAACCCGATAAGAACCTCACATAGGCATAGTCCTAACGTCTAGCTAGGTTGTCAATCTAACAATCAAGGCTATGTCTAGTGATTCTAAAACCCGTATCCCACACCTCACCGCAAAATACATATATAAGCTCGATGTGTGTGTAACAGTGAACAAGGTTGTCAATCTCATTCAAAGCTATTAAAACAATCAAAACAAGTTTTAGAACATGAATTCATCATACAAGCGTTTAATTAAGCGCTACACAACTCCCATCTCATCCCCCTTTGGGATTTTCACCTGTTTTCACATAATTCGGCTACACAACTACTTTAGCTACTCATAATCATACAAACAACGAAGTAATTAAAGGAAATTATACTAAGAACAATAATAAACGAAAGCATAATCATCATAAAAATCAAACCTTGAATGTTGAAGAAATAATCCAGCAAAAAGTCGAATCTTTGCTATTGAAACGGAAAATTAATCTAGGAGAAAGTATGTAGAATCAAAGGATTTAATCTATGGAATATGGGGATCAAAGGGTGTTTAAACTACTCAAAAACCGCCCTAAAATTGCCCCTAAGATGCCCAAAGTCGTCAAGGGCTGAATAGATGCTGAATGAGCTGCGTATTTATAATGTAGGTCAAAAATCTGCTCCTGTCGGTCCCGGACGCCCGTCTGGATCTTGGCAAACGCTAGTTTGGCCCAACTTGACCTGTCTTCAGTAAATCAGCGATAACTTCCTGTGTAGAGCTCTGATTTGAATGATTCAAGATTCGTTGGAAAGCACGTTCAATTACCTACAACTTTCATGAAGACAAATTGACCAGAAAATGCATTGTAGATGTATCAAAATGACGATTAAAGGGTCAGGCATGGTGAAAATCTGCTGTCGGGGCCAAACTAGAGTTTGCACCCTCACAAACGCCCGTTTGAGTTGCATTTGGACGCCCGTTTGCCTTGTATGAGCTTTGGTTTTCTGGCTGAACCTTCACAAACTCCCGTTTGAGGTCATTTGGACGCCCGTTTGCCTGAAAACCCAATTTTCAGTAACAAGCGAACGCCCGTTTGGATCTCCCAAACGCCAGTTTGCACCAAGCTTCAGTATTTTCATCATAAATTCACTTCTAGGGCTCCAAATGAGATGATTCAAAATGCCTTGGAAAGCTGGTTCAATGATCTACAACTTTCATCAAGACAACTGTTCCTGAAAGTTTCTCCAAGTGTGACCAAAATGCCCCTGAATTGACTGGTTCAGATTTCGTCAATGATTCTTCACTCTTTTCTCATCCTTGGCCCCAAATCTTGTTCTTTCTCGAGAATCTCTTCCTTATTCTCGACCTTATACATCAATATAAGCCTGAAAACAAAGACACGAGCACCAAGGCATAATATACATTGACGGAAACGTAATGAAATCCACATAAAACACGAGTTTTTAGGATGAAAACGCCTTTAGTCTCGAAACATGCATATAAGTGAATATCGTTCATATCCTACCCATAATAGCCCAAAATAACCATGAATAACTCGTAAAAGGAGGTAATCTCATATAAGAAATACACTACAATTTGACTCCCATCAACTACCCGCCACTTAGCTTTTGCTCATCCTCGAGCAAACAAAGCGGCTCTAAAATGTAACATAGAGTCAACATTGTAGTCATACACGGGATCATCATATGCAAAGGGTAAGTGAAAACAACCAGGCAAATGCAATTGAGTCTAATCCTCCCTTATTACAAAAACGGAATGTGAGTGTGTGCATAGCTTCTCATTCATTCATCACAGTTAACCGGTTCAGATTATAGATGCATGACTATTGTTGTTACACCATAGGCTTATACTTCATAAACATCTCCACTAATCGAGGTCAAATCAAGGCTAACAAAGGTCAGGCAGGACTTGCGCGGTTGTAACGTTAGGCTAGGGACGGGGCTAAACGAAAGGATAAAAGGAGTATCAAAAGAGAAAAACGAGTGAGCTTAATCAAAACTTCTTGAAATTGCCTCATAACTCACCTCCTTAGCTTGATTCGAGCAAGCATTCTCCTTTATTACTCTCAAATTCCAACATACTTCAATGAAAACTCGTCCACCAACGCCACTTTGGAAGAATTAATACATGGCATTTTTCAAACATTCTTTGACTCAACTTTTTTCAAACACCTTGTTCCATTTATTTGACTGATTTTGATTTTTTTTTTTTCATAAACCAAACACCAACACTTTTTCTATCCCTTCTCATTCGTAGTACAAAAGATTTACCAACACCATACTTTGATACACATCTTCACCACCCCACACTTGTGCTAGCAAGTGTGCCCAAAATAAGATTAAAACTCACTCGTAGGGTGCCAAAGAAATGTAGACCACAAATAAAGGCTAAGGGTCGGTAATTATAGGCTAATCAACGAATGGCTACGTTCGGGTGGGGTTCTAACCACCCTACAAAGGCTTAGAGGGGTTTATGTGGAAATTATATACATGGTTGGCTATTTGGCTCTAGTTGGTTCAAAGAAATGCCAGGACCGTCATCCCTTAACCTACGAAGATTGACCTTTCTATTTCGCCTCGAAGTTAATCATATAAGTTCTAGGTAACAGAATAGACTATGACAACTATAAGCATCACTAATTACCATAACTCATGCTATTGAAGCTATTAAGTGCGTGTGTAGTCCATTTTTATAACATGATCACGACTTAACTCGCATGCATTTACTCAATTGTAAAACACTTAAACTAAGGATATCATGATTCAACATATAACACAACATCAATCCTTGAATTTTTTTTAAAATATGGCCCAAATTCACACGATATAGCAAAAACTAAGACTACAAATCATTCAAGTACATGAAAACATGGCATTAAAATTTATCAACAAAAGCAAGTGAAGCTAAGTCTCCTACCCCCACTTAAACGGCTAATCGCCTCGGTGTGTGAGTGAGAAAGGGAAAAAAAAACTTAGCTGAACTGTTGGCAAAGCACATCCAATGCATTGCAACAACCGCAAATGTATCTCCCAGGGTGCCTGTGCTACAAAGTAAACACAAAGAATTCTATACAACGAAAGGCAGAAACCTTAAGTGTAGGTAACACAAACATGGAGATGTATATATAAAGAAAATATCGGTTATAGAATGCATGTCAAAAACACGAATCGGGTGTAAAATATCCTCTCAGGGTCCCAATAAGATCTAAACAAATAAAGCAAAAAGGTGGGTTGCCTCCCACAAGCGCATGTGTTTTACGTCGTTGGCTCGACCGGGTGACGCTTAACAAACTCAAATCATAAACGACTCAAAACATCACTTTAACCATTTATTTCAAACAAGTAACACCAAAAACCATCAACCAAAATCTAAACTCAAGAAGACCAATAGCTTAAGAAAAGTGAACAATGCGAGAACCATCGAAATTGAATTGACTAGAAACATACCTCTTTTGGTCCTCGGTGCTACCTCCTCCCAGCCGGAGAATCTTCTTTTATCAGCCTGTCGATCCATCTTCTTCTGAAAATCACCACTCCATAGTCGTTTCCCCTTTTTCACAATTCCATAAAGTTCATCCACCGGGGTGGTACACAAACTGGACCGCATAAAATTCATCCACACAGAGTGGACGAGAGTAGTAATCCGGGACCGACATATCAAATATTCCCAACTTTCCCGGTAGCTCTACCAAAGATGGCCTATCAATCTCATCAGGTTTCCTCATACACTCCTTATGGAAATCTCCAATTGGGAGTGATAGAGAAATGGGCGATCCCATATCAATCTCTCGCTCCTCTAACTCTGTCTCATCAAAGAGTGCGCTCAAATCTATCACACACCCCTCCACGTCATTATTTTCTGGTTCATCGGGAGGCTGTGAATAGACAGAAGTTGCACCTCTGCTGTCCCCAAGTCCTGCAGCTCCTCTTCATCCCAGAGCATTTCATTACTAAAGACTTCTTGTTCACTCATAACAATGGTCGGTTCCCCTGCGCACTCCACCAAAGTATCAACTTTCATCTCTTCCATCGGGAGTGATGGAGAAATGGGTGATCCTAACTCAAGCTCTTGCTTCTCTGGTCCGATAGCTCATCATGGTAACCCGAATCATCAACCTCACTCTCCACCTGAACCTCTTCACTGTCGGCTTTCTCTACCTCCTTTTCCATCATGAGGTCTCTCTTAAGAGCAGCTAACTCTCTTCTCATAGCTTCCAACTCAGTTTGCCTTCTTGCTCTCTCTGCTGCCTTCTTTGGTTGGGCAACTCCCAGCTCTCTACCACTAACCGATTCATCAACCTCACTCTCCACCAGAACTTCTTCACTGTCAGCTTCCTCTGCAACCTTATTCACCTCATGTACACAAGCCTCTTTTTCATGTTCTAGCTCCCGGGCTTCCTTAAGCGAGAGGAGATCCTTGGATATGTCTAGCAACATGTTCTTCCTACGTGCCCATTCTGCTCTAGTCGTGGAGGTTCTATACTCACCGCCCACACTCCTTCGGTGGAGTGCCCAAATCCGATCCATAGATTCCGTGATCTCCCTCTGCAACTCATCCATCCGCTTCTCCCAGTTAGAACTATGGTGTATCCGCACTCTCTCGACTTTCGCCACAGATACCCTCTCTGCCAGCTCCTCTATTATCTCAACTTCACGTTCTTCTTCATCATGTCGGGGATCAATCTCGTATTCCTCTTGCAGTTGAGATGCAGAATGGTCATACTGACTATGCTGCTGCTGTATAAGTTGTTGAAGGAGTTGTTGGGAGACATGGTCTTGATACCCCTAAGATGCCCAAAGTCGTCAAGGGCTGAATAGATGCTGAATGAGCTGCGTATTTATAATGTAGGTCAAAAATCTGCTCCTGTCGGTCCCGGACGCCCCGTCTGGATCTTGGCAAACGCTAGTTTGGCCCAACTTGACCCGTCTTCAGTAAATCAGCGATAACTTCCTATGTAGAGCTCTGACTTGAATGATTCAAGATGCGTTGGAAAGGTCGTTCAATTGCCTACAACTTTCATGAAGACGACTTGACAACAAAATGCATTCTAGATGTGTCAAAATGACGATTAAAGGGTCAGGCATGGTGAAAATCTGCTGTCGGGGCCAAACTAGAGTTTGCACCCTCACAAACGCCCGTTTGAGTTGCATTTGGACGCCCGTTTTCCTTGTATGAGCTTTTGTTTTCTGGCTGAACCTTCACAAACGCCCGTTTGAGGTCATTTGGATGCCCGTTTGCCTGAAAACCCAATTTTAAGTAACAAGCGAACGCCCGTTTGGATCTCCCAAACGCCAGTTTGCACCAAGCTTCAGTATTTTCATCATAACTTCACTTCTAGGGCTCCAAATGAGATGATTCAAAATGCCTTGGAAAGCTGGTTCAATGCTCTACAACTTTTATCAAGACAACTATTCCTGAAAGTGTCTCCAAGTGTGACCAAAATGCCCCTGAACTGACTGGTTCTGATTTCGTCAATGATTCTTCACTCTTTTCTCCTCCTTGGCCCCAAATCTCGTTCTTTCTCGAGAATCTCTTCCTTATTCTCGACCTTATACATCAATATAAGCCTGAAAATAAAGACACGAGCACCAAGGCATAATATACATTGACGGAAACGTAATGAAATCCACATAAAACACGAGTTTTTAGGACGAAAACGCCTTTAGTCTCGATACATGTATATAAGTGAATATCGTCCATATCCTACCCATAATAGCCCAAAATAACCATGAATAACTCGTAAAAGGAGGTAATCTCATATAAGAAATACACTACAATTTGACTCCCATCAGACGTCTGATACATAGATAGTGGATCTTCCAGACACATGACTGGCAACAAGGATTGGTTTACTGATTTCAAAGCTTTTGATGGCCCTAAAGTCACATTTGGAGGCAAAGAAAAACTTGGAAAGATTAAGGAGGAAGGCACAATGTTGAAAAACAACTTCAAGATTCATAATGTGGCACATGTCAAAGCATTGAGCTTCAATCTGTTAAGCATTAGTCAATTATGTGACAAAGGCTATAATGTACACGTCAGTGAAGAAGGTTGCAAGGTGATCCACAAACAAACAAATACAGTTGTACTTGCAGGAAGAAGAGAAGACAATATATATGTGGTGGTATGGAAGACAGAAAAAGCTGAAACCTGTCTACTAGTCAAACAGAAACAATCACCTAGTTGGATTTGGCACAGAAGACTCAACCACCTGAATTTCAAGACAATCAACAAATTAGCAAAAAAACAAACTTGTGGAAGGCCTAACTAAAATCACATTTAAGAGATAAAGTCTATATGATGCTTGCCAGAAAGGAAAACATATCAAGAGCTCATTCAAGTCAAAGCCACATCAGTCAACAACAAGAATTCTGCAACTTTTACACATGGATTGGTTTGGTCCAGTTACACCTGTTAGTGTAAGTGGAAAGAAGTACATTCTTGTAGTGGTTGATGACTTTTTTAAATACACATGGACCATATACATGAATAAGAAGAAAGATACACTCAAGAAACTACCTGATCTACTTAGAAGATTATAGGGCATTTATTATTGGAGATAACCCACGTGGATATTATTTTAAATAGACATAAGGATTAAAATACGGGAGTTATTATTCGAAAAGAAGGAATGACAGCAATGCCTCAAAACTCAGGATTCACTATTACTCTTTGAATACACTCCCCCGCTATCCTTATTTACCGTGATTCATATTTAGTTAATCACGCCATTTACACCCACAACGTCTGTACAAATCCTTTTCACACTCAATCGTGAAAATCTCTGTTCACACTACTAAATCTCTACCTATATAAACCATACTTCCCCATTTCTACATTCATTTTGAACTCATACTCTTTAAACCATAAATTCCCAGAAAATTTATACTCTCTACTCCAAAGTTTTTGCAATGTCTTCATCTTCTTCACAACTCATGTCTGCTAAAGAATACGAGAACATCATAGCCACTGGGTCTTTCTTCAGACCCATGCATTATCTAAGTCTATGTGAAAGCAATCCCCAAGCACAAAGATTGATGGATGGGTGTACCAATCTAAGGTTAATGACTTTTCTTAACCCACCCATCAAAGTTGTATGCTCTGAGAATGTAATCTCATTTTCGAAAAATGCTAAGTTTGTGGAAGGACGCATCACTGAGGATGCTCAATTGATCCTTGACAAGATTACCACAACCGTCAATGGCTAGAAATTGGTGATAATGGCTGATTTACTCAACAAGCATCTCCAACTTTCTAGAAATGGCCCCATATGATTGGAGAATATGGTCATAGATATTGATGCTTTCTGGATGGAGATTGGGAAGGATGCTACCCCAGAAAATAAGAAATTCAATTGCCTAAGAACGGCTTTGAAGAAACCGTTTGAAGAATTCATCCATCTGGTTGGAAAATGCATTGAGAGAAAGCTAGGAGATTTGAATACTATGACGGAAACAAGAACCAGACTGATGGCAATAATCCATGAGGGATTGGAGTTTTACTGGGCCACATGTATCTTCAACAGGCTCAAGGAGCAAATTGAGGGTGAAATTGATGCAGGCAAGAAGGCTGAAAAGAATGGGTTAACAAAGACTGGACCTTTCTGGGTGAGGAAATGATTTGGGATTCAACTTTACTACCTTTTTGAGAAATTAAAGGTAAAGCCCATTCAATTACACACTCTGCACAATACAAAAGTGATGTTCACCTATACAAAGAAGGGCAAAGAAGGCCATAAAAGAAAACAAACTAATTCCCCTAGTTCTGAACAATGAAAAAGAACTAGGTCATCCGCTAGGGAAAATATGCAAAAAAGCACTGAAGCAGAATTTGTGCTTATTGATGAAGAAGAGGAAGAAACAGTGGCAGAGCAAACCACTCAAAAAGAAGAAGAACAAGGAACTGGAGGAGGAGACGAAAGAGAAGAGGAGGTTGAAGAAATCCCTGAGAGGGATATTGATGACAGAGTTGGAGACTATCAAGACTGGAAATTGGGTGATTCACATGTCCAATTTTCAAATTCTGACAGGATGTTTGTTGAAGAAGAATGGTTCTTCTCATTCATGGGGATAACCAGTCTGATAGGCCTCATGGATGAAAGGCAAATTTGGGAAATGGTTGAGGCAGCAAAAGCAAGGATGCTGCATTCTGAAGAAGAAGAAGAAGATGATGATGATGATGGTGATAATGATGATCAGGATGGTGGTAGTGATGGTGGAAATGGTGGAGAAGTTGATGCAATGGATGATGATAATCTAACTCTTTTTTAGTCTGTGCAGCAAACAGCAGCAACAACAACAACAACAAAAACAGAGTGCACCAGCTGAGAGCACTCTACCAGTGGAAAAAGAAGTGGCAGAGGCAGTTCCACCACCAGTTGAGGGCACTCAACAAACCTCAGCTGATAACACAGACAAGGTAGCAGATCGTATAATTATTTGATTAGACCGTATTTTATAGGAATTTTCTGTGCGTATTATATATCTATTTTGTCGGGAGATGCTTTGTTTCGGGTTTGTTTTTGGATGTATAGAGCAATGTTCGAAAGTTTGTGGGAGAAGGGAGGAAAACGCCATTTCAAGAATCGTGAATTTCAGTTTCTACCTATGTCGGGATCCCGACTAGTGAAGAGAAGACATAGCGGATTAAAACCAACGTGGATTTTCTCTCTTCAGTCACATTGAATTTATATTATTAGTAGGACCATTTTGATATTAGTTATTATTATTATTATTATTATTAGTTTTATTATTATATTGTTAAATAAGACAATTTAAGAAATTTTAAAAAGTAGTGGGCTTGGCCCAATTACCAATTCAGCATCCCTGAGGCGTGAATTAGCAGGGGAAAAAAATATATATGGCTTAGGTTTAATATTGTGAGGAGACTATTCTTAGTTAGGTTGGGGAGAATTGAACAGAGACGAAAATAAAAGCTGTGCAACATTTGGCCTGCTATTTTCTTTCTTAATTTGCTTCTCTTGTAAGTATTCGACTTCAGTTCCTTTATTTTGCTTTTTATTATTTTATTTATTATGAATAGTTAGGTTTTCTTTCGGTTAATTAATTGTTCACCCCTTGATTTCCTATGGGTGTTGATGGGTATAAATAATCCCACCACCTCAACAGTAAGAGGCAACCCACTACGGCCACCCTCCGGAATAACAGAGAGATCGCAAAAGGGGCGGCCACTGTGTCTCACCTCGCCGCGACCAAAGCATTTGCGGTCCCAGGCAAGTGCAGCAGATCCTGTGAATCTCATCCAGGCAGGTCAAGAGGGGTCGCCAAGGGGGCGAGGCCGGAAAAGGCCTACTCCTTGCGACCTCAGATAGATGGCCGCCGATTGATCCAGATCTTTTCCCCACTTGTATCTTAGATATTTCGTCTTGCTTAGCATTTAAGTTAAACCTAGCTATTAGTAAAATATCTAATAGATTACTTATGCCCTAAGTTACCCACCTCTATAAAAGGGGTGGTCATTGTAAACTAGAGATATATGAAATAGATGGAATACACACTATACTTGCAAGCCAAAGCTCTCTCCATTCTCACTCCTCCATACCACCTCCCGCCGGAGTAACACCACACCTTAAATACAGCCAGATATCCACCATCCATGCACCGCAAGGACACCCGTGACGATTTATACATCATCAGTTGGCTCCGTTACCGGGAACAAAAAGCTTCATCAGTTCATAAAAACTACACACAATCCGAAAACGGCGGTCCATCTGACCGACTCCATCATCTAAAGATCATATCAGGTTGCCAGGAAGTCCGACCCAAGGCGAAATCTAATCACAAATAGTCAAACTATGGCGGGAAGCAAAGGACAACTGGACCCCCAAACTCCTGCGAGAGGCGTTGTACAAACACATGTACAAGCTGACGCCGCGATAGAGACACAAGAGATTACGCAAGCGGGTGGGGAAGGATCACAAAGGGGAGTTTTGGCCCCCAGCGATGCCCGAAATTTGATAAATCAGAAGGCTAAGTCAAGAGAGGTCGTGCTTGACTTTGGATAGGAAAATCGAGGATCATCTCGATCGCACAAAGCCAGAGGTCAACTCCCAGGCAGAGCCGATCTCCAGGAGGATCCGGAGGTTGTGGAAATAAGGGAATACGCGAGGTATGCGGAAACTATGTACCTAGCTAATTCCCGTCTAGTGGCTAAGGGCCAAACTCCAATGTCGGTACGACCCCCAAATCCTCCTAGAAATGAAATCGCTCCTGCGGCTGTGAATAGAGGTCGGCAAAGCCAGACTCGCGGGATCGAGATAGAGGAAAGCGTGCGTTCATCAGGTCGCAAAGGACCTAGGAAGGACGTTGTGCAGACCTCGGTTCTCCCAGATCGCAATCATCAGAGGGAAAAGTCTCACGAAAAAGGTTCGGCCTTCAAAAGGTTGGGTGAGAAGGACAAGGCCTCGGCCCCAAGTCGTCTCAGCCTTCCCGAAGAGAGATTTCCCCCCCAAGATAGGGACCCACCGGACGCCCGCATAATCATACGTGAGAAAAGAGCTCGTCGGGAAGAGTCGCAAGACTGCCGGGAGTCAGAGCGCAGGCCGGAAAAGACGAAGACACAGGCACTGTCGCGGCCCAGTTTTGACCCCGTCTTGGCAGAGCAAATGGAAATAATGAAAAATGAGCTCGCCGAATTGAAAAAGTCGAGGCCAGCCGAGAGGGCCGCCCCGATCTCAGGAATTGACGTACTCGCCAAGAGAATTACAGAAACATTGCCTGCCAGTCACGAAAAGGTTAGCTACCCCAGCTATAATTACTACAATGGAAATTCTTGCCCAAACGACTGGCTCACCGCTTTCCAAGGTCGCATCACCCTGGCGACCCAAAATAAATCCGCCTGGTGCATCGCTTTAGTCGGAAGCATGCAGGATAGGGCCGCCTCTTGGATACGGGGACTTCCCCGTGGCTCAGTGAAAGGCTGGGAGGATCTCTCCGAGAAATTCGTCAGAGAATTTGAATCGGCGAGTAGGCCAAAGAAAACTATAGAGGACCTGTACGAAGTTCGCATGGGAGGACATGAATCCGGAAAAGATTATTATGAACGTTTCATCAGAATATACGATCAGACAAGAAACATTCCGGATGATGCAGTTGTCACATGTTTCCTCACAGGGATCGCCAAGGGTCCAATGAAAACTGAGTTCAACCTACGGCCCCCTAAAGCGGGTCTCAGGGAAATGTTGGAAAGGGCTCGAATGATGGGAGTCAGCGAAGCGCCGTCCTTGGGCAGGGCAAAGCCAAAAGCAGAGCATCCTTCGCAAAAAGAGGAGCGCACTGAGGAGAAAAAGAAGGAAAAAGGGCGAGAGGCGAATCACGAACGCGAGGTAAAAAAGCCTTATAAATTCAGCGAGGACAATTTTACCCCGCTCAACACCAAAGCATCTCAAATATTGTTCGAAATCCGCGAGCACTTTGACAAGCCCAAACCTATGAGGCGATCCCGGCGATCGCGACAAGTCCAAGTACTGTGACTATCACAAGGATCATGGTCACATCACAGATGAATGTTTCACGTTAAGGCGAGAAATAGAAAGGTTAATCCGCGAGGGACCAGCGACTAAGTATAAGCGAGATGGGAATACTCGGTACTAGTCAAAGTCGCCCAGCGTCTCATCGAAAGAGGTCCAAGTTATCCATGGGGATATCCCCAGCAACAGTCGGCTGAAATCTCAGATACACCAGATCAATGCGCGCGGCTTTGAAAAGTCGGTGGTATTGGGGGAAAACGAGAAGGGAATCATGTTCACTAAAAGCGAATTGGCCTGGCGAGGCCCCATGGAGGTACCCTTGTTCTCAAAATCGGAATAAACAACAAACATGGAGTCAAGAGAGCGATGATCGACACGAGTGTAGCGGTCGCGACGTCATCTATTTCGATCGCTTAAAACAGATCGGATTTGGAGAAGCTAAGTTGAAACCTTACCTCGGGGTGCTCGAGGGCTTTACCAACGACACCGCGCGGGTCAAGGGAACGGTCGACCTCAACGTCACCGGGCGACTATGAGCCATGCAGAATCGAGATAATCACATTTTTAGTTATTGATCTTCCTCATACTACAACATTATCTTGGGGATCCCGGCCATGAAAAATTTCAAATGGTGGCGTCCGTTCCTCACCAACGGGTCAAATTTCACGTGGGGAAGAAGTTGGGGTCGCCATCACCGACTGGAGCTTTCCTCGACTATATGACCAAAAACAGGTCGATTCTAAGCGACCCCGACTGGATGGTTTTAACACGGCTACGGATCAGATCGCTATGATGAAAGAAATCCCGGAAAAGGCAGTAGAGGTGGAAACATTGCAAGTTCGTGACGAGCCCGACTTCACTGCCGAGGACGAGTTGATCGAGGTTATAATAAACGACAAATATCCCGATCAAAAAAAAAATAGGATCGAGGACCACCGAGGAAGAGAGGGAAGAATTGATCGGGCTTCTAAAAGCCAACTTGAGCGCCTTTGCATGGGAAGTAACAGATATGAGGGGCGTTGGGTCAGAGGTCGCTTTGCACTATCTAAATGCCGACCCCAACTTCGCACTCAATACAAAGAAAGAGCACGCCGATTTCTCTCGGAAAAGAGATCGCGATAAAAGGCGAAGTCAAAAACTTAGCAAGCCAGGCATTATCAAGGAGCTCCAATATCCCACATGGCTGGCAAACGTAGTAATGGTAAAGAAACATAACGGCAAGTGGCGGATGTGTGTCGACTTCACAGACTTGAACAAAGCTTGCCCCAAAGACCTTACGCTGCGCCCGGATTGACAAAATGGTCGACGGATCGCCGGATTCGAGACATCGAGTTTTACGGACGCATATTCCGGTTATCACCAGGTCAAAATGGCAGATGAAGACAAGGATATGACGGCCTTCAGGGCCGCAGGTGGACTCTATTACTATGAGATGATGCCTTTTGGCCTAAAGAACGCATGAGTTCGACATATCAGAGAATGGTAAACCGAAGCCAAAGACACAAATAGCGGTGAACATGGAAGCCTATATTGATGATATGGTCGTAAAGTCAAGTCGCCAGATCACCTGGTGGACCTTCGCGAAACCTTCGCCAATGTAAGGGGCCACTCAATGAAACTAAACCCTACGAAATGTACTTTTGGGGTCCAGGCAGGAAAATTTCTGGGCTTTATGGTAAGTCAAAGGGGGATCGAGGCAAATCCCGAGAAAATCGAGGCCCTGGTCAATATGAGCGAGCCCACCAAGATAAGGAAACAATGGCTTAACGGCGTAATTACATTTCTGGGTAGGTTTGTCTCGAAATCCGCAGAAAGAAGTCTGCCTTTCTTCAAAATTCTGAAAGGGGCTGGTACCTTCTCTTGGACAGCGGAATGCTCCCAGGCATTCAAAGACCTCAAAGAATACTTGTCAAGACCGCCGTTGTTAACCAGCCCGAGGCTCGGGGATATTTTGTTTTTGTATTTGGCGACCTCGAGATAGGGCCGTAGCGCAAAGACTTGTAAAAGAGGAGGAAGGCTCGCGAAGCGCTTTTTATGTTTCCAAAGCTCTAAGCCCGTTGAAAGTCGTTATTTTAATATAGAAAAGTTGGCTTATTGTGTTGTTATAATTGCCCGCAAATTAAAGGCTTACTTTTCATCGCACACCATCGTAGTCTTATCAAATGCATCGCTAAGACAGGTTCTTCACAAACCAGACCTGTCCGGTCGACTGCTCCGATGGGCCATCGAGCTTACTGAGTTCGATATCCGATATGAGCCTCGGAAGGCTATAAAAGCCCAGGCTCTCCCAGATTTCATAGCAGAAACAAGCTTCAACGAAGAGGTGAAAGAGCAGGTCTGCTCCGAATGCGACCAGGATAAGGTCACCACAGAGGACGAGCCTATCAGGCCAAGTCACTGTTGGCAGCTCTACGTCGATGGCGCCGCTAATCACAAAGGGTGTGGCGCGGGAATAATCCTGTTAGAGCCGGGCACCTCAGAAGAAATTGAGCAGGCTCTGAGATTCGATTTCACCGCCTCTAACAACCAGGCAGAATACGAGGCCGTCATTCTTTGGGTTGAAACTCGCTAAAGCCATGAAAGTCGAAAATATACAAGTATTTTGCGACTCACGGTTGGTGGTGAATCAAATCAATGGGTCCTTTGGCATTCATTGCGTAAATTTTACTGAGGTATATTAACCTCGTCAAAAGACTCGAAAGCAACTTCGCATATTGTCAATTCAAAAACATCCCTCGAGAGGACAATCATAGAGGCGGACTACTTATCCAAATTAACCAAATAAGACGCGTCGTGCGATCCCAAAGATCATGGTCGAACACCTATCGGAGCCCGCCATCTCGTGTCGAGATCATGGATTTCCAACCCAGTAACACTTGTTGGGTCGACATCATGAAGTCTTATATTGAGTTAGGGGAGCTTCCCAGCGATCCTTGCAAAGCTAAGGCCTTAGTAAAAAGGGCCGCAAGATATATGATTATGGACGATGTGCTTTACCGTCATTCATTCTCGAAACCCTTCGCGGTGCGCATTTAATTGAGGAGGTAACGGGAATTCTAACAGAACTACATGAGGGAATGTGCGGCGGCCATCCCTCCAATCGAACACTAGCACAGAAGGTACTTCTAGCCGGATATTATTGGCCGAAATTAGCAGAAGACGCCAAATCTCATACCCAAGCATGTGATACTTGCCAGAAGTTCGCAAATATCCCCAGGCTACCCTCAGTCGAACAAAGCATAGTGGTAGCTGCCTGGCCTTTCGACATGTGGGCGATCGACCTCATCGGACCTTTGAAGAAGGGTCGCTCAGGTTGCGAATACGTGGTCGTCGCGGTGGATTATTTTACTAAATGGGTCGAGGCTAAGGCCTTAGTAAAAACCAATACCCGGGACATAACATACTTTTTGCTCGATCAAATATGGACAAGATTTGGTGTTCCGAGAGTGATGGTTTCCGATCACGGACCTCAATTCAGAGACGAATTCGACAGATTTTGTGAAGAGAACAATGTTAAACATTGGCAATCATCCGTGTGCTACCCGCAAGGAAATGGGCAAGCCGAAAATGCCAACAAACAGGTCCTAAGTGTGTTAAAGAAGAGCCTGGGTGAGAAAGCAGGCCACTGGCCGGATCACCTTCCAGCGGCTCTATGGGCACTCAGGACGTCGCGAAAAATCACAATGAGGGAAACTCCTTTTGCTTTAACATATGGATCTGAGGCTATGGCGCCTGTGGAAATGGCCTTACCAAGCCCTAGGTCGTTTTTACGGCGAGGTCAATAATACGGCGCGCCAAAACTCGAGCTTGATCTAGTAGAGGAGCGGCGCATCCAGGCATCTGATCGTCTAGTCAATTATAAGCAAAGCGCAAAGCGTCATCACGACAAACGATTCGCAATCATCACTTCGCCGCCGGGATTACGTTTCTACAAAAAGACAAGCCACGGGCCACGGTTTAAAAAGGAAAGCTATCGGAAAACTGGGAGGGCCCCCTACAGATTTCGCGAGTTATCAAAAAGGGGACGTACATGCTAAGTGACAAGGAGGGCCGCGAGTATAATAGGCCATGGCATGCAGACAATCTGAAAAAATACTATATGTAACAAGCCAATTCAAATAAAGCTGTTCTTCCAAATTGTATTTACATCCTTGTCTTTTCGTCATCGTCAAAAAAAAAAAAAAAAAAAAAAAAAAAAAAAATGATGATAAATGATGAGAAGTTTTTTCAAACATATCGATCGAGCCTGGACAAACTTCCATCAACTGCAGGATGGTTATCTTCCTCCGATCACATGTGTGGAGGTCCAAACATATCGATCGAGCCTGGACAAACTTCCATCAACTGCAGGATGGTTATCTTCCTCCGATCACATGTGTGGAGGTCCAAAAACGACACCACGCTTGCAAAGGGCTCCACCGGATAAGTTTTTTCAAACATATCGGTCGAGAGTATGGAAGGGAACCCTGGCGCCATCGCATAATTTGGTTATCGACGCGAAAGGCATGCGGCGACCGATGCCTCGGCGATCTTGACCCACCGAGCACGAGATATCTTAGTGCCTCGCGATGGATCAACACTCCCTACCTATATCCACTCGATGGTCGCGAATGGCGTGCGTATGAGCGCCGCTCTCACTAACAACATCGGCGTCGGCAAAGATAAAGAGCGGGAATTTATAAACTTCTTCCACTCACGGTCGCGCGAGAGAGGTCGGACATGATACTCCCAAAGACCAAACCCGCCGATTCTCGGGAACAGCTCGCACATTGCAATACCTAGACGACCGCTATTTTCCTCATCCGCAAGGTCCCAGGCGATCTCATAATGGGAGGAGGGATTTATAGCGGGTATGTTAAAAACTTGGTTAATTCTCTCCGAGTAAAGATAACGGGGACACCCGAGAGAAATGCTACTCACCGACCCGCGGAGAGGCTACCTCGCATAACACGGAATAAAATTCCCGTATCATGGTAACATTAACCGCTCCCAGAGGCTCGCAATAAATTCCCACCACCAAAAAGCGAACGCTAAGACATGGAGCCGTCTTCTATTCGTTGTTCATTCAAGCCCCTCTCCCTCATAATATCACGCCACTTAAAATAATCCCGAAATAATCCTTGGCTACGGGGAGGCAAGTGGTGGTGGGGAAACATCCCGGACGGGACGAGCTTTGAATATCCGAACCCGGCCGCTTTCCCTGGATGAGACATAGAGTCGGGGATAAACGGTAAAGAGGATAATGAACGATTGAGGAAGAAAGAAAGCAAAATTCAAGATGAGGCAAGAGGTAGAGTGAGTCTCAGTAACCCCCTTTATACCAAAAAGTGGACATAATCAATGGTTGGGATTAATCTGGATCCTAGGGCCGGATATGCAAACCGCCGAAAACCAAGGCAACAGGAGCGCTGCACTCATGAAGACACCGAAATTTATGGCTACTGATTATAATCGACGCTAGTCATTAGTGGGGTCATAACTCGCTTTAATGATGGGTCAAAGGCTGTCGCTCGAGAGGCTCTTTTTCGCAAAAGCACCGCCTCAATAGGGCAGCTGAAACTTGAAGATTAGCGTCGATAAAGCGACTCACGGTCGAATGAGACGACGACGTTTCATGACGATCGCTGACACCGCCAAATTATTGAACAACCTCGCACGAATCAAGAGGACAAAGACAGAAAATAAAATAACTCATCATGGCCTCGCGAAAAGGCGCCTTGAGATCGAATCAGGATGGAAAAGCCAAGTTTTATAAATTGAAAAATGCAGAAAGTAAATTGTCAAGATATTACAACTCAAGATTCAGTCAAATCACAAAAGCAAATAGTCAAAGTTACAAATCAAATTTTCAAGGGGCTCGCAGAAAAATCCAAGAAATCTAGAGAGCATGAGGAGTAGGCGGGGTGCTGATAAACTCGTCACCTTGCTCGGAGGGCGGAGGCTTCTTCAACATCTCAAAGTTTACAGGATTAACAGGAGCAGGATCCCAAACAGCTCGCCACGTTTAAGTTTATTCGATCTGAATCGAGGTAACAAGCTCGCTTGCATAGTGGGATTTCGGGTGAAAGACCACTAAATCGGGATGACCTTGGTGCGTGTTCACCCACCGCAAAGATATCTTCCAGAGTAATGTGCCCCCGCCTCGATCGGCCCGAGATCTGAAATGAGCTAGGTGACTAAAGCCCTGGTCAAAGCTATGCTCCATAAGGTCGAAGAAGTCATCCGAATTCTTGTAGCGGTGACGGCCCCAGACTTGGCCTCCTCGACGGCCTCGGCCGCTTTCTTCGCAGCCTTCCTCAATAGCTTTCAAAGGCCTCTTTGGCAGCCGTCTCCGCCAAAGAAGCTTAACCCTCAACGTGGCGATCTACTCCCACCAGCGCCCGCATAATCCTTTGTCAAAGATACAACTTTCTCATTGATCTCAAAGATCCAATCTAGAGTGCTCTTCCATGATTGCTTTCATCTTCTCCACCTCGCCACCAGATGTTTAGCTTTCTTTTCGGCAAGAATTCTCGCTTTATCAGCCGCCTCCCAGTGCGCCGCCACTACTTTCTCACCTCTCGCATCGCGCCTCTCGTGAGCCTCAAGTACCCTGTTTAAACGAGCACCGAGCTGTGGAAAACAGAGGATGGTTAGCAAAAAAAAAAAAAAAAAAAAAAACTGGTCTTACCAGAGAAGCAGCAAGCCCAAACTGGCCACTGAGATCTCTAATTTCAGCAATCTCATCTTGAGGCGGAGAGTTGTCTTGAGCCGCAAAGCGGGCTAATATGCCCCGGCCAATCTCCACTTGAACAAAGATGTCGGGGCGATCGAGGGAAATGGCCCTAGAGGGATCACATCGGCGATTGCTTCGCCAATCTGGCGAGCTTTGGACAGGTCGAGACCCTGGGTGAAGCTCGGATCCAACCAGAGGGCCTCTTTCCCAGTGTAGCCTCGAGGCAAAGCTTTTGGTGGCAAAGTGTCTCGCATAGCGCGCTTCTCCACAGAATTTCAACCTCTTCAAGATGTCTTTGGATGGGAGCGGACCGTTTGGGTAGGCGATCATCCTTCCGCTCTCGTTTGAGGCCGCGACGCCGTGGCGACTCTTTGGCGAGGGGATGAGTCTTTTCGAGGCACCACCGACTTGGGTTCGCAACAAGGGCGTATGATGTCGCAGCCTGCGGGTTGGGTGTCTCTTCGACAATCGAGGCGCGCCCATGATCGGGGCACTCTCCCTAGAGCTTTCTTGAGCCTCCCGCCGAGCATTGGTCGCTGTGTCCGCCTCGCATTAAGCTTGTTTTCGTGAGCCTCGCGAGCATTTGGATCCATACCTACAAAAGAAAGCGGTTTAGAGCCCAACGAAACAAAATGAGCAAGAAAATGAGCATTTACAAATAAATACAAGTGGACAAAGAAAGTTACAAAGCGCCTAAGTATAGGATCGCCCCACATTCCGGACACTCAGAGGGAAACACTTGTTGATATGACAACCCCAATCCAAAGTCGGATCGCAGCTCTCAGACCCATTCGTACTCAAGGGCGGCATTCCCTCGCCCACTAGGCCCGCCATACATACAAAAGGCTCGGCCAGATCAAGAAGTTCAACCAGAAACATTTCTCCGAGATGGCGCCGCCCGTCCGGATCGAATTAACGCTATCGCCCCTTTACGTAGCGCCGCTCACTCACAGGGGTCAAAGATTAAAAGCGTGGATTTGCCTCCGCGGACTTCTCGCCCTAGGAAAAGGCCAACCTACTTCGACTGATTTTTCAGACTGGCCGCCCCCATTTGTGAAACTTATTGGGAAGCGGGAATAGTAGACGGGAGTCCGCGACCTCAGAGAGACTTGTCCAGAATAGACGCCCCCACGAAGGAATAAAATTGCCCCATAAAGTTAACGCCGGCTCGATCTTCGTAATCCGCACATAACGATGAAGGCCATCAATCTGGATAATAGCCCCGACGGCAAAATCGAGAGGAAGCGCCTGATCTCCTTGCAGATCTTCACAAAGAAAGGATCAAAGGCGGTCTCGCACTCCGCATACAAATGATGGAAGTGGAGGATAAGGGTGTCCTCGGAGCGACGCGCACCTACATAATCCTTATGGTCCCCGGGTTTAAATTTATCGGACTCCTTCTCATAATCGAAAAAAAGAAAACCGATACACACCGTGTCGATTCGAATATGCTATTAATGGTCCCGTTGAGATCACGCTCTTGCACGCCGGGACCATTTCTTATCAACGCCCTTCTCATACGCCGCCATGATCGCAAACTCGTGATAGCTTCGTGGATTGTTAGGACGCAGAGCTCTTCGG